>JAPQKQ010000006.1:4200000-4582560 GCA_028974045.1 Penicillium cf. viridicatum | reverse complement strand
AACCTAAACCCTAAACCCTAAACCCTAAACCCTAAACCCTAAAACCCTAATAAAACCCTAAAACCCTAAGCCCGTTCTACTATATATTATAGTATATTTTTATATTTTTATATTTTTATATATTTAATATATAGGGAGTAGTAGGTATATTAAATATAATATTTAATACTTTCTAGGTAGCCGCAATTTATAATACGTACCGGGGTAAATACACTTACTATAATAAACTTTTAGTACTACTATCCTAATATAAGACCGATACGGATCGGTATTAGGTCCCGTATTAAAATCCGCCGGTCGTACCCTAACAAAAAAAAAGTCGGGATTTCAACTTAACTTTCTACCACCTTCTAATACTCCGATCGATCCCAAATTTGGCAAGCACCCTCGTACGTTATTAGAATAGAACTATATAAATTTTTAGATCGATAGGAGCACAGGAGTTCAGGGATATCTAACCCCTATATCCCTAAGCTTTTTTAGGGTTTCACGAGCCAATCAGAGCCATAGCCCTGCCAGGGATATAGCGTGGAATAGAGTTAGTATATATAGTATATATAATTAATAATATCTTTATTAAGATTAGTCCTATATAGCTAAGATATATATATTGGGATAATACCTCAATATACTATAGATATATATATTTCAAGTATAGTTAGTCACAACTTTTAGTTTTTCTCTATAAAACTATAAATATCTCGCTTTCTAGACTAGGCTTACGTAATCTAGATAGTATATTTTATAGCCCCCGTTCTGCTATATATTATAGTATGTTTTTATATTTCTATATATTTAATATATAGGGAGTAGTAGGTATATTAAATATAATATTTAATACTTTCTAGGTGGCCGCAATTTATAATACGTACCGGGGTAAATACACTTACTGTAATAAACTTTTAGTACTACTATCCTAATATAAGACCGATACGGATCGGTATTAGGTCCCGTATTAAAATCCGCCGGTCGCACCCCAACAAAAAATAAGTCGAGATTTCAACTTAAACTTTTACCACTTTCCAATACCCCGATCGACCCCAAATTTGGCAAGCACCCTCGTACGATATCAGAATAGAACTATGTAAGTTTTCAGACCGATCGGAGCACGGGAGTTCAGGGATATCTGAACCCCATATCCCTGAGCTTAGCGCGGGTTTTACGAGCCAATCAGAGCCATAGCCCTGCCAGGGATATGGCGTGGAATAGAGTTAGGTCAAGAAATTCTGCTTACTAAAAAGGCCCACGGGCGCCCACGACGCCCACGGCCCGTGGGCCCTAAGGGTAGGGCCCGTCCATAGGCCTATCCATAGGGCCCATTTCCCGCTTACATAAGGCCCGTGGGCACTGCCCACCCGCCCGTCCATAGGCGATGTCGTAGTCTACAGATCGTCACATCGTCGACCCTATTAATACTAAGACCCTGTTTCCACCATGTATTCCACCTTTGACTTTGACACAAAACTATGGCTAGCGGGAGAAATACCCAAAATAGTTTAGTTGAAAGTGTGCCGCAAGCAAAAAAAGTGTGCCCGTAGTCTTACTCCAAATTTATTACTTTTCGACTCATGACATAGTTCAGACATGTCTTATCCCCAAGAACAATTTGGACGCGTCAGCTTCACTCATACTCTCACACACACACCTAATTCTCCTTCAAAGTCAACCTACACATCAAAGGAGGCTTTTCCCACGCGGTATACGCCCTCTGATCATACCAGGCTGAAGACTCCTCACAGAGCCCGATGTCAAAGTTCCACAAGAGGCGGGTCAGAATTAAGCGCATCTCAATGTAGGCCACATTTCGGCCAATACAGTTGCGTGGGCCCGCAGAGAATGGCTGCACAACATCCCGTTTGTCAAGGAAGAAGGGCGAAGTTGGATCAGTTCTCGCCTCTGGCAGCCACCGCTCCGGAAGGAAGCGCTCAGGGGCGTGGAAATTCACCGGTGACCAGGAGGCGGCTAGTGGATGAACGGATACGTTTGTCTTGTTTTTTATAGAGAGAATCAGTTCCGTGCAATGAGAGTGAAGTAGAATACCTGTAATATGAAGAGGGAGGGAACTTACCCCTGGTGGAATTTCATGTCCCGCGATCAACATCGACTCCAGGGTCACGCGTTGCAGTCCTGTTGGGACAGGCGGGTAGAGTCGGAAGGCTTCCTGGATGCAGGCCCACATGTAGGTATAGGGGAGGTTGGCGCTGCTGGAGGTAGGGATGATGTCCGATTCGGTTTGGACAACCGAGCGCACCTCGGTGACGACTTTCCTCAGTGCCTCCGGGTTCCGGAGGAGGAAGTAGGTGACACCTGCGAGGAGGGTGGCAGTTGTCTCACTGCCGGCGACAATAAGAATGTTCGCATTAGCGACAAGCTCATCGTCGGTCAGGCCGTCCTTGTCGCCGCGGTTGCGTGTCATCGAATCCATAAAATCCCCGCGGTTGAAGGCCGAGGTGTTTGCCAGGCGTTTCATCACTGCAGCACGGGTGTGGGCGTTCTGTTGTCTCTGGGCCTCCAGAAGCCGTTGGGGTATCATGAGGGAGATAAAGCTAAAGAGGATAGGGTAATCGTCACGCATCTTGACGAAGGGAAAGAGCTTGATCGACTCGAAGATAGTCTTCACTGTGTCGTGGTACTCGGAGCTTACCAAACCCCCGAACGGCTCCCCGAAGGCGAGATCACCGACGATGTCGAAGGTCGTCAATTCGTACCATTTGCTCATGTCTGTTGGTGTATGAGAATGTGCCACGTCTTTCAGTCGGGCGAGCAGCTGGTCCACATAGTTGTTGATGTATGGTTCCTGCGCCTGCAGTCCTTTGGCAGAGAACGCATGCGAGAGCGACTTGCGGTAGCGGCTGTGGTCAACATCATTGGAGCTGACGATGTCCAGCGGGTTGCTGGCCGAGTTCTTTACTTTCGGCAACTGGCCGTGCTTGTTGTTGTGACCGTAGATATCCTTCCACGCTTCGGAGTCAATGAACGAGACTTCGTCCCGTCCGAAGCGCACTATAGGGCCGTACTTAAGATGAAACTGGGGGATGTCGAGGTCCACCAGGCCCCGAATGGCGGATATGTGCCGGAGAACGGGGAAGGCAATCCACCATTTCGGGCCAGGGATGCGTCGTAGGGGATGGAAATATATTGCGTGTATTATGCTGTAAAAATAGTAAATGAGGCAGAAGGCAAGCGCCGCTTGCACCGTAAGACTGACCAGCATCACGATTAAGTAGATGTCGGTCGTGAATTGAGAATTGGGATAAATTCAAAAGGAGCTTCTCCGACTTGATCTCCAAGTCCAAGTTTCGATGGTCGCATGCCGTCTCTTCTATCAGCTGCTCGAAAAGTAGCTAGCGGTGTACTGTAATATACGAGCGTCCACGTTACATTGACTATTGTTCTGTTTTGCGCCCTTGCCGAGGATTCGTGACATCCCACATTCCAAATGATGGAGAACCCCCTTCTTAGCTTTTGTCAATCTGTCGAGGAGTTCGATTGAATATCAGTGTTGCCAAGACGTCATTGAGAGAGAGAGTTAGGCCGGAATGAAGTGATAATAGGGCATTGTAAGGACAAGAGGTACGGATGTGTTCTGTCTTAAGCACCGAGGGAAACTGGGATGATCTTGTTCAATACAGTCAGTCAATGACTAGAGATTAGATTCCCGGGTTGCACACACACTGTAATTTTAGCTGACACTCGGAGTAATCACACTGTGTGTGAAATTATCCGTGAGATTTTACGGGACTAGATGTCTAAAAGTAGGGGGGCTACCTATCATTTCCTCATCTGCTAAGTGGCCGAAGCCCTCCGATCCCTCCTCGTCAAGGAAATGGGCAAATTGTGCCAGGTAATCTCAATTGTATCCTTGGCGCCTTGGTGCGGAGGTGAGCCACCTTTTCATAAGCCAGGGCCGCCTTATCCTGTTCCTGCTCGAAAGTAACTGTAACCAGATCGTTCAATTGCTACGAAGCATTCAGGCTATCTACCATGGCAACGTGGATGCCCTTTTCGGAAAATGTGCTCATTAAATGCGCTTAGTTGCCGGTTAGGGAGATACCCTTCTCATGCGGATGCGGGAACGGTGTCAGTGGCAGCATGTCCGCGAGACGGGCGCAGATCCTTTTGTCGAGAAGTTGACTTTCAAAGGCAGCCATTAGGAGCCGCGTATTATCGTGGGACAACGAGGCAAAGAAGGGTGGATCGGTCTCCAACCCTTGCGCAGATACACATACGACGAGGTCGGGATGGCATTGAACAAGCGATCCGTGTCAAGATCGGAGTTGGACTCAGTGTCTCGGTCATGACTCACGGCAGTCTGCATAGCTGTTTAACAGGTCGAATGAAGAAGCACAGCTCTGCTGTGCCTTGGAACCCTCGCTGCGTGCGCACCAATTTCCCGTCACCTCAGGCTGCAAACGTGCCTCCTCCGATCATCTGGTTGAGGTCCGGTTCCTCAGCTGGCAGGTTCAGTATGTAGAATGCCAGGCAGCAGACGCCACTGTAGATCGGTTCCACTATAGACCGGCTTGAGGTGCGGAACGGATCGCGACCCGCGCCGTCCAGGGTGCCGCGCCTGTGCTGACGATTATGTCGAAGGTTTCTGCTATAGTGGTGGTGGTGGTGCTTTTGCTCTGCGCCTCTCGAGTCCCAAGGTTGGTGATGCCTGTCGCTTCACCGTTCCCCAACCAGTGAATTCGAGTACCTCGCAACTCCATCGGATCCAATCCTCGGAAATAGACGAACATAGCAGCTACGACAAATCTTTGCGCAAGACTGTCAGATACTACATTGCCGTGTTTGTGGACTGTTTTGGTCTGCTGATCTCACACTATCGGGATCTTCTGGAACTGAGAGTACAGCGTGCAGGCTTTGGAGGTACAGAGACCCAGTCTCATCAGCCATGTATGCGCTCACCCCGATGCAAGAAGTTCGTCCTCATATACCTCTGTTATGTTGTATCTACACCGCAGAGTGGCTTTGAGGAACGCTTAGGACAGGTGCCTCACGACCAACACGGGGGTTGGATGACGTGTACACTTTCATAAAGTGCTTGCTTACGCTGAAGTTTGGTTTAGGCATGCACGAGTCACAAACATGTCGCTGCCAACATGACTTTTACGAGCAGTGCCGTCCGTGGAATGAGCCCACCCAACCCCCTTGCATAGCTCGCCATCATGTCCGGAAACTACCGGTCAAATTGCTTTGATGCAGTGCTAGATCTGGCCCCAGCTTGTTCAAGAGGCCAAGGATTCTCCCTGTGCTTGTTCTCAACTACCACATGCAGCGCAACCACCATAACCACCACCATAACCACCGCCACAATCACCATAACTACCACAACCATGACTAGGCAAGAGATCCCTCGTGTTTCTGCCATTAGTGAACCTGGCAAGATATGGCCTACGGTCCAAGAGCATGGCGCCGCGATAATCAAGGACTTCCTTCCCTCGGATGTGGTGCATCGATTCAATCAGGAGATGGACCCTCATGTGAAGACCGAAACGGTACCGGCTGCACGAACTAAGGACCGTCCCAATCATGTTTTATCCACCACGACTCGAATCATGAATGTGCTCGCCGAGTTGTCCAATACTTACCGCGAGGATATCTTGAACAACAAAGTTCTGAATGACATCTCCGAGGAAGCCTTCAAGGTGTACGGAGACTACTGGGTGCTGATGGGCGCAGTGATGGAACTCGCCCCGACCAATCCAGCCCAACCGCTCCATCGCGATATGCGCTACAGCCACCCCATCGTCGATTATCTTAAGCAAGATGCGCCCCCCAGCTCGATCAATCTTCTCATTGCCCTGACCCCATTTACCGCCGACAATGGCGCTACCCATGTCATTCTGGGGAGCCATAAGTGGACTGATCTCAGTCAGGCTACCATGGATCAGACCGTTCGTGCTGTCATGAATCCGGGTGATGCCCTGTTGATAACGGACAGTACAGTTCATTGTGGAGGTGCCGATATCACTGGCACTGAGACTCGACGTGTCCTGTCCCTGACCACGGGTATCAGTCAGCTTACTCCGTTGGAGAGTAACTTTACCGTTCCTCGTCCAGTCATCGAGAGCATGACCCCTTTGGCTCAGAGACTCGTGGGTTGGGGCAGTCAAAGATCCTCTGTCCCTAAAGATATCGGGTTGCTGACGATCCGAGGAAAGTCGATTCAGAAAGTAATGGGCTTGGAATCTGAGCAACCCTTCGAAGAAAATGGCTCCATCTGAAGGTCTAGCTGGGTCTCGATCTCAGAGAAGATTGGATAGCATCCTTGTGCTAGACGGTGATCGTTCTGTCTACGAAGACAATGACACTTGATAGAGCACCCATTCACCACGGTTGCTACATAGATTACACCTGCAGAAAACAATAGTGAGGAATACAGCTCGAGTGATCCGTACCAATCTCACCCACACTGTACAGCAGCCGATACATCCATAGGGTCATAGTCTCTCATCCAATATATAAAACCACTTTATCACGGGTGTACCCAGTTACTAGCGCCTCAGAAAACCGAGTTCTCATGCAAATAAGATACGGTTACGTACGAGGTTTACCAGTAAGCGTTTAGTCTGTTTTGGTTCTCATGGGAAAATACTACACTTTTTATTAATATCTGAAGCGAAATTGTCACTAAACTCCCTGTTATTAAACGTCATAATACTGGTTTATTGTTAATTACTTCTTAATATTCTTGATTTCGTACAAAAAATGTGGAATGGCCAGCGTTTTGGAAAATGAATTTTCTGAGGTTGTACAAAATTGTAGAAATATAAATTCAACATACCACCTTACCTAATTACTTCCTACTTAGGTATGTATGTAACCTATGCATATGAAAGCAAACCAGGTTGGCCGGGGTGGGTCTAGGTTTTAGTAGATCCCGGGAGGTGGGGAGACGGACACTCCCGCTATTCCCGAGGTCTCCATTGCAACTACAACTCAACCAACTCCAGAATGCTCACCGCAAGGTTCGCATAGCCCCTGGGAGGATTCTAAGACTAATTTGATTTGCCTTGCCTTGTCATTCGATTTTTGAGCCTCGTAGCACGACAATGTCGATCGGTGCAGCTGAAATCCGTGGGGATGCAATCCGTGCTTCTCTGGACTGTACTTCGTAAGCACGGCAGTGAAACAGCCTTAGGCTTTGCACTGCTAGTATGAAGAATGGTGGTAATAAATGGACACATAGGTCGACAGCTGATCTTTAGCCGTAGATCTATTTCTCAGCATGTACGAATGTCACTCCCCGTCAGATGTATTTTCGCGTGTTGGTTACACAGGAAGTCAGGCCCCCCTTGCTGTAACGTCTACTATACCTATACTGGCAAGAATGAGGTTTGAAAAAGGCGAGGTGACTTTTCACCGCTGATCCAGACACATCAGTTTCACTTTTAGCTCAGCCTCAAGGTGCGGAATGATGTGCTTATTTTGCCTGTTCGGTTCGAACCGGTCATGTCGGAAAGGAGCCATGCCTTCTCCGGCCATGATCTCCTCCTATATATTTTGAAGTCGACGACCCGAGGCAGCGGAACAGCATTTCTAATACTCGTTTTTGAAAACATTTCCTTCAATAATAGCAGGATTCTGGTCCCCATTTTTCCGACTTCTCTCACTCGGCAAACACAGAGCCCTCATTTGAGACTGCCCTTAATTTCAGAATGAAACCTTCAGCTGATAATTATGGCGTGTTGCCAGAGATTTGTGGTGATAGCACAAAAGATGAGAGTCTATCTTCCAACATCACACATGTCATCAAACAGGTCCCGACGCACCCCAACAGCCCCATTGGCCAAATCAAAATCGTCAGCGCGTTACCCCAAAGTGCGGTCTCTCAATGGAACAGAAAAGATCAACAACAGGCGTCTTTGCTTGAGGTGATCTGCGGACATGCAAAATCCCGCCCCGACCACGCAGCCATTTGCGCTACGGACGGAACACTATCGTACGCGCAACTAGAACAAATTACGACACGGTGGGCCATTTATCTTCAAATTCAGGGAGTCGGACCTGAATGCTTGGTTCCTCTCATGGTGGACCATTCTAAGTGGGCGGCCGTTGCAGAAATCGCCATCCTGAAGGCCGGGGGCGCCTTTGTGCCATTGGATCCAGCACAACCAGTGTCCAGACTGGAGGATATTGTCCAACAAAGTAATGCAAAAATTGCTGTTTCCTCTAGCAGCCATATTGATAAGTTATCGAACCTCGTGGCCACCGTTATACCGATATCAGATGAGACGACAACAGGCCTACCTATGCCATGCCTAGGTACTCTGACATCCCTCACCCTTGATCGCACTGCTTATGTTCTCTTCACATCTGGAAGTACGGGGCGTCCTAAGGGATGCGTAGTTAGTTACAAGGCTCTGAGCGACGTCATACATCAAACTCCAGCACTGAAAATTGCGCCTGTGAGTCGGGTCCTGCAATTCGCTTCATACACCTACGGAATGTCTCTGATTGAGATATATTGTACATTGTCGGCTGGAGCGACGATATGTGTACCATCAGACCACGAAAGACTGAATGCTTTGGGTAGTGTCATTCAATCCATGCAGACGACATGGGCCATCCTGACCCCCTCGACAACGTTGTCGATTACGGAGTCGGTGGACCACCTACAGACATTAGTCGTTGCAGGTGAGACCTTGACGCTCGACCGTGTTCACGATTTGGCAGAGAAGGTTGAGCTCATCCAGGCGTTTGGACTGACCGAATGGGGTGGAATTTGCTGTGTGTCACAACGAATTACCTCGGAATCTGATAGACGAGTCATTGGCCGGGCCCCGACTGCGCATCTCTGGCTTGTTGATCCCAACGACAGCAATAAACTGGCCCCAGTCGGCGGCGTGGCTGAGCTCCTGGTTCAAGGTCCGGCTCTCGCGGACGGGTATTTAGGACAGCCCGAGCAAACAGCCGCAGTCTTCCTGAAAGATCTGCTCTGGTTGCCACCGTTGGCCACCGATAGCGTTTTATACCGATCCGGCGACTTAGTCCAATACACATCCAATGGAGACCTGCGGTATATTTCGCGAAAGGACAGTCAAGTCAAGATCAGGGGTATGCGGGTTGAACTGGCCGAGGTAGAATATCAGATCCGCCAAGCATATACCCAGCTGGATCAAGCCATTGTTGAAGCCGCACCCCCGAAGGATTCCAATGGAATTCCTATCCTCGTCGCGTTTTTGCATTCGGGAAACCGATACGAGTTATCAGGACAGACCTTCTTGAGCATGATTGAGAAGATCAAGAATTTCCTAGCGTTGACGCTTGCAGATTATATGTGCCCCAGCGTTTATGTCCCGTTAGACTCAGTCCCCGTGACAATATCAAGAAAGGTTGACAGAAAGGCTCTCAAAGAGACTATTCTCACTTCGACGCGTAAAGAGCTGGAGAGGCAGCAGTCCGCCCCCACGTCGATAGTCTGCCCGCAGACTGATGCTGAACGACTGACACTGCAGTTAGTTGCCGAGGTACTCCGTTTAGAGCCACTCTCCTTTGGCCTGGGCCACAACTTTCTCAGCCTGGGTGGTGATTCTGTCACGGCTATGTTGTTGGTTAATAGATTGGCGAAGCGCAGCTGCAGGGTCACTGTCGGGGCACTCCTTGGCGTACAAACCCTATCTGATATCGCTTCGCTGCTCCAACCACGGGCCAAAGCAGCTGGCGATAAATGGTGGCAGAAGAATCTCGCAGCCGACACACAGCTGAAGAGCCACGCTGAAATAAACAGCTATGTCACTATCCCGAAGCTTGTTCACCACGGTCCTATTGAGCAATCGTTTTCGCAAGCGCGGATGTGGTTCCTGCAAGAGATGCATGCAGACTCGACGTGGCTGCTCCTCCCACACGCCACACGCTTCCGGGGAACATTCCATCTTGATGCCCTGAACGCCGCCGTTTCCGCGGTGGTCGAGCGCCAGGAAGCCCTGCGAACCACCTTTATGAGCCACAACGGTGTTGGGTGGCAAGTCATCTCCCCATCTCTTCCTCCATCCTTGAAAGTAGTAGATGTGACCTTTGTATCAAATGACGATCTCATGAGCCGTATCCACGAGCAGCAAAACACGCCTATGGACCTGACCAAAGAGTGCTGGCGTGTCACCGTCTTCCGACTGTCCGCAACGGACCACGTGCTCTCAATTGTCCTACACCACATCATCGCTGACGGCTGGTCATTCGACATCTTTGTGAAATCGCTAGGCAAATATTATAATGCGGTCGTCCGAGGACAGTCTCCACTCGACGTCGACGCGCCTCTTTCAATCCAGTATCGGGACTTCACCGTGTGGCAGCGACATGAGAAGACTAGCGTCCATGACGCGCAGCTCGCTTACTGGGAACGCCAGCTGGACGGCAGCCAACCGCTAGAGTTTCTGTGTGATAAGCCCCGACCCGCGATGCTCTCCGGTAAGGCTGGTTGGCTGCCAGTGGAGGTTGATCGGTCTCTGTACCGGGACCTGCAGCGTTTCTGTCGCTCTTACAAGGTCACCCCCTTCTCCGTCTTGTTGGCTGCCTTCCGAGCGACTCATTTTCGCCTCACTGGGGCCGGTGACGCGACAATCGGCATTCCTGCTGCCGCTCGCACGTGCACCGAGCTAGAGGACCTGATCGGTTATTTTGGAAACGTTCAGTGTATCCGGACTAAGGTTAAAAGTCGAGATCAGTCCTTCCGCCAACTCGTGGATCAGGTCCAATCAGTCACCACCGCTGCTTTTGAGAACCAAGACGTACCGTTTGACAAAATAGTTTCCCGGCTGATGAAGGACCGTGATGTTTCTCGCCATCCCTTGGCCCAGGTTACGTTTATTCTCCATCCGCAGACCAACTTTGGTCAGCTACGACTGGACGGCCTCCAAGTGGAACAACTGCGTCTTCCGCAAGTCTCAAGACTCGATCTCGAATTCCATCTGTATCCTGCAGATGACTACCTTCAAGGAGATATCCACTATTCCGTGGACCTGTTCAATGCGAAAACTATGCAGGGAATGCTCTCGGTATTTTATGACGTTCTGAGGGAAGCCCTCCGTGAGCCAGACATTGATGTTGGCTCCCTTCCCTTGACTGACGGTTATGACGCGTTAAATGCGCAAGGATTGATCTATCCAGACCCCAAGGCTCCTGCTCCCTTGTTGAGTATTATCCACATGTTCCTTCAGCAAGTGGCTGCTCATCCAAATGAAATCGCGGTCCGAGATATCAAGACTCAGCTCACCTACTCCGAGCTCGATCAGAAGTCCTCCCTTCTAGCCGCCTGGTTGACAAAGCGATACTCGTTGCCATTGGAAACACCGGTCGGGGTCTACGCTCCTCGATCATGTGAGGGTATTGTCGCTAATTTCGGTATCATGAAAGCAGGGCTGACGTATGTCCCCTTGGATGTCGATGCTCCGATGGAACGCATTGGGACTATCCTATCTTGCCTCCCCGCGTGTCGAATTGTCCTGTTGGGATCGCATCAGATACCCCCTGCTGTCTCTGCGCCGGGTGTCAAATTTCCCTGTATCGCGAACTCATTGGGTGAGGCGACGGCGCAGGATGTGCAGGCATTTTTGAACACCACGCCCATCACCTGTCCGACCAGTCTGGCCTGTATACTATTCACATCCGGTACGACCGGAAAGCCCAAGGGAGTGATGATGGAACAGTATGGCATTGTTCGGCTGGCCAAAGATCCCGAGATCGTGGCCCACGTTGCCGCCTCAAAGGTGTCGTCGTACATGCTCAACCCCGTGTTTGACGCCTCTGGGTTCGATATCTACCCCGCCTTGTTGAACGGTGGCACACTGGTGTGCATTGACCGAAAGGCCGTCTGGGACTATACCGCGCTGGAAGAGACCTTTGTAAAGAACGGGGTACGGCGCGCCGTAATGACTCCTGCCATGCTGACCCAGTGCCTCGTCTCCGCCCCGGGCGTCATGAGTGGGCTGGATATCCTGTACGTCGGGGGCGATAAACTGGATCCGGCCGACGTCGACAAGGCGCGGCGCTCTAGCCGCAACCCGCGGATCTTCAATTGCTACGGACCTACCGAGAACTCGGTTATCAGCACGCGGTACGCCGTCCCCGATGACGAGGCCGGCATCAATGGCATCCCGATCGGGCGCGCAATAGTTGACTCGGGCGCGTACGTCATGGACCGCAACCTGCGGCTTGCCCCCATCGGTGTCCTGGGCGAGCTGGTGGTCACCGGATTGGGACTGGCCCGCGGGTATGTCAACCCTGAGCATGACCTCAACCGCTTCGTGTCCATCGATATCGACGGCCACTCCGTTCGCGCCTACCGCACTGGGGACCTGGTTCGATACCGGCCCAGTGACACACAGATGGAGTTCTTCGGCCGCATGGACCAGCAAGTCAAGATCCGCAGCCACCGCATCGAGCCCGCGGAGATTGACAATGTCTTACTTGGCGAGGACTTTATCTCGACGGCTGTGACAGTGGTGCAGAAACGAGACGCGCAGACGGAGCCAGAGCTGGTCAGCTTTGTCACTGTGCAGGACTCGGCCCAGCATTTCGCCCGTTTGGAGGCCCGTATTCAGAACGGCCATGTCGATGCTTGGAGGGATAAAGCTGATGCGGATGATCACTACGGCGGCGTTAATACCATCCATCCGGAGACTCTGGGTCGAGACTTTCTAGGCTGGGTCTCCATGTATACTGGCGAGCCGATTGGGGAAGCGGAGATGAGTGAGTGGCTGGATGATACTATTGCTGCTATCTGCCGGTTGCAGCCCAGTCGGGTTCTGGAGATCGGAACGGGCACGGGAATGATTCTGTTCAATCTTATCGGCAGTCTAAACCAGTATTTTGGCCTGGACCTGTCCAGTCAAGCAGTTCGCTTTGTTCAGGAGGCAGCCAGTTGGGTTGATGGGGCGGCGAAGAAAGTCGATGTGCAGGTCGGTACCGCAGCCGATCTCGCCGCTGTGAAGGGTGCAGGGCCATTAGATCTCGCCATCATAAACTCCGTGGTGCAGTACTTCCCCTCGGTACTTTATCTGCGCAAGGTTATATTGGATCTTATCCACACGCAAGATGTCAAGTGTATCTTCTTCGGTGATATCCGCTCGTATGCCCTCCACCAACAGTTCCAAGCCAGCAATGTGCGGCATCTCTACGGTCACACCTTGACCGCACCGGAATTCCGGCGGCGAATGGCGGAGGCCGCCCGCTCTGAGCGAGAGCTTTTGGTTGATCCAGCTTTCTTCATTGCGTTGTCCGCGGAACTGCCAGACCTGATTGAGCACGTCGAGATCCTTCCCAAGCAGATGAAAGTCACCAATGAACTCAGCTGCTATCGATACACGGCTATCCTACATGTCAAACGCTCTGATCAGCCTTCGTTGGATATTCAAGAGGTCGACCGGAGCTCATGGATTGACTTTGAAATGCAGGGATTGGACTCCCGATCCCTGGCGCAGCTGCTGACGACGCCCGAAAATCCTTCCGTCCTCGCCGTTAGTAACATCCCTTACAAAAAGACGATTGAGGAGCGGTTCTTAATCGACGCTCTTCAATGCTCAATGCCGGGAACCAATAGCGCGGGGTGGAGTCTAGATGCCTGCAAGCGAGCCCACGATCACCCGGCCCTAGCGGCGGTTGATTTACTGGATATTGCACAACAGACAGGGTGGGAGGTGGAGATTAGTTGGGCAAGACAAGGCTCGCAGCACGGGGGGCTGGACGCGATCTTCCATCGTCCTACCGCCACTCAGAAAACAAGCCGTGTGCTATTCCGATTCCCATATGATCGCCACAAGCCTGGCCCCGTCGATATCTTCAGTAACAACCCGTTGAAACAGCGACGGAATCAACTGATCGAAAGCCAGCTCCTGGAGAATCTCCGTGCCAAGCTACCATACTACATGGTTCCCCAGCTAGTCCGTGTGCTGGACCAGATGCCAGTGAATAATGTCGGCAAAGTGGACAGAAAGGCTCTCGCACAACGGAGCGACCTGGGTTGCATGCCTGTCGGCGCCATGAAATCAGAATCGGTCTCCGGACGAGCACCCTCTTGTTTTTCAAATGATGCCGAGCGGACCTTGTGGGAAGAGTTCACAAGCGTGCTTGGGGTGGAGGTGGGGATCGATGATAGCTTCTTCGACCTCGGTGGCCACTCCTTGATGGCCGTCAAGCTGGTTTCCAGAATCAACAAGCGACTGGGATCGACTCTACGCGTAAGTGAGCTCTTCCAGTATCCTACAATTACTCGTCTGGGCCAGCAGGTGCAGGGGTCCGGAGGTCCTCCGTCTGGCGTCGCCATCACCAACACCTACAAACCGTTCTCTCTACTAAGTGACAGTAGCCTCACTTCGGTGCACGCACTCAATTCATCCTACTTGTCCGAGATGCAGCTGCCCTCCGGGGTTATCATCATGGATATCTCTCCGGTCTCCGAGTGTCAGGCTTGGTTTTTGAAGGAGTGGAGCTTAGTGTCACACTCCTTTAAAATCAATGGAGATCTCGACATCGCCCGGTTCCGGTCCGCCTGTCAGACGGTGGTGCGGCAGCATTCGATCTTACGCACTGTGTTCACCACCCTTCAGGGGCGCCTGGTACAGGTCATTTGTGAATTAATTGATGCGCCTTTCGCGCACGAGACCACCGACCGCGTCCTGGATGTAGGCTGCACCGTTGACAACGAGGGGGGAGCGTTAGCCCCGGCCCCACTGACGACCCGGTTCACCCTCGGCTCTAATCTAAGGACAAAAGAGCATCTATTCACCCTGCAACTCTGCCACGCGCAGTACGATGGACCCTCTTTGTTTTCCATTCTTTCCGACATCGCCTCCGCGTACAGGGCCCCATCATCCCCGCCGCTGACCAACACCGTACCCTTCTCCCACTACCTATATGCATCTCGCATCTCTCGCACAGAGGGCTCCCTCGGCTTCTGGAATGAATACTTAGCTGGCTCGTCCGGGCTGACAGCCGCCCCTTCTTCCACCGCTCCGGTGGTGCCGAACAGTCATTCACCCATCAACAGCGTCCAAGAAGCCATCGGTGCACTCCCTCCTTTATTATCAGACATCACCTTCCCCACTCTCGTCAATGCCGCCATCGCCCTCTCTCTGGCCAATCTCACCCAGGCCAACGACATTACCTTCGTCTGCGTAATGAGCTCGCGCGATGTCCTCGCCACCGCCACATCCGCCGAGCCCCAACAAGCTGACCTCCTCCTTGGTCCCTGTATCAACCGCACCCTGCTCCGCGTCCAGCTTTCTGAGGCCGCAACAAACTCCTCAGCTCTGGACTTCTGTCGCCGGATGCGCAGCGACCAAGCCCGTGTTGCGAGTGAGGGACACCTGGGATTAACTGATGTGGTCGAGAACTGTACCGACTGGCTTCATATTTCTTCCTCTACCGCTTCGAGCGCAGACCAACTCCTGAAAGAGATTCCATTCATTACACATCTCCCCGCCGACACCGCGACCCCATCCCTCTCTTTGACCGAAGATCTTGGTGTGACATGGAAGTCAACGGATGTCCGCATCCACCCCGAGAATCAGGTCTTCGTGCGGTCGACCACTTCAACGACCACAGACAACGAACTGAACGCCTGCATCCAAGTCCAGGCTTCTGCCGCAGTGCTAAGCGCAGAGGATGCTTTCGCGTTAGCCACCCACATCCTAGAGACTGTGCAGCTGTTGTCGGCAGCCCCTAAGGTGCTGGTTCGAGATATTTTACATTCAGGGGAGATTTGAAGTAGAGTTTGCGCTTCCGTTAAGGGTGATTTGGGGGGCTCTGGAGTTCTTCAAATCCCATGCTCCAACAATGGCTCTGCCAACCAACAGGGCCTCGGTGGACTGCTACTATTTGGAGTCGCGCTGAGAAACGTCTTCCCGAAGCTGTGCCATGTAACACTACATAGTAGTATAATTAGGGTACGGTCCATTCCGGAACCGGTGGTCCGGGCCGGTACTAAACCTTACGCTTAATTAATAATCAACCGTTCGCATCTATCCCAACTAAACGTGACATATGTTTTAAAGTAATCCCAGATGGTATGAGTAGTCTAGAAGAAACACTACAGTGTGGCTAGAACAACCCTACTTCAACAAGGCTCCTCCTACCACTATTTCCAAGCACTATACTATCAAGAGAGGAGATAACAGAGGTGTGGAGAGCTATGGACATCGTTCAGTACCACCAGCCGTCCGAAGATAGACTGAAGCGTGTGTAGGCGCACTCCGAGTTATCTCTCCCATGGTCAATCTGTTAAACTGCAGATTCGTTTAATTTCAAAGCATACGCAGCGCGGTGTCGGCTTATTTTCTCAGATACAGATTTGATGACGGCTACATGCAACCTCAACCCCTTCGTCAGGAACAAGTGAAAGACGTTATCCATATAATATCACCGCATTTTATCGCTCAATGAAGCCAGAAGAGAAGAAAAGCTAGATGATGACTGCAACCATCAAGATCGCACTGAAGTAATAATGCAGAGATCCACACTTTTCCTGTGAAATTCCGGATAAACGAGTGTCTCGATGTAACCGGATTGGGAGTTGTTGCCGTTGAAATCAATATATAAAGCCCTCCAGTGATGTTCAACGTTCTAGTGAGATTCATCGAACAGCTTCGGATTATTGCTTCTATTCTCAGAATATCTGCTGGGAGTTTTCGAGCGCCAAATCACAATGTCCAACTGTGGTGGATGCCCTCCGGAGTCCATGGGTGGCAGGCAAGCAGTGCCCCGTGAGTGCTCGTGGCTCAAGTGAACCCGGCAAATCCAAAGTCGAGGTTAATAAGAACCTCAATGAGGTGTACTCGCAAGCGAGCACCGATCATCCGGAGCCATACATTCACACGGCGCATAATCACCATAATGTACTAGAGGATGTTATCGCGAAGCTGCAGGAGGCCGGACCCAAAGTCGAGGATGCGCTCCTCGAGATCAAGGAGCAGCTCAAAGCTGGCTTGAACCCCGACCTGCTGCGTGAGGCGATGAGTATCCACCTCACTCATTCGTTGGATGCGCAGAAGCGCCACATCCACGCACCGGCTCTAAAGGAGCATGCGGCCTTCAAACACCACAAGACTGAGACTGAGTCCAAAGCGGTGGACCCCGTGCCGACCACAGTTTCCGGTGAAATCGTCACCGCCGACACCCTGCAGGGCCCCGGATTGCTGTCGTACTGGCGTGACGACTATGACATGAACGATGCCCACTACCACTGGCACATCGTTTACCGCGGTGCCGGTGGCGACAACGCGGTCAACACCCGCACCATCAGTCGACAAGGGGAGTTATTCCTGTACACCCACTCGCAGATGCTGGCCCGCTACGAGGCTGAAGGTCTCTGCTGGGGTCAGCCGCTCGTTCGTTCTTGGAACCTGTACGACGAAGTGCTGCGGTGGGGATATCAGCCGGTGCCCGCGTTGCAAGAATACTACTCGGGCTATGAGCCTTTCTCCTCATGGTACCGCGTCCGCAACCCTGACATGGCCGATATTCCCGGGGTAACCATCGGTGTCGGCGATATGGAGAAGTGGCGCGACAACATCTACGAGGCGATTAAAACGGGTGTTATCGCGACCAAGAAAGTGACCAAGTACGGGACCCAGTCCAACCCCTTGGTGCTAACCGGCGAAAATATTCTGAACTACATCGGGGGCCTGCTTGACGCGCAGTACAAGTTCTTTGACAAGATGGACGATGGCTTTGAGATTGACAAGGAGCTCTACGGTATCCTCTACAACTACGGACTGGGAAAGTTCGCCGAGATGTCGTACCGCGCCGCCGAAGACGGGCACTACGGCCTCATGATCTCTAACTTCGGCGCCGCCCGTGACCCCTGTTTCTACCTCTGGACCAAGCATATGCAGGATTTCGGCCGGTTGGCGGGCGCCCGTTACCCACAGGACATCAACCAGTATCGTGCTGAGGTTACTTTGTCCAATCTGGTTCTGCGGCCGCAGGACAAAAACCACCATCTTTACAGCGGAGGCGGGATATTCAGTGTCCTCGGGCCCCCGGCTACGGACATGCTCGAGACCAAGGCGAAACTAGATCATGAGCCGTATGAATGGAGTGTGGATATCACCAGCACCAAATCCCCTTCCAAAGAAAGTCCTCAACATGTGACGCTGCGGTTGTTCATCGCGGCCAAGGAGCTGGTCAACCACTACCACCATTGGATTGAGATGGACAAGGTCACCGTAACGCTGACCGACCGCTTAGTCACAACTAAGGTGCGGCTAGACAAGGACTCATCGGTGGCGCGGAAGATGGGCAACTACAGCGAGCCAGACCCGGCGCACGCCTCGTCGTGGTGTCGCTGCGGGTGGCCGCAGAACCTGATGCTTCCGGCAGGACGGACGGAGGGGATGCCGTTCGTGGCATTCTGCATGGCCACTGACGACATGCTGGACACAGATAACGTCCCGACCCCGTCGATCAGCTTCTGCGGTGCTAACGTCAAGGACCAGACCTATCCGGACCCGCGTGGCATGGGTTACCCCTTCGACCGCGCCTGGCGGCAGCTCACGCAAGCCACAACGGGCAAGATCTCGCTGGCCTCCATCATCGCCCCAGACAACCAAGAGTACCCCTTCCTCACCAGCAGTGAGTTCAAGATCTTCCGAACCTACAACTGGCGCAACCCCAAGGCGGTCATACCCACAACCGACGTCACCTGGCACAACACCATCAAGTACTACTTCAAGGAAAAGGACATCGTGTGCATGCGCAGCGAGTATGGCTACAACCTCGGTCAGTACGAGGATGTCGTTTACCACCACGCCAACATCTATGAAGCCACGGTCAGTGGCCGCATGCCGCTCCAGATGCCCCCAGCTACCCAGCAGAAACCCGATCCCGACCACCCGCTGTGGACCGCCGAGATGTGTCAGAACTTCCGCGCCTGGATGCTCAACAAATGTCCGCAGGGGGAAGAGAGTGAACCCAAGAAGCTTCCCGTTCGAGGTGGTAAACAGTAATATTTTGCAATTGGAACTTGTAACCAAACGTGTCCATAATTTCTGGGTCGAAAAATCGTTACACTTTTTTAATTTCGAAGCTTTATCCGCGGGCTTTTATCTACTAATGAGTTTGATCACTTTACGTAGCCGATGCGTCTAGGAAAATGATGCGCTTTTTTTTTCTGAGGTCAAGCTCAGACGACGTGTAGGAATATTGTTTGTTCGCGTGGTCCGAGGCCATATCAGCGTTGCCTCAGAGAGGAACTGTTTGGGCTTCTTTCCCGTTCCTTTGTATTTACCTTAAATTGACCCTTTCGAAGAACACATTATGTATTCCTATCTTAGAGATTCAAAAACATGGCTAGTGTTATGCCTGGCTAAACACTCTCCCGACCTCATTACTCATGCGGCGCTTTCTTTCATAAAATGGTAGACTTTGATAGTATACAGAACTAATAGCTACTTCTCTAGAGAAGCAGTCTACGAAGACAATGTACATGTTTGTGGGTCATACCATCCCTCAACATTGCTATAGTATCGCTCTAAGGCACTAAGGCACCTAGCCTCTGTCGGAGTATGAAGGCCGGCATACCGGGGGATTTATTAATCACATGTTTTTGTAATTTATGTTATATAATCGAGGCTCTATAACTAACTAACTAGTTAGTTAACTTAGTTAATAACTAGTTAGTTAGTTAGTTAGTTAGTTAGTTAGTTAACTAACACTTCTTGGGCTGCATGCCTGGGTTCCTTTGTATGCAAAGTCGGGTATGAAACTGAACTGCGAGTGCTGAATCGACCCGTATGTCTGAGAGCATACAGCCTTGAGCGTTCCCCTCTTCACTAGTTAGTTATAAATTGCCAGCGGAGCGGATACAGAAATACAGAGAGTTGAACCCCATTCATTGGACCCCTAGTTTTACAATACCACTTATTCCAACACTCTCCGAGAGTAGTGACTCTCTCGGGGTGAAAATTAAAATTAGTCAATTATAAAGCTTGCATAAGAATATGACAGGATTCTATAACGGAGAAGGTTAGATCTATAGAAATGAATGATACTAGGACCTTTTGAGAAGAGTTTATAAACCAGATATATATATAATATAGGGGACCTGGATTTAATGAAAATCTCGATATAAAGAGTATTTACCCATGTATCAATTAATTCGTTATCACAAGGTCTTACTATATATCATGTATATTCGCTTTATAAGATCTTACATGTATATCGTAGATGCCGGTCATCCCACATAACATGTCTATGTATGACAATAACTGAAGATTGGGTTGGGTTTTGGGTCGTGCAGAAGCCTACATGTTAATAAAGCACATAGTTCTTCTGATTTCGAGGGCAACGTGTTAAGTGTTTTGAATTGCCGACCGACCTCGGCCAGATCATCATGAAAGATATATTTCTCCACGCTAGTGACCCTTCACGTTAGTATGCACTAGATGTGGACGAGGGCACGCCTCTAAACCCGAATCCCGTAAATTATAATGACATGACCCTAGCAAAAGATTATATCTCACTAATGTACAAATCCAGGACGGTAGTCTGTAAAGCCACCAACATCCAGCGAATGAAACCAAGGTATTTCAAAAGCAATTTACTTAAGTGATCGGTGTGCGCAGTGACACGCGATCATCCCCTGTTGTATTCAAAAGCCCACCTAAAAAATGTATCCCTTCTTAATCAAGTCAGACGCTCTCTCGGCCACGGCATAAAGAGTGCTGGTCAAGTGGCCACAAAGTTGGAAGGGCAGGACAGAAGCGTCAACCACTCGGACATTTTGAGTACCATAAACCCTGAGCTCAGGGTTGACAACACCACCTTTGTCCCGAGGCAGCATGCTGGCAGTGCCAACTGGGTGGAAGTTTGATCTATCTGAAGGAGGTCAGTCAATCTTCTCGAGCTCTAGCTTGATGCGAAGAAGCAATACTGACATGTTGATTTAACCCAGCTCTCCCATGTAGAGTCAGACGCATTTTCTGGAACATGCTGCTGTCCTGGCGCCACTTCTTCTCCAACGAGGTTGCTTAGGGGGCAGTACTGAATGCCTTGCGGATATATCGACCCACATCAGCATGGGCTTTCAGATCCTGTCCAAACATAAAGTAGTTGGGATTGATGGAAGGAGGTTGGGAGCCGTCTGTGGAGTTTATGTGGACACTTCCTCTCGAGAAAGGGAGAAGAGGCCAATATTCACTAGAAAATGAGTGTCCGATGGGAAGCAACACAATCTCCGCGTATGGAACTTGTGATTTGAATATTAGATCGTGCTGGAGTTGAAAAGCAGCTAGAAGATTGGCTTCTTGGACTGCACCGTTCGAGTTTGTCGACACTTGTTTTGCATATTCTGCGAGACTCGAGTTGACAAGAGACGCAACAGCAAGAACTTTGTCACCGAATATGTGATCGGCTGATGGTAGAGCAGAAATGGTCGGAGAGCCAAGCCAGAGCTCGTTCCCTTCATAAGAGAACCCATTGTTGGTCTGATCCTGCAAGTTCTCACCAACAGTTGAAATGTTGACTTGTACAGGAATGTCAAACCGACGGAGAATATCAGGATTTCCAATACCAGACATCTCCAGAAGCATAGGCGATCCGAGGGACCCAGCCGATATAATTACTTCCTTTGAAGCGTATATCGTCTCAACTCCATTGATCCCAGTAATTTCAACTCCAATAGCAACGGGCTCGCTGCTGGAATCGTTTGCCCAGATGATCTTATTGGCATGACTGTTGGATATAATCTTGAGATTAGAACGAGTTTCGTAGGGCCAATAGTAAGCTCTGGCTGCATCATGGCGAACATCCGCCTCACTGTCGACGGTGTTTGGATGGACCGTAAGTCCCACCATTCTACCACCATTGCAATCCCTATTATAGGGAAGACCCAGTTGCTGAAACGTCTCATCAACCGCAGGTAACACACTGCCGTTTGTCATTGCACTAGGCCAGCCGACTTTGAGCGGGCCATGTTCCCCATGATAGGCGATGTAATAATCCGCCCCACGAGAAGTTTGTTCGGGTGTGGGCACCTGGAACTCTTCCGATTTCGTATAATATGTGAAAAGATTGTTCCAATTCCAGCCTTTGTTTCCGACTCGTTCCCAGGTATCAATTTGAACTTTTTGCCCTCGAGTGTACGACATCCCTATGTGACGCCGGGTTAGCATAGGCGCAATAGATTTGCACAGGTTCATTCCACTGAACGGCCAAGATTAGGTGGTTAGATTACCGTTTATAGTGCTTGTACCACCAATAGCCTTTCCAGCTCGGATAATCTGCTTCGATCCTCCTGCGTATGTTTGGTCTTCGGTTTGGTAGGCCCAGTCAATATCCGTCCCAAATGCTCGACCGTAGCCCGCCACGGCAGAAACGTTAATATTATTGAGGACTGAATCTCCAGCTTCGATCACTGCGACGGTGAAACCTCTCATCTCTGAGAGTCTGTTAGCAACGACCAATCCGCTAGTACCCCCGCCAACAATAACAAAATCATATGAGGTTGAGCCATCTTGGTTCTTGGCATCCACTGCAGCTAAGCAAATAATTGCACACCCAATGAGTGAGAGAAGCATTATGGTTGTCTGAAAAAGAGACTCGAGTGATTGAAGAAGGGGGATACATCCAGAGAAGGTGAAGTTTATTTGTACAGCATAAACAGATTACCAAGTAGGTACAAGGTACAAGGTTTAGCTGGCATTTGGTCGTCGGGAATCTGACAGATTTACTGCATAGTATGTAGCGATCAACCCCCCACTAGTGGGGTGGAGGTTGCCTGGCAGGCAGTTGGAATGTTGGCGCCATTCTCCCCGTGAAACATGAAGAAACTTGTAGAATGCTCAAAGTAGACTGTGCAGAGGATGAATAAAAAGAATACGAAACATAGAATGAAAACGAAGTCTTCCTGCTCTTCATTTCGTCTGTTGATAAGGGGTATGCTTCGTCTGATCTTTGATATGAAATGGGTGCTGCGTCGCGTTGAAGGCTTTCTGCGAATGAGATACATTTTATCTTTGCTTCGATCTCGTTGACCTTCAACTCCGTCATAGTGGACGAGGCCCGAGTTACCATTTCGCTCTCCTGCAATCGTCGAGTATGAGCAAACAGCTTTTCTAGAAAATCCTCGGTGATCCATTTCTTGATGATGAGGTAGTCACTATCATGCTTTTGGGGGGTAGTCAGGGTTAAAATGTTGAACCCCAAAGTGGCAGCACACCAAGGTTTTATCCTTACCTCATCCCATTCCCAGAGCAGGCCATATTCAATCAGCGTTTTCGGAAGGATCTCCCTTCGATGAACCTGATTTTTAAGTTGCGTTAGCGGTAATTGGAACATTGGGCAAAGCTCGTTCCACCGTACACTGATCTGCCTTTTCAGCTTTTCCTCTTGTTCTTCTTCCGTCTCCCCAAACCTTGGAGTTGGCTGGGACACTCTGCTCATGATCATAGTAAGTGTCCTAGCCTTGAGATGTTCAATGCCTTCAACGATGGTACGGTACTCTCCGAACTAAATCCACTAGAGCGTCCCTTCGCTGTGAATCCTCGTGACATCCAGCGATTCATGTTGATTGGTATTCAGAGCAGCCAGCTGATCGAGCACATTTGTGTCAAAATATGCCTTCCACTCTTTGAGCCGAGATTTGATCGTGGAATCCGAGAGATTAATGCTACGGGCATCGTAGGCGATGTTGATTTGATAGTTTGTGATGGACGCCCTCGGTGATAAGAGATTGATGTAAAGATGCGCGATGGCGACGAGCGAAATATTTGGGACTGAGGGTATGGTGGTTGTCTAGAAGGAACAAGGCTTAGAATATCTCTAATATATCATTCTGTCAGACGAGATCTTGCCTTTCGCTGGAATCGCCATTTGGGCTAGAGCCCCATCCCCTGTTACTTGCTTAGAACCAGTCTCCTGTTTTAACGAGCCACTGGGGGCAGATCCGTGGTAAACAGGCCGTGGTTAGACGACCCCAAAATCTGGGAGAACCGGGGGTGCTCTTTTTCTGATGGTGGTTCCCTAACTGATTCAAAGTTTGAAGCTTCTGAATATTTCTTTCCAGGACTACCCAATTGGGCTTTCTGGGCAGCAACAATACCCCGAACCAGGAACTGCTGATCCTGTCTGGAGTAGGCAACAATTGCCGTTGTGCGCTGAATATTTTCACCGTATCTATCTGTATTAGCAATTGACCTCAAAACTATTCCACAGGAGAAAGTAAGGGTGACTCACTCCCCCATCATCCTTCTCGAATAAGCCAGCATAGCGACCTGAAG
Source organism: Penicillium cf. viridicatum (assembly GCA_028974045.1). Taxonomy (NCBI): domain Eukaryota; kingdom Fungi; phylum Ascomycota; class Eurotiomycetes; order Eurotiales; family Aspergillaceae; genus Penicillium; species Penicillium cf. viridicatum. The sequence goes on along the minus strand of JAPQKQ010000006.1, from coordinate 4,558,342 downwards.
CATCAACATCAAAGTCCCCTTGACATTCCTGGGCTCGTTCCGCAGCGTATCCATTGCCGGGAGTAGGAACGGCCATTTGAACATCTCTGCGCGGCTTAGTTTTACCTAGCCCAATATTCTAGGTTTCGCATGCAACTGTTTACTGGCTTTGCGGAAGGACTGGTCCAGGAACTCGAAGATCTCTTCGCATTTTTTCGCCAGCTTTATGACTGTCTTCAGCCCAGTGGTGTTGAAGATGCTCTGTTTTGATATTCACTCGTCTCCTGGGCACTCGTCTCAGAAGTTGTTGGAAACCAAAATCCAGCAGAGTCTCTGAGTACATGCAGGTGCGGCTGAGAATCGGGGCAACAGTAAAGTGAGGTTTTGATCGCAGAGTAACAAAATCTCGAACTGAAAAATAGTACGTCTAAAAAATATTACTCAATGATGAATCTCAGTAAAGAATGGGCGACCTTCACTAGTAATCGGAACAACCTTGGACTGTTTATGTAAGGGAGAGACTCCTTGGTACATCCATCCATAACTTTGGAACATTTCTAGCCCAAAATATCCTTCGACTCATACACCAAGGAAGATTATGTACATAGAAAATCTTAAAGATCTCCTAGCAGTGTCTATGCGAGTTCTAGATGCTGTTGTAAATATAGCTGACGTGGAGATGCGGATCCTCCAACCACTTCGTCTCTATTCCGAGCAACAAGCCACCCAACCAAGGTCTCAAACGAGGTACCGTTGGGCGACTAAGTGCAGGAGAGAAGGGGATAGTAATGTTGCTTCGATTCATGGATAAATGGCCCTTTATAGGCCCTACATGAGGCCTAAACAAACAGGTGTCAGGGATATTAACAGATACAAATAACCACACAAATGGAGACTATACCCAACACCAGCTTCATGTTCTTTACTCCGCTCTTCAGCTTTCCTCCGTAAAAGGACTTTGAGGCTTTTACAATCATCGAAAGAGGAAAGTTGTCGGAACTGGACAAAGTTGATATATGGGCCGAATTCAAGCCAAAATCCTAATCAGGAATTGAGAGGCTACCCATATGAATATTTGCACTTAACCAGTTGGATAGACGAGACGTTAGGTAGCTTGAACATCTTGGATTTGATCACTTGAGGGGGATCCCCGTGGTTCTGGGGCAGTTCCAAGATATCTTTAGGCGAGGAGAAACAGTGGTGTCAAACTGTGGCTAAGACCCTACTCGGATCAACTCAGCCTAGGTGCACTTCTTGTGATACACCAAGAAATGGTGGCTAGTGTTAACCAATTCTTTGTTTCCGCCTCACCCAAACCTCTTGGTCCGTACTCTGAGGTGCCGATGAGTCGCGCAGCTGCACCTCCCACACCTTGAGTGTGTAGTTGCCGCGATCAGCGCGTCCAGAGAATATATCAAATGACCAGCCATGCTTGGGACACGTGAGACCCGCGCTGAGAACGATGCCAAAGTCTTCAATATCAAAGAGGTTGCCCCGAGAAAGTGGGAACGACGAGTGGGGGCATTGCTAGAAAGGATGAGCCCAACCCTTCCGACTACAAGAAACAGAAGAAACCTCTAACTCACATGATCAATGGCATGGTATTTGCCCTTGTATTTGAATACGAGGACTTGGTCCTTTAGTTCTCCTGGTAGGTCAATATCTTCGACGGGCTCTATGGCGCCATTTGTCTTGGGAATATTGAAAGCCTTGCATCTTGGCACAATCCGGTTGTCATCGTCGATGCTCGGGAACTCGGACGCAAGGCCAACTAAGTGCCAGGCTGCAGTTGCCCGTGTGAGGGGATTCATAGTGTGAGAGGTTTGGTCTCGGTTGGTGTCGGGAGAAATCTCCAGGGACTCCCACTTCCGCCCCACCAATTCCGGTGGGGTCTTTTATAACCGATGTTCAACATAATGTACAACGTAATATAATATGATATACCGGTTGAATAAGAATAAGATAGGTAACTTGGTAGCTTATAGTATATGAGCGAAAGTGTTAGGACTTCCAAGGCTGTACTTCAAGTTACCTTGGTGAGTTTTCACATGATTTAGGGATGAAATGTGAATTCTATCAATTCCTCTTTCTAGAGCTGGTTTTACATATCCCATTTTGGGCCTTTTGGGTTTGATTCTACTTGGGGGTGTTTTTTTTTGTTTTTGTTTTTTTGGCTGTTTCAATTGTGATGAAACATGCACTTCGAGTTCATATTAACAGCATGAGTGGATCGTGATACAACGGGGAATGAAAGTGGGATACTAATCATCGCCTTGGCGAGAAGACATTGGAAGTATGGGCATATGTAACCTGAGCTAAATCATTTGATACACATGAAACCGCAACCTTCGCGAGCACGCTCACAGGCCTTCTTTAGAGCCTGCTCCTCAACGTCGGTCCATTTGTATGTCAGTTCATCCCAGGGCTTGCCAGACCGGAACTCCTCGCGGTGCTTCTTGTGGATGGATTGTAAACGGCCCACTTCACGTGGATCACCTGTTCCGGAATAAACAATGAAAAGCGTACACGGAGGGAGGGAGTCATAGATGCGCGAAATATTAGAGACAGTTCGGGATACAGTGTCAGCCAAGACGTCAGGCTGTGGTAGATCTGTCGAGTGCCCATTGCCGGTCGTTGTGGTCGGTGTGGTTTCTTCAGGGGGAGGGAAAAGGGTTGTGGACTCGTTGGCGTTGTTCGGATCGGGGAGACGGCTACACCAACCACGAAGATGTTCGAGATCACGGATGCGAGCCCAAGCAAAATCAACACCACCTCCTGGAATGGAGGGATTGGACTCGTCGCCATTGATTACCGCTGAGACACCAGCGACAACTGCATCATCATCCCGGCATCCAATCGAGACAGTTGCCTGGGCACCAAACCCACGTTCTGGGTTGCCCCAGTCAACCACAGCTCCTGTTCGTTCCTCGCCGGGACGAGGGAGATGACTCGGTCGGGTAGAGCGCGATAGTCGACGGAATATGCTCTCGTTGGAAACATCGCTCGTGCCCCATCGCTCGCCTTTCTCGCACTTCAACTTCACAAGTTCAAGAACAGCACGGGCATCCTCAATGGAGTCATGCCCAGCCATGCCGTTTTGTATCTGCTTGTTCTGGTATTTCTGGGTAAGCCATTTCAGGCTACATTTGAGTGGGGGACCACGTGGGTGTGGGTAAATGATGCTCGTATCGACAATGAACGGGTGGACAAGTTTGAGTGCGGTAAGATCGGAATTAAGGGAGTGTCCCACAAGTACCGCACGCGGTGTGAGGAGAGTCAGGAGGCGTTGCTGAATATCATGAAGGGTCGTGGTGACGGGCTCAAGCATCTCTTGGGTGATTCCAGAGTAACGTGTAAGGTAGTTGATCACCGGCCGTGCTGGTTTGACCAATTCATCAAGGACCACCTCGCCGTCCCAGCCGACCATGCTGATGCGTGTGAGTTCGGACTGACCACCCTCGGTAATGCACATCTCACAGTCCAGCGCAAAAATATCTCGACCATCAGTAACACTGCCACTTTCAATTTCAGCATCAGGTGGTTGAGCAGACTCCAGAGTTGGAACATGAGTATCCACCCATCCATCTTCCACCGATTGCCCGCCTCGCTGACGAGCCTCCACCTGGGAAGATTTTTCGTTATCGGAAGAAAAGAAAACAGGATGCAAGATAAAGTCGTTTTCCAGCAGATCCTCGCGTGAAGTGACAAAAGCTGTGATTGGTGTTCGTTTCGGGACGAAGCCTTTCTCGACTTTTGCAGGCCGCGCGCCCTTCCCACGGGAGTCATCATTTTTGGTCTTGGGGGGCGAGGACATAAGAATTGCCTGTAGTGGCGAATGAACCTTGTTGTATTTGTTGTCGCCTGGCGCCTTCACAGGCCAGATATGGGGGAAGATGTCGGCCAGGGGCTGAAGTGGTTCAGGGAGGGTTTGACGTGTGATAGATCGAGGATTAAAGCGATGCGAGCGGTCCGGCAATGGGAGGCCCTGTTTCCATCGCTCGTAATCAGCAGCATGTTCGTCTTTGGGTGCCTCATCGGTGGCTCCCTGCGCATCCATCTTGGGATCCTGCGTCTCTTGTTCCTCGATGGCTGATTCTCGTTGCACGGAGATTGTGCCATCAAACATGCCCATCTCTAGGCCAGGTACCATCAGTACAACCACCTTGCGCACATGGCCAGAATGCTTCATGGAAATCCATTGTGGTGCGATACCATCAGCGAAGCAATAGAGGAGCAACCCCTGCAGATCGGCGATTCGGATAGGGGACACTAATTTTCCATCGGCGTATGTGAGATCTGGGTACTTCACTTTCTCGCCATCAACTCTTTTGCGCTTTTTTGACGCATGGCTACCGTTCGAACCTTCGCTGCTCGGGTTATCGCTCTGGAGACGGGACAGGGTATCGGCGACACCAAATGGCTGAGGTGTAAGGTGACCAGTCGGGTCATCCGAGCTGAGCTTTCTCTTTCTATCTCTTCCCATGTTGTTGTCTTCGAGTTTGCAGTTTCCTCGCTGGACTCGCGGCATGGAAATTCAGGATGATACGCGATAAGGTCACGTGCTTCAAAAGATTACGGTCACGTGGATATCGGAAAAGAGCTTTCTCGGTGCCGCTGACCTTTGCGGCTTACTTAGAACAAACGGCACGCCAGAGACGCCAGAGACGCCAAACGATCTGATAACCGGAAGATTGGAAATCTGGGATCGCCGTGCAGGGGGGCTTATTTTGGTATCTATCACGCCATTCCTCTAACACGTCTTCTTCGCCTCTCGACTTCCACCTCACCTTGACATTTGTTGGACTGTTCACAAAATACCTCTCACAGTCCATTCCAGGGTTTGCCATCAGTTCCAGTCGTCTCATCCTCGTTTCACACACGCTCCACCATGTCGACACTCACCGAAATCACATCTGAGACCGACTTTTCGTCGCATCTCTCTTCCCTATCACCTTCTGCACTGGTAGTCCTATACTTCCACACTCCATGGGCTGCGCCATGCGTGCAGATGGGCGCAGTGCTTTCAGCCCTCGCTTCGCAGTACCCCGCCACCACCCCGCCCACCGTCTCGTTTGTCAGCATCAACGCCGAGGAGCTACCTGATATCTCGGAGGAGTATGACGTTTCTGCCGTGCCCTTCGTCATATGCCTACGTAGCGGCCAAATTTTGGAATCGATCAGTGGGAGTGATGCCATCAAGGTTCGTGACGCTGTCGAGCGCCACGCTGGCCGCGGAAATGTTGCGGGTGGCGTCGGTCCGATGGAAGGTGTGAGAGCCAACATCCCCCCGCCGTTGTCTGCTGTCCCTCGTGAGGATGGTCCCATCACTGCTACTCAGGCCCCCGTTGCCGCTTCTGACCCCGCTTCCGCTGATGCGGCTAACGCAACCGCCGTCGCATCTGCCCCCGCCCTGACACCCGAACAATCCCGGGAGGCACTATTTGCCCGCCTCGAACAACTGGTCAAGGCAGCATCTGTCATGTTGTTCATGAAAGGCACCCCGAGCAGCCCACAATGCGGATTCAGTCGGCAGCTGGTTGGCATTCTACGCGAGCGTAGTGTAAAGTATGGCTTCTTCAATATCTTGGCCGATGAGGATGTGCGCCAGGGTCTGAAGGAGTATGCTGAGTGGCCAACTTTCCCCCAATTGTGGGTGAATGGAGAATTGGTCGGTGGCTTGGATATTGTACGTTTTTCATCCCACGCCAATCATTTAATTCGATTACTAACTCAATCGTACAGGTTCGCGAGGAAATCAACAACGACCCCGATTTCCTCACTGACCACTCGGTCAGCAAGCCCACTACGGCTGCTTGAGTGGTTGGTTGATCGTTGCACGATACCCATGACCCCCCTGTCTCCGGGGCTAGATGCTATAAGTCTAACATAATGATAAACGTTTTTGTCTTGATACGGCTTATATGCATGTCTGATTGTATCGTATCCTTCTCATTGTTGCGGGACGCGCCCTTGCTATAATATGAAATGAGCAGCGTCGAATCAAAGCAATCCATTATCACAGATCATCCCTGTTGGCCATGACAGATTCAACGCAACCTCAGAGGCTGGCTCTGGTGGTTCACCCTATCTTGTGCCCCAACTGTGTTTGCACTAAGGCTACTCTCGGGTTTCAAGAATACGAATACATTATATTTACAACATTTGGATATACATGTAGGGAATGGATCATGGATCAAGAACTCGAAACAGTTCAGACTAACAATACGTCACATTCGTATATTCAGTCGACTGCTAAGAAGGATGAGAATGGAATGATACCGAGACTGGATCACATCCAGATATTGGGTTAATCGATCTTCATTTTTGGGACTGTACTCTCTTCTCCGTTATTCTCGTGAACCCGATCAATCTCTAGTTCTCCCTCAATCTTTTTTTCCGTTCCTCTTCAGCCACTCTCTTAGCCTCTTGCTTCTTCTTATGGTTGGCTTATTTCCTAGTTATTGTCTCTGTTGTTGGCCGCCAAGTCTTTCTTGGATTTCTTCGTCCAAACATAGGGTTGTTGATTCTTACAGACAGCAAAACGGGATAGCAGAGCATCGGTATCCACATAGGCGCCTGCTAACCAGCGAGATCCTACGCTGGCATTGAATTGGCGGCGGGCATGAAGGATTCGTCTGTTATCAAAGATGACGCAATCACCCGGACTGAGCTTGAGCTCAAAGATGCGCTTCTCATTATCAATAATTGAAGTGAGCCTGGCAAGGGCATCTCGTAGCTTGTTCACAGGCTCAGCATCATGGCCGTTCCCGTCGCGTGGGGGGAGGGGGACTGAAAGGGGGGCGAGTAATTGACATGGCGCAGCTCGTCTGTGTAGGAATCATGCTCAAAGACGGGTCGTTCGTTGTAGTAGATGTGATCCTTGTGCCTATACTCGTATCCCAGCCGCTGCTCACGAAGCACTTTATACTCTTCTGGGTGTCGCTCCTTCATGAGTTTCGCAGCCGAAAATGTGTCTGCGAACAGCGACTCGCCCCCCGAACATGAGTTCTCCAGACAGTGGAGGAGCTGGTATCCCGGTGGCTCGTTCATATACATCAAATCCATGTGAAAGCCAAGGAATTGGTTTGTATATGCGACATTGGTCGCCTGTGGAACGGTGCGCACGTCGAATGTTGACCCGTAGAAGGTGTTTCGCAGTGGACCCATGCGTGTTGCAATAGCTTCAACCATCGATCGTGACTCTGGAACATCCTTCACAAAAATAAGGCCCAGACGCTGCAACTGCTGCATTGCCGAGGCGAATTTGGAGTCATCGGCGATATAGTCCGGATAAGACACCCAATGTTGACTTTTGTCCATTTGAGCCCGTCCCCATATGATCGGGTTGCAGTTCGCGCCCCAATGTTGACGATGGGTGTTGAAAATGGGTTTTTTTAGGAAGTCACGGTCCCAGGTTGATTCATGCTCAGTCGTCGACCCCCCAATGTCGTTCGCCCACCTAATTGAAAGCTTGGTCCCATCCCAGTTGACCCAGCTTGGAGCAATGTCCTTGGGAATGTCACTTGTGCGGAACGAGCGCTGTTTCGAGTATTGATCCTTGCACACTCCACACTGGCAGGAATCGCGCAGATAAGTATATGGCAGTTTGATTGTTGTATTTTTATCCAAATGCAAGTACAATTCCTCTTTTCCAGCCCAGATCGACTCTTTTTTGCCCACTTTTAGGATGCCATCCACACGGGCTTTCCTTCTAACCACGTCAGTGGTGGAGTTCTGCACATCACCCGTGGAGTTGCTGGATTCTTGTGATATAGGTAATGGATGGTCGATTTTTGGGGTAACAGGTCCCAATATGTCGTGAGAGTCTGGCTCTACAGGGCAGTTGAACCTACTAGAGGGAGCTATCAAGTTACGGCGCAGGATAGAGTATGACAACGCTCGTGGCAATTGCCGGAGGGTAGCTGAAGTTCGGAGACGATGCATGCAGGGCCTGTGAACCAGTTCAGAAGTAGAGATGATTAGTGAAAGGGTAAAGAGGGAGGTGCAAAATCTACCTCAAGGAACACGCGGGACAAATGGAGGGGAGCTATAAGTTACCTCGGCTTCAATGTGATTTTGGTGCCTGAGGCATTAATATAATGTCGGTTGAAGCCGTGTTGTAAAACGTATTGTAAAATAGGGGGTCCAATCAATGGGGTTCAACTCTCTGTATTTCTATTTCTATAAACACAAATTACAAAACATGTAAGATTAATATATCCTCCGGTATGCCGTTCTTACGCCGACATATAATACCTCAGGCTTCAACTAGCACCTCAGGCTGTAAATGGCACCTCAGGCATCAATATCATTCTTCCCGCAATGACATTCCTCGGGGCCAGCGCGGAACTTACGTAAATTGCCTTGACGTTGTTTTTGTTTTTTTATCATTCCAAGGCAGAGTCAACGAATCAACATGGATCTTCTTACTTCGTTTTTCTTAACTTAACCCAACCATACAGACATCTTTAGTCTGTAAGATAAATCACTCTCAACTCATGTCGGCCGGGGGCGAGCATCTCAAAGATGAAGGCACCAAGCGACAGGTCGTATTGGCCGGCGGCATTGCAGGGCTAATCTCACGGTTCTGTATTGCGCCGCTGGACGTCGTTAAGATCAGGTTGCAGTTGCAAATCCATTCCTTATCAGACCCTGTGTCCCACCACAGTGTCAAAGGGCCTATTTATAAGGGGACATTGTCCACCATGCGGACGATCATGAGGCAAGAGGGAATCACTGTACGTTGAAAATATTACCTCACTTCTCAATGTCAACGCCAATACCCTAACCCGGATTTCTTCCCACAGGGCCTCTGGAAAGGCAATATTCCTGCCGAAATGATGTATGTCTGCTACGGAGCCATTCAATTCACCGCGTATCGGGGAACAACCCAAGCCCTCGCTCAACTCGGTTCCTACCGACTCCCCCAACCCGTCGAATCCTTCCTCTCGGGTGCATTGGCAGGCGGATGTGCCACAGGAGTAACATACCCCCTTGACCTTCTCCGCACGCGATTCGCCGCACAAGGCCCGGACCGCGTGTATGGCTCACTGCGAGCCTCAATTGTGGAAATCGCTCGACATGAGGGCGCACCGGGATTCTTCCGGGGATGTTCTGCGGCCGTGGCGCAAATTGTGCCATACATGGGACTGTTTTTCACAGCATATGAGGCACTCAGACCTGTCATGACCTGGGACGTTCTCCCGTTGGGTACAGGGGATGCCGCAGCCGGTGTGGTAGCCAGTGTCCTGGCTAAGACGGGTGTTTTCCCACTGGACCTCGTACGTAAACGCTTGCAAGTACAGGGTCCAACAAGGACACGCTACGTTCATCGCAATATCCCGGAGTACAAGGGAGTTCTCCAAAGTATTGCCATGATTGTCCGCACCCAGGGCGTGCGTGGTCTGTACCGCGGCTTGACAGTCAGTTTACTCAAGGCGGCGCCGGCAAGTGCGGTAACAATGTGGACTTATGAGCACGCATTGAAAGTCCTCCAAGAGCTCAATGTCGCAACTGACAGTTGAAGGGGATCTTCAACTTGTATCAACAGTAATAATTTTGCATAGATCATTTGATGGCGTTATCACTAGAGAGGAACAAGTCGGTTATATAATAAGGCGAAAAGTCTCACAAATAGAAAAGTCGATTTCCACGTTTTAAGCCATTTTCGCCTATATTCTAGCCACTACACCAATGGCACAGGAAATTTCTAAGAAAAAAGACATCTAAAAAGACTGCCAAAGACATCAATCACGCCACATAAGCTGTCGACTATTCTTGTACTCATTCGTTTGATTTCCTTTTTTTATTTATTTATTTTTTTTTTTTTGGATCTTTCTCAGTTTTGATAACATTCTCCGTCCTTCCCTCGAATGTGTGCTGAAAGGAGCAACAAGACAAGTGCAGAGTCAAAGTCAGTACTCAACCCCTTCTGGGCCGCTGTCCTCAGCCACCTCCTCATAATCTTTCTCGAGAGCCGCAAGATCCTCACGGGCTTCAGAGAATTCACCTTCTTCCATCCCTTCACCAACATACCAGTGGACGAACGCACGCTTCGAGTACATCAGATCGAAGTTGTGATCAAGGCGACTCCATGCCTCAGCAATGGCGGTAGTATTAGACAGCATACTAACCGAACGGTCGACACACGCAAGCTCATCGTCAGGACGACGCACAGGCTTTTGGTAGTTGATGCCTAACTTGAATCCGGTAGGACACCACTCAACCAAACTGAAAGTACTTCGAGTCTTAAGAGCGTGGACAGCCATAGTACAGTCATGAGGTACAACGTCACCCTTGTAGAGTAAAGCCACGGCCATGTACTTGCCCTTTCGTGGATCGCAGTTCACCATCTGATTGTTTGGTTCAAAGCCTATGACTGAGTCAGAAGAAAAACACACCATGTCGGAAGAGGATCCACGAACACTGGAAGGTGAGATCCTGAACCTTGAAACTCTCGTGAGAGCTGCGCTGGCGATTGATCACCGGAGCATACGAAATCAATGGGTAGTGGATACGCGGGTACGGGACAAGATTGGTCTGGAACTCGGCCAAATCGACATTGAGTGCACCATCAAACCGCAAGCTGGATGTGATGGAGCTCACTACCTGGGCAATAAGACGGTTGAGATGCTCATATCCAGGACGAGGAATATCCAGGTTACGTCGGCAGATATCGTACACGGCATCGTTGTCAACTAGGAAGGTGCAGTCGGAGTTCTCAATAGTGCTGTGGGTTGAGAGGACGGCATTGTAGGGCTCTACCACGGCAGTCGATGTACGTGGAGAAGGGTAGATTGAGAATTCCAGCTTGGACTTGCGCCCATACATGCTTGTCAAATGATCCAACAGCAATGAACCAAAGCCAGATCCTGTACCACCACCAAAGGAGTGAAAAACCAAGAATCCCTGCAGGGAATGGCAGTTCTCTATGAAGGCATTAGCCGAAAGCCATCGGGTTGAGGCTCGAGTTAGCAGGTTCTTACCAGCCACGTAACGAATACTGTCAATCACAGATCCGGAAATCTCCCTCCCGACGGTGTAATGACCCCGAGCATCTGCTGCATGTTAGCTCCTCCGTTGCCAGCTTTCACCCCCAAGTTGGTTTGTTCGTACAGTTGTTGGCAGCATCTTCGTTGCCACTGACGAGCTGCTGGGGACGGAAAAGATCACGGTAGGTACCAGTGCGAATCTCATCGATGGGCTAGGACAGTTCATTCAGCTGGTGAGCCTGACAAATTTGTGGTCCGTCACATACCGATGGGTCAAGATCGACGAAGATGGAACGGGGAACATATTTGCCGCTGGAGGTTTCAGTAAAGAAAGTCTCGTAAGATCCGCTTTTTGCGGCTTCGTCGGTAACATCGGGATCGATAAACCCATTAGGCTTCAGACCGTGCTCAAGTAGATACCTGAGTTGCATCTTGATCAGCAGGAATATCGGGGATACTAGACAATGAAGAGACTTACAGTTCCCAGGCAGCATTACCAAGCTGTGTGCCGGCCTGGCCAATGTGTATATGACAGATCTAGTAGGTTCAAGTCAATGTGAGCATTTCTTCTTTTGGTTCGGTCTTGGGTATTGAGTGAATGAGAGCCAGTGTAGCTTGGCGTGGGGAGGGAAGTGTATAAATAGGTCGACACCGTAGACAAAATAGCAATCGAGCAGAATATTAGAGCACACATACCTCGCCTCGCATGGTGGATTGCACTGACAAGTGGTGTTAGAATAAAAATGGGAATGAGGACTGGGGGGAAAGTCGTGGGGAGAGATGTGCTGGTAAGAGAAGATGTCGGGGGGCACAAAACAAGCTGACCTCTTTGACGTGGAAGCAACTCAGGTCAAACTTCCAGACTTACTATGACAAGGCCAACTGTTCAGGACATTTCCATTTCCATCAAACTTTTCTTACTCCATGCAGGATTCTAAAAACTGTTATGACCATTTTAACACCCATAGTCTCAAATCCTTACATTTAATCTGGGTACCAGCATCACCAGCATACCTCAATGAAAGCTCTCCATATTATACAGCAGGCCACATGAACCTGAAACCTCGTCACCTGGCCTGAACTCAGATCGCGTGGTTAACAATGTCTAAGAGTGGTCCTACCTCATCAAGACGATATGGTCAAATCCATATACAGCAATGCACAGCGGAGATGATGGTTTGAGATGCAAACTCCCGCACAATTATGGCTTGCATCATGTGCTATTCTTAGTCCACACTAGAATATAGCATGAGTCAACAATATCATCCACAGAATAGTCGGATATCCCGGTATACCTGCTGGGTACTTCGTCCAATACCAGGATTTAGCTTTTCATCACCAACTCATATACCAGACATGGAACTGGTGCTCGCCTACCAATTCGAAATCAAAAGTGGCGGATTGAGCCATCTTCACTGTTAGCCTTCCTATGAGACATGCATCTGAAACGGGGCCAGTGGCGGAACCGCAGTCTATGTTGAATCTCAGGGTTCCAGACATGAACGGTTACTGTGGAATGACCTTGATACAAGATCACGCGTCAGTACATTGCAAAGCTATTAGGTTACTCACATCTACTTGAATAAAACCACTTCGTAAATCAGTTCATTCGTAGCAACCCGTCCTAGTGTGGGGATGAACTTTCATCTTATGGCTATACACAAGTCCTCTATACAGTTTAGGCTCAAGACAATATTGTATATACTAGTACAAAGAAAGCAATCTTTAAAAACACATGGAAAAAGACATGGGAGAGTGATCTTATATATAATCTACCACCTGGGCAGATACATTGGATTGTTGAATTTCTACGCCGTCAAATACAGCGGCAGACAACTCTTGTTGAAATGAATATAGATGTCAAGCACCAAAACAGGTAGAAAATGAACGTTTTTATTGGTCTCGTCACCAAGACTCGACATGAATGCTATACATGATCAATAAGCCGCCGGAAAATAATGGACAAGAGCTTCAAGGCCGATATGGGGATATATGTATCGTAGAAAGAAAAGTTATAGATCTGTCGAGACACGGTGTGTCACGAAGTATGAAAAGGGGGAAAGAAAAAAAAAATATGACAGTAGTGTATGTTCAGAGAATGAAGATGACCAAGATGACATCAATAGACGAGATTGAAAATGATCATATCTCAAAATCAATTGGGGTGCGCCTTGAAACCAGGGGCCGTGGCCGGCAGAGGCGGAGTAGGCTCATCGAAGCGGCCCTGCTCCATCAAGTCGTCACGATCGTGGCTCACGCTGCTGCGGTGTTGGAAGAACCGGTTGCGACTGAGCGATGACCCGCCACTACGGAAGCTGTGAGCGTCGGTCGGCCGGCCACCGTCATCATTATTGGAGGGAGCGCTCATGCTCATGTTGGAGGGGCGACGATGCCGGGAAGAAGATGTGCGGCTCCGGCGCTCCTCGTCGTCCTCGTTCTCTTCCTGGATGCGGCGCTCTGCAGCATCGCGGTTGGCGGTACGGACGACATCATCGACGACCACACCCCGATCCTCAAACACATCTCCCATAATATCGTTCGATGCCATGTTGGACATGCCCAAGGAGAAGTCGACGTGCTTGCGCTGTGAGACAGAGGGGCCGCGGGCACGGGCGTTGGCAGTGTGCATACCCTTGCGGAGAATGGATGGGTGACGGATAGCGCTGCCGCTGCTGGTTCCGGTATTCTCTGGCAAGTTGTGGGACTCTTCTGAGATTGGGACCTCCTCGGCGTCGATAGGGATTTGTCGCTCGGTCGAGCGTGTATTGCCATAGTTGACGTGGAAGGGAATGTCGAACTTGGCACCCTGGAGGTTCATGCGTGGGCCCTCGATGCCGATCTCCTGGAGAGCGACCATGAGCATACATATGAACTTGTTGCGGCGCTGCAGACGTAGACCCTCATTCTGCCAGTTGGACTTGTAAAAGAAGACGATGTTGAGTGTGAGCGAGAAGTTCTCGGTGACGGCACGCATTTCGGTGAGGATGTTGCTCTGGAAGTCGCGTTTCTCGCTGCGCACAAACTCCAAGAGGCGCTGTCGCAGGGCGTCCAGTTGGTCAATGCTGGTGCCATACTTGATAATGATTGGAACTGCTTCGGCAAGTGCGCCCGAACGGCGCTGGTTGAGGATGAAGAGCCCATTGAGGTAGCTGTTTGGCGCCTGCACAACATGGCCTTGCATCTTCTTGAATTCGGTGTAAAGAAGAGTAATCTCCTTCACAAAGTAATCATCACCAAGACCGGAATCACCAGCGTTGCCGTAGATGGTCACACGGTCACCCACATCGAAGGGGTGCTTGACAAAGACGAAGATAACCGACTGAAGGAACTCCTGGGCAGTAGCAGAGAACAACCAAGACAAGGCCAGAATAGCAGAGCCCGCGGAGGTGAGCACACCGGCGGCCGAGGTCGAGATAAGCGACAAGAACACAATCAGCACTATCACGAACACAAAGAACATGAACACATTATCCAATTTCGATACAACCGAATCCAAATCCTTTAGGGATGCAGTGATGGACTTGCGCTCACGGCCAATGTCCACGCAAACGGCCTCGAGCTCCTCCATGGAAATATCACCATTCATGTCGCGATCAAACATGGCAAAGGCAGCCTCGGCTTCCTCGCCGTCCTCAAATGCGGCTTTCAGGTCACCACCAAAAACGGTCTCAAAGCCGTCCCTCACAAAAGTGCGATAGAGACGACGTGCCAAGACCTGACAACCTCCAGTGGTTCGCAGGAGTGCCAAAATGACCTGGTAGGCATCGGTGCTGCGAGAAGCCGCGCGGCCCGTGACATCAGCCACTACTGCGCCTGCGACATCGCCAACCCGGTTTCCAACTTTGTTCAGGGCACCCTTAGCCTTGCGTTGGGCCAAGCCAGCGTAGTGCAACGGGGTCTTGACTCCAGAAGGAGTCGGTTCCTCGTTCTTCTCCTCAAACTCATCATCTTTCTCACTGAGAGTGGACCGAGACCAGTCGTACAACTTGGTCAAACTGCCGATCTGGAACTTGTTGATTTCAATGCGGTCCGCGTAGGTCCGCATATGGAAGCTGATGGCAATCAGCTGGATGAGGATCTTTTCGATGAAATTCAGGATAGTCCACACAAAGACGACAATGATGATTTTGTTAAGGGTGACTTCCCAGCCCCTGGTATTCTTCTTACCATCCACATGATGGTTTTTCATTGTGGGCAGGAAGGAGACCTCCACACCGAGCCACCAGAAAAAGAGCGCCGCGTGGAGCTCTAGCTGTTTGGCCATGTCGCGCCACTTCTTCGCGTTATTGGTGAATACACTCGCAAAAAGACCAACAATTGGAGGGAAGCACTTGCTAACAAGCTAAGAAAAATGGAAAGAAAGATATATCAGTACAGCTTCTTGACGGGGAACAATGATTCACGGGAACTCACCCGTCCTGCCCAGAGAGTCAACCAGACAATCTCCAACCAAATCGAAAACCACATCAATTCGACACCACCCACACTAGCATTGGGATACCTGAGAGCGCCGACCAGCAACGGGATCAAGAGGAGGAGGACGACAGGGGAAATGTAGGTCAAGTAGCGCACGAGAAAACTCGACTGGTGCAGCTTCTTCACAAAGACGGCAATTTGGGTATTTGGTTTCTCGGGGGGCTTGTAAATTGCAGTCTTTTCGTGCAGAGGGTTTGTAGCTTCGTCGAACTCATCCACCGCTTCCGAGCGACGCGAACGGGAGCGATTGATAGAATTGCGGTCGTGTTCGTCGTCTGGTGCGCTGGTCGAATGCGAGGTCATACGCTCGGCTTGCAGGAGCATCAAATCATCTTCTAGACGAGTAGCCTGCTCCCTACGAGCAGATGGCGTGCGTACGGGCGGATGCTCATCATCATCATAATCATAACGCGTAGTGTCAACCTTCAAGCGGCCTGCGTCGCGATCAGTGTCGGGCTCGATCACATAGGTTCCATCGTCGGAGGTGGGGGAGATGTCCGACTCCTTGCGCTTGTCCTTTGGTTCGATATAAGTTTTTCGTTCCTCCACGGGGGACGACATAATGGCACCGGGCCAAGTATAAGGAGGGAAATTTGGTCAAGGCGGGAGGATTCGATTGGAATGTGGGGGATGTGTATAATTATAGGGTGATTCGATGACACCACAACCAAAAGGGAACGAAAGAAAAGAAAAGAAAATGTAGAGACAGAGAGGAAGAGGAAAAGAGAGACAGGGAGAGAGAGAGAGGGGAGAGAGAGAAGAGAAATGGTCAAGTGGAGAGTTATGGAGTTGAGACCCATAACAGTGCAGAGTCTGGACCTGGTATCTCTCGATTAGTCTGATTTTACGATGATCTCGATCTGTGTTATGAAGTATTCTATTTATGGGAGATAAGTTTTTCATTTTAATTTCAATTAGATTAATAGGTGTAGATTAGCGAAATAGGGGGATGTTGTGGATATTCATATATTATAGGGGTCCAACTATACGGAGTACACATATAACATAACTATAACATACAACATATAACATAAAGTACTACACACCAACTCCATTTCAAACTATTTCAAACTTCACCAAGTAATCAAGTATTTCAGCATACGCAATCCGGACCAACGGCCAATGACCTTGGAAACACTCTGGCCCATCACGGCCCGCCAACGTTTTACTGATCCACCCGGTGGCGACAAAAGGGTTTGATATTTTTTTGGTGGAAAAATATACAATGGAATTGTGCGCATAAAAGGAAGAATCCTTTAATATTAACTTTGGAAGTATATGTTGTACGCCTCTTTATGTTGTACAGTCCCCCTGCGTCAGATAAAGGTAAACAACCACTTTGGGTGAAGCACGTTGTTCAAGTAGAAACATTCTTAAAATGTCTGATAACATGTGATACAACCATGACGTTGCCCATAAGAAACTAAAACATATCCGAACCTATTATTTAAGTGACGTGGTCCTCCTCAATCGAGTCTCAATTGAATGTCTCATACTGCTTGGGTTAAACTATATATATGCACGGTTGCGATGATCATTTACCAAGGAAAAAGTATGAATCTAGACATTTGACAGAAGACCAGTAGCCGAGCTCTGGTTTGGGACCTGGATCGTCGCGAGTAATTAGGGCTGTGTCCAATCACAGTTCTGGAGCGGAACGATCATCGGAGATTTTGGAGGTGGTTGTGAAGTACTTGTAATCTTCCAAGGTTACTACAAATTACATCGGAAGCCTCATGAGAAGTATCCTGTATATAGAAAAAAAAAGAAAAAGAAAAAGAAAGAAAACAGCGTCAAGCTGATGTTGGAATTTCAATCACTTGGTGAGGAGGATGAAAAAGACACTGACACTAACGTCGCTGAAAAAAAAAAAAAAAAAAAAAAACCACGGCGAGTAGAAAGAGAAGACCGGAACACCTTGCTCCGAGAAAGAAAACATTCAGACATAAGAGACGTGAAAGAGTGGATATGACAATGCATCCACGGGGTACAAGGTATCCCCGGGAGTAGATAAACACAGGAAAAAGTTTACAGGGAAAACAAAGTAGGTGTGCAACAATATGTAGACAGAATAGAGAGATATCGCAAATTCTCTGGCAGTAACTTTTGCCGGAAAGAAGGGAACACGGTATCTATCTTTTGAATGTAAAGCTCAAATCAGAGCGATGTCGCTCCGCTGGACGAGGCGTCTCCTCCGGATCAAGGTTGGGGGAAGGGTGAAGAGGTCGTGGCGTAGCTTCAGCGTCCGGGGTGGGACTACAGTCAGCGTCCACGCCCGAATCAGCGTCTCGGGTCAGCGCGCTGCCAGAGATCTTGACTTCAGGAGTGATTGGCGGGGCAGTGGGATGGGAGAGAGTGCTTTGGGGTAAGTCCCACGGGGGTGTGGTTTGACCCTGACTCAACATTGCGGGACTAGTCGTCGATGTACAACACTGGGAATGTCCGGAGTAGATCGAGGTATCTTGATGCCCCAGAGATGGCCGTTGATGTTGAGAGGCAGATGCTGCAAACCTTGAAGGGGACGTACGAGGACTGGGTGGTTCTTCGCCTTCCGATTCCTCGGGAATGCTGAGGGCCTCGAACCGATCATCCAGGCTCGTACTGGCCGGGGAACCTAAAGAGCCATCGCTGTCTTCGTGATTGGCGGACTCAGCGGCTTGGTTCCGAAGAGCTTCCCTCTCCTTCTTCAAGAGTTCTTCACTGCCACTGACAACGCTGCCCCGACTATTGGTCCTCATCATCTCAATCCCCAGTTTAGAACCAGGACGGCGATTTCGCGAGGGTGGGCTGCGACGTGTTTGGGAATTGCCAAGCTCTTCGTCTTCATCGTCACCCGATTCGGCGCCCTCATACCGCTTCTGCTCAAGGGATTCCTTTTTGGCACGGATGGCTTCACTTGACCGTTGCCTCCGAGGCGTGAGCCCACCAGTTGTATCCATGGCCGCGGGTGCTGAGGCAGCATGGAGAAGGTGAGGCACAGGTACAGCGTTGGGGCTTGGGCTCCCAGGGTGTTCCGCTGGTTCTTCAGATATCCCCAATCCACCGTGGCCTTGATCCCAATCATCAGAATTTCGATTTATGATTACTGGAATCTCCTCGGGCTTGAAAGACTCCATATCTCCGAAGACACTGCTGCTGAGTGAATCATCGCGGCTGGATCCTCGGTAAGAGCTGGGGGGATTGAGGACAAATCCAGAGGATGCGGAACTGGGGCTATCCTCGTTTGTCACGGCACTAGACCGAGCCCCAGAGCCCGGAACAGGAACAGGTTGGAAGGGAACGTAGTCCGTTGGAGGAGGTTTCCACATGCACCACTGGGAAAGGGCCTCGGTGAGCTTTGGTAAGGTCGGAGGCTTTTGGATCAAGGCATCGAAGTTGTGATTCCCCGGAAGGTCTTTCAAGTAGCCCGTAACAGCAATTATCGGAGTATGTCTGTTAGCGCTACGCGTCTCCCGCACCATTCGAGCAAAATCAACCCCGTTGACTTGGGGAAGTCGATATTCAGTCATAATTATATCGAACTGAACCTCGCTGAGGGCGTATCTGACAGCTTCCGCGCCATTTGTAACGGTAATAGTCCGGCAGCGAAGTTTCTCGAATAGTCGTTCCATGACTAGCCGCGAGACAGGATGATCTTCACAAATGAGCACATCCAATGGCCGGAAAAAGGGCCCTTCTAGGATGTTGATTTGCGATAACCGGCGAGAGCTTTGTCGCCGACGTTGGACCTTCAAAAGTGCTTTGGTGCGTGGATCCTCGTTATCAGAAGAGGAGGGTGAGATATCAAAGAGTTGACTCCGGCGCTTGTGATGATGGGGCACGAAGGGTTCTTTCGGGAACGAGGGAACATCTCCATCCTGAGAACCAATAGTGTGCGATCGGGTGCGGCTCGCTGGGACGCTGCCATGGCGTTGATTATTCCCCGCCTTGTCCGGGGAATGGGCTGGAAGTCGGTTGGGTTTGACGGGAGAGGACGCCACTGAACCCAGTCTAAGATTTGGCATGCGCCCCTGGTCGGCAGAAGAAGGCTGGAACGTCCCACTCGATTGGTAGGAGGCTGACGAAGATCCCGACGTCTTGCGCCGTTCTTGGTTAGTCCCAGTGCTGAACTGGACTAATAGGGGAGAAGATGGCTGCGACGGCCTGCTGGGAGATGAGTTTGTCTGACTCAAGCCTGATGGGGAAGAAGGTCGATTATTGCCTTTGTTTTGTGACAAAGTCCGTTGGAGTGACATGGGCAGTGGGCTGCCTTCCAGTGAGGGCTGAGATGAAGTGACGGACGTCTGAGCGGCAGACGATGGATTGGGTTGTCGGTGCTGCGCCTGCAGAGCCTCCTGGCGCATCTTCTGGATCACATCTTTGTTGGCCTTCTCCAGCATCGGAAGATTCTTGAAGTTGAAGCTGCCAAAATCATCGGCCAACGCCGGTTCGCTAAGTCTCCGACTTCGTGAATCCCGAGCATCACGAACGTGAGGAGGAATGTGCAGCGGCATCAGAGGTCGTTTCGATGAATTGACCTGGGAGCGGACCTTGAACAGTGCATCATGAGGCCGGTCGGGGCCAGCGGCAAGTGACGGTTGCGGCGAGTTCTCATCTTCTAACTCTTCTGCAAAAGATTGCAGAGTCGCGCCACGGGCGTCAAAATACTCCGTGTCCTCCGGGTTCTCGATGTTGGGAACGAATTGTGCTTTATCCTCTAGCAGTGTATCCCAGTTAATGTCAGACAACCAAGGATGACTACAAATCTCTGCACCGCCATTTGGAAACTTCTCTTCCACATTGGCTCCAATTCTGTCACGAGGGTTGAGAGTCATGAGCTTGTTCATGAGATCCAACGACTCTGGTGAAGTCAATTCTTCTGGGTCGTCGGGCCAATTGATCCTGCGATGGAGAATGTTTTCGAACACCTGATCTGGGGTATCCGCATTGAAAGGTGGGTACCCAAAAATGAACTCGAACATGATGCATCCCAATGACCACCAATCACTGATCTCATCTTGCCCAACGCCATTGATAGTTTCCGGGGCTAGATAGTCAGGGGTGCCGACAAAACGGCGATCGTGATCTTCGGGATCAAAAAGAGCCATCACTGGAGGCATCATACTCTGCTGGGGAGGGGTGTTCTGCGCCATTGAATTGCTGAATGTTGACTGCAGGGGTTGGAGGCGAGGAGACTCGCCAGCTTCGCTTTGGCCCTCCTCTTCAACCATGCTGGTTGAAAACATGCTCGGCGATGACGCAGGAGGTTCGTGGGCATTGTCGTTGAGCGAGAATGTCCTGAACATTCCATTGAGACCATCGCTGCCCATACTATCACTGCGGTATCCCGAAGCTCGACGAGAGCTTTGCCGGCTCAAACCACTCTGGTTGAGGCTGAAGTAGGATGGCTGAATGGCATTGGCGGACACTTCCGGGGTAATCAGTGGAGTAGAGCCGGGTGATGAGCTTGCCTGGAAGTCGAATGAGGCCGATCGAGAAGATGCAATCGATATCGCACGGGGGAATGAATTTTGCTTCAGCAGATCAGGAGCAGACTCATCGGGGTTCTTCAACACCCGTTTCTGACGACCGACCAACCCCATGCGTGAAAGTCCAAAGTCAGTGAGCTTCAAATGACCCGTTTGGTCGATAAGAAGGTTATCGGGCTTTAGATCGCGATGCACAATGCCTCGGCTGTGAAGGTGTTCAACTCCAAGCACCACCTCGCCAATGTACTTCTTAGCCCAATCCTCGGGCAGACCTCCAAGAACCTTAACAAGTGATGAACAGTCACCTCCGTTGAGATATTCCATCACCAAATAAAGATAATCCTTACTGGAAAATGTCCAATAAAGCTTGGCGACGAAGTCACTCTCCCCTTGCCACATCATAATGGCACGTTCGGCTTTGACGTTGGTGACCTGATTCTTGGCAATCATGTCGGCCTTCTTCAAAACCTTCATCGCATAATACTCGCCAGTGGCCTTCTTTTTCACCAAGTAGACACTGCCGAAAGCACCTTTGCTAATTGGTTTGATTATTTCAAAATCTCGAATAGATAATGGAGCAGGCCGAGGCTGTTGTTGGCTCATCGAAGGCAAACGTGGGGAGGGTGGTGGCTTCGTAACATCCGAGGAAGTTGCCGAGGACTGCCGACGATGGTGGCGGCAGTGATGGAGGGCCAGTTCACTTGCGTATGCAGATGGAGATGCCATTGGGGATGGTAGGCTTTCACCGCCGCTAGACATACGGGGCTTCGGCATGCGCAACGGGGAATGCGGGCCTGAAACTCGAGCGGGAGAAGGCTGCCGACGAGGAGAACTTGAAAGTCCGGGCAGTACCAGGCTCCGGCGCTTTCGATCGAAGCTCCTCTCGGATGAGGGTGAGTCTGTTCTTACAGCTCCCGGGAAGACAGAAGACGGTAAACTGCTATCGCTACTGTCACCAGCATCAATTTCCGCTAGGGAAAGGCCTAGTCGAGAGGGTTGTGATGTACCCAGAAGTCCTGCAGCACTCTTATGAGATCGCGGGGTGGGGCATTCCAATGGGCTGTTAGAACCCGTGGATACTGCTGCCGAGGACGGTCTGCGTTCCGATTGTGATAGCAATGACCGATCTGGTGAATTGCGCATTGACAGAGTCAGCGCAGATGTCGGTCGCCGCGGAGAGGCTGCCGCTGGATACGGCTTTTGTTGCAATTCCTGGCTCATGATTTGTGAGAGGGACTCTTCCTCGGCAACACTATTCCTATCGCCCAGAGCAACATTGCTGTCGACAGTGCTCTCGGGCGCCACTTCTTCATCGGATGAGCACGAGGAATCGCTGAGCTGACCAGCAGCTATGCGCTCCGCTTTGCTTAGCGCTGCGCCAATGCATTCCTCGACCAGCACTGTGTATTCTATACGAATTCGTTCGGCGTATTCGACAATCTTGCGATGACGTACAACGGCATCAACTTTTGCCTTGGCAACTTGTTCGGTGTCTGCCGATAAAGCGGCCAGACCCTGTTCTTGTTCCAAGGTGTTAGCGCTGGGGGACTGCCACTGAAGAACCTGGGAGATCCGCGATTCAGATTGTGGTGATAACGTCCGGAAGTCCTCTGCGTCTGTCCGGGAAGATTCCTTGATCATCGGCATACTAATCTCTAGCGAAGTGTCGCACAGGTCAAGAACAAGTTCCACAATGCGGGCTAATGGTCTCCGCACTGTAAATGAGCGGGGACGGTTTGGAATAACACCAGATGCAGAATGTTCTCGCGACCGAGGCGGCGTGCCGGGCGCTGAATTACTGCTTGAAACCGGACCGGACGACGGAGTAGAGTTGGCAGACGACGGGCCGATGGCCAATCCCTTGTACTCCGCTTGAGGGAGGGGCATTGGATTTCCATCGCCCCCGATGAAAGGTCTGCCTTGTCGGGCCTCTAAAGCATCCAAAACCTTGACAATGACATGCCGATGCTCATTGAGGTTTTCCTGTGCCATTTGAACATCCATCTCAGCCCGATGTTCTTGCAGACACAGATCTGAGTGTTTCTCAAACCACCATGGCGTAATCTGGCGTTCACAGATGCGACAGAGGACGGGAGTCGGGGCGGGATGCTTGGAAGGATCGGGTTCTGTCGCTGCAGCCTCAGCCAATTCAGTCAAATAATTCGCTAACACCTCCGCTCCAACACCCAAAGACTCGACCAGTAGGGGGGGCAGATCGATTGTCACTTCTCTTGGCTCGGTAAGCGGTCGTAACATCCACATGGTCTGTTATCAGAAGGTGTCAGCGATATAAACAGCGGTAGGCATCAAAAAATTGAGGTACGCACATGGCCAGCTTCATCATCTGTCCGGTCATAGACCATAATTCCCTGTCCCTCCATGTTGAGCACATTGTGATTATGCTCTTCCTCCTGGGACTTCCCAGCGCCGTCCTCTGTCTTTGCCAGATTCTCTATAGCCGCTGGGGGTGGTTCAGGCGCGTACTTCAGAACAGAATCCGGTCCCATCTGGAGGGCAAAGCGAATGAAACGACTCCGTGAATCATCCTGCCTCATGGATTCGATGGCATCACGGAACACATCCTTGTTGCCCAACAGAATCTCCGATATCATATGGCCCTCAACTGAGTCAGGGGCTGAGCCGACCACCTGCCTCCACGATGGGCTGACCCATTTGACGCAACCCTCCAGGTCCATATCCACAATGATGTTCAATGTCTGTTCAGCCGCTTCCTTCAAATCCTCACGTTCCTCTCGCATATTATCGCTCAATGTTCGAACCATCTTCGGATCGATATTCCGAGCCTCCTGCCGCAGCGCTGTGACGGCAGGAGGCGCGAGGAATTGTGGTTTGGGGGAATCATTGCTGGCCATACTGACTCGCTCGGGCGACCGAGAGGGATTCGAGGTTCAAGAGGTAGGGAGGGGACGGTGCGATAGATCAAGTTAAATTGAACAAAACAATAATATGGTTCCAGCCAAGCAGAACCGTCTGCTGGGCAGCGCGGGTGCCCTTAATCGAGGTTATTGATTCATCCGTAGCATCAACCGTCCATAGCGAAGTCGTAAGACTCGGGAACTGATCAATTCAAGAGCTCCAGAGTGATAGCAGTCGACCAATCCACCGTTAAATTTGTGTGTTCAGAGGCGTCGAGACAACACACAGGCTGAAACACGAAACGTTAGACGGAGGATAACGGAAGCCGTGTCTCTGCGGGGAATGGCGCGACAGCGACGCGCTGAATCGACAACGTCAACCCCAGGGGAGGCTGACCCGAGAAAGGGAACGAAACTTGATCAAAATTGAGACCTGAAGGTCACAGAAATGAGTAAAAGCGAAAAGGTCGAGAGAATGTTCTAAGAGGAAGAGTCATGATGGGGGGGGAATCGAAGGAGTCGAGGGCGGTGATTGGTGAGCTGTGCGTTTTCCTGCACCACGTACTTCCCACCTCTTTTTTTTTTTTTTTTTTCTTTCTTTTTTTTTCCTATTTACCTGTTGTTTATTTCATATCTTGAACATTTTATGCATACAATATAGTATCTAGGATTGAAATCTTGTACTATATTGATCACTTCTACGGGGGAGATATCCTATAGAGAGCTCCCATAGTGTATACATCCCATGTTTGCAACCCAACGTCATGACATTTGAAGTAAATATGGTGTTAAAACACATATGATTCTATAAGCACTATAGTGTTAAATAGAGAATCGCCAATGGTGGATCTAGTACTTTTGTCTACAAGCCCAATCCATGTACCATTCATGGATGTACGATAATAGGGAGTTTATTTCCAGATCCCTTCACGGCAGACGACCATCTTTCTACCAAAAACAGTAAACCAAAAAAGAGAAAAAAGAAAATATTCCTCGAACTTCATTGGACGCCACCGGATGTGGTTCCCAATTCCCCATACAATGAGAAGTTGGATTTCCTCTCCAACTGCACCACTTGCATCACTTGAACCACTTGCATATTGTGATATTATGATATTATGATATTATCAGTAACATATTCGACTAGGTATGGAATGCTTCCTATATTACACCATTTGTTGCACCGGATGAACACTTGTTCCACAAATGTCTGGGGGAAAAAAAAGAAATCGTTGATATACTCCCTTACTGGCGTGAGATCCATATCAGCCTAAGGGCCAGTAATATGGCATCACCACAATTGGAGATATTCCAAGGTTCTACATGACTCCAACTCTACAGGATCCCGCTCCTGAGCGCAAATCCCTAGTTACATTTGTACACATGGGAAAGTCCTCTGTACAGTTTATACTTTTTACCTTCGTATATTGTACGTCGTAGAGTTTACTCTGTACTACATGTTATTCCCATTATTATATTTCCATTCCTGGTATTTCGGTATATAGCCAAATATTTTTTTTTTCTAGAAAGCCAAGAAAAAGGATATAAAATAGACATCTAAGAAGGCATCGGAGTGTTATTTGCCCAGATGACATATAACATCCCTTATATCATCTTAAACCAGATAAATCAAAGTCCTACGTTGTTAACTACGGATGCAGACACGGTAAAAAAAGACATATCCCAAAACATCCTAAGAATAGGCCCGGAATGTTCGGCATTCAAAGTTGCTCCGCCTTTTTTCTTCATCTCGGATCTGCGGGGTAGTCAGCTGGTTGACTTCATCGTTTCCGGGGATGATCTTCCATTGTTATTTTTTAGTATTAAGACAAGCTTGGACTACATATATGCATAGTCCATGGAAACCTTCATTTCACTGTGAAGATACTCCCCGAGTAAACTTTACTCTTGCCTGTCTAGCATGAAACTCTACTAGTCTATGACGAGAGGTAATTACGTATAGGAGCGTGTCCACTGCTTAGGTACAGCAAACTTTGGAGAAAGGGATTTTAGTATATTGTGGGATATTCCATCAAGTAAGTGCTATCATTCCCACAATATCTGTGGCAACTGTCAGATATGTCGGTTGAAGCCGTATCGTAAAATGGGGGGCTCCAATCAATCGGCTCTGCTAACAATTTATAACGGGTGTACACCCCTAAGTGGCGCACCCAAGAACACATAGTAAAAGCGATAATACAACACGATATTTCAACAACGGTTGTTTATATGCCTAATGCTTTTTATATGATATCTAGCCACTTGGTAGAGTTTACGGGAACTTAATAAATTAGTGACTCTGATATATATATTTCTGGAGCTCAGCGATGTATTTTTCGATGCCATAACAATGCAAGCTCCCAATTTATCTAAAATTGATACATGATACTAAAACTGCCTATCAATTGCTATCGACGAGTAATTAAATTAAATAAAAGCGCTGGTTGTTGAAATATCATGTTGTAATTTATCGCTTTTACTATGTGTTCTCGGGTGCGCCACCTGGGGGGGGTTTCATGTTTCATCAATATTTAAACCAGTACCTTCCACTTATTTCCTGCCGGTAGAACGTTGGTAATATTCAAAACCAAACGTTTTAGCTCACATATACGCTCGGAACGAGCTTAGGGCCGCGTGCCATAGTAGCAGATAATATAGAGATATAATTAGAGAGGTAAAAAACAGAGAGAAAAGGGGTAGTAACCTCGATAATCAGCGTATACTGCGCGCGCCCTGGGTGGGGCGTAGTAGGAATAGGTAGGCGGTATATAATAGCGGTCAATGGTGGAAGTATTGGGGTTTAAAAGATTAATGAAACGCAACTGTACACCACTTTGGGGTGAAATAGTTACGTTAGTTAACTAGG
This sequence comes from Penicillium cf. viridicatum, assembly GCA_028974045.1. Taxonomy (NCBI): domain Eukaryota; kingdom Fungi; phylum Ascomycota; class Eurotiomycetes; order Eurotiales; family Aspergillaceae; genus Penicillium; species Penicillium cf. viridicatum. Next base: position 4,531,686 of record JAPQKQ010000006.1, on the reverse strand, counting down.
TAAGTTAGCCTTGATTTCATACTATAAATTACAAAACATGTAACTAGGATTAATAAATCCTCCGGTATGCCGTTGTTCTTACGCCGACAAGATATTGCCTGAATGTCTGAATGTTAAGATCCCATTCTGCCTTGGCGCCTGAGGCAGTAAAGCGTGAGAGCCTTTGCTTTGTAATGTCAGATTGAGTCCATGGGTCCATGGCAAACATTCCATCCCAAATAGGTGAAGTCCTCTAATCCTAAGGATACCATAAAACTAGAGTCTACTGGACGAAAGTAATTCCATCTGTTTTTGCATATCATTCAGCTATGCCCGTGGCGCCGGCAGATGATCCTGCTAGGCGCAAGCGACCGGGTAGAAAGTATACGTCCCGAGCCTGTGAGACATGTCGACAACGACGAGCTAAGGTAGGATGATAGTGTTCCACAATTTATCACCCCAAGTCTGTGCTAACATCAAAACAGTGTGATGGCGTTCGACCATCTTGCTCTCGCTGCCTTGACCGTGGCGTTCAATGCGAGTACTCCGCAGCAGAGGACGGGCGGCAGCCAGCGCCCAAGTCTTATGTAGTCATGCTGCGCAATCGAATTGAACTCTTGGAGCGTGTACTCCAAACCCATGACATGGATCCTGATGCCGCCATCCAACGGATGACGGAAAATGAGCCTGACACCGAGTGGGCCCCGGCTTGCTCCAATGTTGATGACTTGTGTACTATGTTTGACGGCGCACTGACGCTTGACGAGTCATTAAATTTTGATCAAGATGGTGAAGTACGGTATTTTGGACCGACAAGTGGGCGATTGCTGTTTCGATCTTCATCAAAAGGCAAGCTGCCGTATCCCTTTGCTCGTTCCAGAATATAGGTTCGCTAACAATTTGTAGATTCGCCCAACGAAGAGGCGTACCAGTCCGATGGCCCTTCCATGCGAACTGGTAAAACACCACTGAATGGACCACTGAATGGGAGCACAGAGTCGGTAGAAGAAAGCTTCACACCAGAAGACGGGCTGCGATCTCATTTGATCGACCTGTATTTTGAGTGGGAACAGCCGTGGCTTCAGGTGGTGAACGAGACACTATTTCGAGATTCCATGAGAAATGGCGGGCGATACTTTAGCCCCCTTCTTTTAAATTGCATCCTCGCTTTAGCGTCACGGTACTGCGATCGCATAGAAGTGAGATCAGACCCCAATGATTCAAACACAGCCGGCAAGATATTCCTCGAGAGGGCGGAAAGATTGATTCAAAACGATCTCAGGTGGCCCAAGATCACAACAATCCAGTCATTGGCAATTATAGGCATGGCTTATATTGTGAGTCTTATATCACAGACCTATACCCAAAGAGCGAATCACACTAACATCTGACAGGCAATGGGATCTGATGCTGCTGGGTGGCTGCATCAAGGCATGGCCAATCGACTGGCCCTGGATATGGGTTTCAACATGGATCCTTCGGTCCTCTCCGGGACAGTTGCTCTTCCATCCATTGAAATTGAACTGCGAAGGCAGATCTATTGGGCTCTTTATTGCCACGACAAACTGTCAGCAAGCTACACAGGCAGGGTGTGCACGTTACTGGTATGCTGCACCACAAAGAATCTTTTTTCTTTTTTAGCATCATACTCACTTTCATTTGTCACACAGGACTCCCAGGGTGTCGTCAACAAACCATTCCCCTTATGTGCCTCAGATGTCTATTTACCTTCAGCAAATGGCAATGGACAACTAAGGGCTGCTTCTCAAAGAGACGTGGTACAGTTGCATAGGGCAATGATTGACCTGTGTCGTACATTCGAGAAAGTTCTCCTTTCATTGTGAGTCTATCGTATCATTTCTCACATCTATCTGTCTCACTGACATATATAACCCAAGCTGGTCTCCAAAGCCACTCCTACAACCCAAACAACGCTTTGCATTTTTTGACTCCTGTGTGCTTGAACTCAAGACATGGTACTACGATCTTGCTCCAGAGCTCAAAGTTGACCGTCCATCTGGTCCCTCCCGATTTCCTCACGCCTATACTTTATGCATGGTATACCATACTGTGTGCATTCTACTTTGCGTGCCCTTTCTGAGCAACCAGCCTGCCAGTCAAGATGGTGGCAATCACTCTGACCCACAGACACAACAGAACAGCAGCAACAATGATCCGGAGTCCGCCTGTAGACAGAAAATTACGACAATATGCAACAACTCAACCCGAGGAATGTGCATTGTGGCCCAGAAATATAGACAGACATTTGGCAGCTTCAAGCTGAGCCCTATAACAGCCACACACTGCATGCTATCAGCGGCATCGCTCATCATAGAAAAATGCTGCGTTGATTACGCCATGAGATCTGGTACAGGCAATCAGGCCTCACGAGGTCCGTCACCACAGGCAGCTGTGGGGCTCTGCCTTCAGGTTCTGCGGGAACTCTCAACGTCCTGGGATATTGCAAAGCGCATCGGTCGAAATCTTGAGAAATTATATTGCGAACGACTGAACTGTGATATTGATCATATGCCGCCTGCCCCTCCATTGGAATGCAATGGCATTTGCACAACTACATATCAACCGGCAGACGTGGATCTCTATGTAGGGCCCATGGCCCCGACTGAGCCACTCCAAGGTCTGCCCAACCCAAAAGACTTGCATGTTCAAGATACCCCTTTGGCCCCTCCAGTTCCAAATTCTAATTGGTTTGATGTTCCTGCTTCGAGTAATACTTATCATCACAATAACAACAACGGTGTGATTGGACTTGCGACAGCCCCTAACCCCGATGAGCTGTTTATCAACAACCTCGGCTTTGCATTTTCGGCCAATTGTCTACCCAGTGATTACAACATGTTTGATACATTGAATCAAATGTATTTAGAAGATATATGGTGATACTTGAAAGATAATTAATGCCCAAATTTCGGCTTCCCTTCGCATTGGAAAAGGCTTGCATTATACTCGGTGTTTCATACGTAGGAAAAACAGGAATACTCACTTTGATCCATTGGAAATGAGATTGGCGGCAATCATTTTAGTCAGCATGCCTTGAGGTCAATTAGCAATAATACTTACCTGATGATCGGGAAAGGAAGTCGCGATAGTTGATATGCACTTGGGAAGGGACATTCAAGGCGCAGTTGAGGAGGAAGGTGCGACGGTATCTAATAGAGACCATGTAGGTAGGCTCTCAAAATTGTTACATACTAGAGTTACAGGTACAATATAAAATGTTGAACATGTTGGTTTCATTTCTCTCACTATCTGTGCATCCCAAGATGATCAATCTCCTTGTTTCCAGCTGTACCGGATGCACCTAGTGCATGTCTAGGAACCCGACATCTTCGAAGAGACATACCATTGTACAGCTTTAGAGAATCTTTCGTAGGAGGACTCGGAGGACCTTGTCCTGTTTGGCGATGTGACGACCAAAGAACTTGCTATGTATCTCGGTGTATGTTGCAAGGGCATTCTTGCTCTTGAATCGAGTTGGGGTGTGGTCTGCGTCCCAACAATCAAGAAGATCAACAAGGTTGACGTGCACATTCACCAGAGCCTACAGCAGTGAGTGGGCGGTATCAAATCATCTGGGGCGGTGACCTTACCTTCTTGCACTGGTTGATGGAAGTGAATGAATTGTTGATGCCTACCTTGGCACATAGCTCCTGCCATGTGGCCAGGTTGGCTACACGGTAGCCAATCAGGCGGTCATATTCGTCATTCATGAAGGCATTCCAGTTCCTTTTCCAGGTCTTAGATCCTGGCTTCCAGCCTCGCTGCAGACTGATAAGTCCAAAGGCAACGCTGATAGGAAGCTCTGGGTTGTAGGGAGCGCCAAGCTTTCGCAGATGGTTGTTCGGATGCTGCAGAGCAGCGACTGGGGAACCAGGAGGAGGAGCCACAGGAAGCGAGATAAACATGTTGTAAGTTGGTGGCCTAAAGTCGACAACACAGGTTAACCTTGCCAATTAGTTAGGAAGGGGATTTGTCTTTACGTCTGTGGATAAAATGATGAAGAAAGTGATAGAGATGATAAATTGAGAGAGAGATGAGAATATGTGGAGAATGGTAAGAGAAGGATAGGAAGTGAAGGTGACAGGTGAAAAAAGGTGAAGTGAGAAAAGAGTGAGTGTCGTTTGAAGAAGAAAATGAGATAGAAAATAGTGACCTTAGACTTCTATATCATGTAGACACGCTTTTACTTGGAGATGTAGGTTTAATGTTTCAAATTCTTAGCTATCTCCATTGTCTCAAAGCTCTCTCATTCCACCGCCTCGAGTGAATATCAAAATTGTTGGTTGTGGTCCATGAAAGGCATCCCTCGTGACCACATTCCTGTTCTACATATCGAAAGACGGAGTTTCTTCAAAGAAGCTTACGGAGCAGCACGCGGAGCACCTTGTCCTGCTTAGCGATGTGTCGACCAAAGAACTTCTTGCTGGCCTTGGTGTATGCTGCCAGGGCCTCCTTATTCTTGAAGCGAACTGGGGTAGCATCGGTACTCCAGGAATCCAGCAGGTCAACGATATTGACGTGGACGTGAGCCAGTGCCTATATGCAATAGTGAGTAAGTAATGTTAAATTGTTCAAGTCTAGAACATTACCTTCTTGCATTGGTTAATCGAGGTAAAATAATCTTCGATTCCCACCTTTGTGCACAGCTCCTGCCAGGTGGCGAGGCTGCTCACACGGCAGCCGATAAGCCGGTCGTACTCGCTATTCATGCAAGTGTTCCAGTTCTTCTTCCAGTTCTTGGAGCCTGGCTTCCAGCCGCGCTGTAAGGCGACCAGACCGAATGCAACACTGATGGGAAGGTCCGGATTGTGGGTGGCGCCGAGCCTCCGGAGAAGCTGGTTAGGATGGCCCGGGGGAGCGAGCGGGACAAACGTTGCGGAGGTCTGACATTGACAACCTGAGTTAGCCTGGCCAATCAGTAGGAAGTGTAGGTTTTTGTCTTTTACCATGATAGAGATGATAGAGGTTTGAAGGGAGAGAAAGAGAGATACGAGAAGACGGCAAGTTAAGAACGGGTAAGAAAAGAGTGACAGAAGAGAGAGAGACAGAAATAAGTCAAGAGAAGGTGAGAAGTGAAGAGACAGAGACTCTGATTTGAAGAAAGTGAGAAATCAAGTCAGAAGTCTGAGAAAAGTTTTGTATGTGGCCGGAGAGCAAACGGAAGGCGTTTGACCATACCTTCGTGTTTATAGAGTCATCTACCATTATCTTTACCTACATATGTACACATATACATGCATATATACATGAATATGTACAGTAGGTACTGTAGTATATATATACTCCATGGATGTACGGTATACCCGTGGACTCGAGTAACCTTGGGACTGGCACGTGGCCGACGTCACAGCTACCTTACGTACCGGACCTACATGTAGGCATCTCTTTTCAACAATTAACAACTCATCTGTCAGTGCAAAGGTTATCATGGCCCAGAAGGGAGCCAAAAGCAAATCGGTGCATTCAGAACCCTTGTTCAATCCACTACTTCTAACAACAAATCTCGGAGAGATGACGGACTCGGTGATTCTCCAACGATCTCTTAGCCTGAAATCTGTTATTTTGACGACATCTTCCTTCAGTCGCCTTTTTCAAATTGCATGTTCTCGACCCGACTTGCAACAACTCAATCAAATCGGCTCTGGTCTACAGGGAGCTGTCTTCGAACAGGTCGGGAAGCCTCTGGCTCTGAAAAAAGAAATTCCAGGAAACGAAAAGCTACCATCAAACCTGTATCATGAGTATACGATCCACCGTGATGTTTCAACCGCATTCGAGAATTACCAGTCCATCAACAGGGAAATCCATGTTCCGAAGGCCTTCAAGTTTATCTCCAGGAAAGAGAACGACGCGTTCTGGGATGAAATCTTACCAAAAGCCCCCCAGGACTATCGCATGCGCGGGGACCTTGTGATGATGGAACGAATTCTTCCATTACCGAAAGTCGTACGCAAAGCGTTGATCTCGCAGTTTTGCGCTCTCGAAAAGGCCGAAATCGAAGCCATCCTCAATCACCCTCAAAACAAGCACTGTCTCGCCCGAGTTTACCTCGGCAAAGCCAACGGTACCATTGATCACAAAACCCCGCTGAGAAACTTCCCTCTATACCTTGACCCGATGGAGCTGATTGGCATTGAGACTCTCCCGCTTGCAAATGCCATAGGCAAAGCCTATGCAACCTTGCACTGGGGCGCCGCCATCAACGGCGATGATGTGGAGTTTGTGCTTGGCACATCGGCGACAGAGGCCCAGGGAGAAGACTATAGGCCAGAGTTACAGCACCGGGCCGTTAAGCTGTATCTCTTAGATTTCGGACAGTGCGAGGCGGTAGACCTGACCCAGGAACCCGATGTTGTATATCAAGCTTTCAAAGGAGCCATGGTAACAGGAGATAATCAATGTTTTATTCCACATTACTCGAGGAGCCCGGCACTATTCGCGACATTCCGACAGGGATACATTGAAGCAGGCAATATTATTCTATCAGACAAGAAGCTGAAAAATAAGTTCAAAATAGAGGACTTCATGCAGGAGTATGAGGAGTATGCTGAGGATTTCTTGTAATAGCTTAGGCACGATAGCTGGGGACTTGATAGCTCAACTTGCTATATTCCAATCATGTTTGGTCATAAGAATTGACTAATGGTCAAGTTGCTAGTCCATTTATAATGAGTACACAGTCTAACAACAATATGCTCGAAGGCTCCCACCTCGCAAGATTAAAATCAACGGGAAAGATCACCCGGGTCATCGATTTTCTATCCATATTCTCCGGGGGTAGCCAGACACATTGCCCATCTGCCCATAAATAAGCTCGTCATCAACAGCGAGAAAGTGGCCGCTTTGGCCATTGACCAGTCACTCACGCCAAGCAACAGATGCCAGAGTCACAGAGCAGTATATTGGGATCCAGGAGGACTTCTAGAACCTTTGTGCGCTACATCATCTTCCGTGGGATATACGGGCGCCAACCACTGCAAAAAGGCCATCTAAGTCACCAAAGCTGAAGCCTGAGGAGGTGACTGAGCTCATGCTGCAGAATGATATAGATATTACATGTTCCTACCAGAGGGCGGTTGCAAGACATATGATCCACCGGTCCCAGCGCGAGCAGTGGATAAACCAGCAAGACGATGCCGAGATCTTCACAGATATTGACCCGGCGTATCTCAGTGTGGCCTCTGTCTCACGACGATCTTCGCCGTGCGGCGGTAAGGGATATCGTCCAGCCACTAGAACTATGTGGTAACCACATAACGGATTAAGCGACGTGGGGGCCATTTTAGCTTTCCCGACTCGCACCGTACAAGTCGACGAGCCTCACATATGACTTCGACACATGTGGTAAGAGGTGTGGAAGACGCGCGTTCTGCCCAACGTCAGAAGGTGACCAGGGTGTAAAGCGGCACAAGATTTCTTAGTCTCAAGCTGTGGCCTGTGAGGATGATCTTTTTTGCTTACCTCCTTTTTTGACCTTATTTTCTTACGCAAATGTGTAATCAATAATAATGAATCTAGTTAATACGAAGTAGTATATGTTATAATAGGACAGATATTCGGGTCGAGACGACCGAAGCGACAGGCCGAAAGGGGTCGGGGGGTCTTGGCAAAATGCGGAGACGCTCAACTTGGGACGGCCCTGAATTTATAGACCATACTGAGTGGATGTACTATGTTTATAGGAAAATCCCCCAATTCCAATTGTCCGCATGGCATTTCTTGTTTTTGTGGTATCTTCTTGGCTCAGCTAAGGCCTCTGTTGGTGTTCGACAGACAGAACGCTCGGTGTTATGGCGTGCTATGGCGTATCCGACACTATAGTTTGCGTGCTGTATCTTAGCTGGAATGCGGATCGGGTAATTAAGCATTTGGAGAGCTTATAGATTTAAAAAGCATGGAGGTGTGCCTCAAGCTTTTTTTTTTAACATTCTCATTCTGTCTTTCATCGTCTACGTAGTGACTATAGTCTGTGTACTACGTCGCACAGCATGGGTTTACCAGGAACCAGGCTCGGGGCCTTCCGAGCGTATTTCTTTGGATACTTCATCTGTACAGCGGGTTTCTTATTTGGATATGATACTGGAATTGTTGGTAAGTGAAAAATAATCCCCGTTTGGTTAGTGATCATCACTAACAGTCTTGATGGATAGGTGGTATCCTCGAGTTCAAGTCCTACATCAATGATTTTGGCTACAAGGATCAGACAACCGTCAGTGCTGTGATGGTAAGCTTGCAAAATGTAGGCGCATTCATATCAGCCCTGGGGATCTTCTGGGTGTCCGAACGGTGCGGGCGAAAGAAAACAGTCCAGGCAGCGATGACCGTGTTCTGTCTCGGTGTGGTGTTGCAAGTGGTTCCGTCACACTCACTTGTTTGTTTCTATATTGGGCGGTTTGTCGCTGGTCTCGGGCTTGGTGCAGGCACTGCGGTCGTCCCAGCATACAACGCTGAAATGGCACCCAAGGAAATTCGTGGCAAGCTCGGGTCAGGGATGCAATGGTTCTTTGCACTAGGTGTGATGCTGAGCTACTGGATTGACTATGCCGTCAAGATCACACTACCTGTGTCTTCAAAGCAGTGGCAGATTCCCGTTGGTCTCCAGATGGTGCCAGCTGGAGTTCTTGCACTCGGTCTCTTTGGTATGCCCGAAAGTGTACGCTGGTTGGCCAAGAAGGGCCGTTTTGACGAAGCATGGGAGAGCTTAAAATGGATGCGAGCTAGTGAAGGTAAGGAAGGAAATATCCCCCAGAAAACCATAACGGGGGCATAGGACTAACCAGCAATCCATGTCAATAGGCCCTGAAGTGAAGGCAGAATTCAACGAAATCAGAGTCGGACTCGAGGAAGAGTTACGAGCAACCGAGGGCTTTAACAAGCGCGAACTCCTCGAGCCTACAAACCGCTACAGACTGCTTCTCGCCGTTTTCATGTTCTGCGGTCAGCAATGCACTGGCATGACCGCGCTGGCTTACTTCGGCCCGCAGTTCTTCAAACTGCTAGTCGGCAACAACACTAACCAGTCCCTTCTCATTACTGGTCTCTTTGGAGCCGAGAAGTTCATCACTGTTGGAATCTATATCTTGTTCTTCTCCGAGATGTGGGGACGGAAGCCGACCCTTTGGATTTCAGCTCTGTTGATGGCCGGGTGCTTCATCATTGTGACAGTCGTCAAGGAAACCACGCCAGCGCCCGATGCAAAAACAACCCCGGCTGGTATCGGAATGGTGGCTATGATCTTCCTGACGAATTCGATCTACCAATTCAGTTGGGGCCCATTGCCATGGCCATACACTGCCGAGGTAAGTTATACTCCGTCTATCTTCAGTTCAACCACTAATCAGTATGCTAGATCTTCCCAACACGAATTCGGGAGATTGGAACCTCGGTCGCGGTATCAACACAGTGGCTTTTCAACTTCCTGTTCTCCCTGGTGACTCGCTACATGATGAATTCCTGGGGAAGTTATGTTTTCCTTTTCTATGCAATCTTAGATATCATCATGGCAATCATTGTCTTCTTCTTTGTCAAAGAGACAAAAGGGAAAAGTCTTGAAGAGATGGAAACTATATTTCACAGTAAGGCTGCATTTGATGTTGATGCTGTCCGGCGCGAAACGCTCGATGCGGACGAAGTTAATGTACATAACAAGTCTGTGGACTACCCTTGAGTGTATATCAGAATGGAGAAGAGATTCCAATACCCCAAACCACTAACAGATTCGAACATTCTAAACACTATGGCCTTTTTGGTAGATAACATAACCTCAGATTGACCAATCAGAGGATGTCAGGATCGCTTTAGTCTAAAATGGGGCCGCGGATACGAGGGAAAACTGACCACTTTGCACTTCTCCTTTTCTCCTCTCTCTTCTGTCAACTGATGGGAAGGAGAGTGCAGAGAGCAAGATCATCTAAATTGCTAGTCAATTTAAAAAATAATAATAATGGGCAAGTGGAGATCTATATTTTCCGTGCAAAGTAATCCTGTGGATACATCACTGACAATGGTGTGTAGGCTATTCCGAGGTACAGTTTCCTGCATTTATACGTATACAACGAATCTAACCGTTTTCTAGTTCTACTGCCATTTGTGTGGTGTGAGCTTCAATATCATTTTTCGCCTTAAATCTGGGGAGCTAGATGTGCCTGGTCCTCAAGACGGTCAATGCGATGAGACAGACCTAATTAATTCTACGAATGATGATGACACGACTCAAGATCCCAATTATCAATTCCAAAGGGATTATGAAGAGAATGATCCATATGAATATGACTCTGATTACGAATCTACCGACGGCATGAGCCTTGACGAAGATGCGCATGAGGAGGACAGCGAAGGCAGCAGTATTGATGCAAATACTGATTCCGAACGTCAAATGTATTACAATTGGGTGCTGCAAACTTTTGACCCGAGAAGCGCCACAAGGGGGAGATCCCCAACTGCACGTTGGGTATTTTGATAGTCCAATGTCGGGCTACTCGGCTGATGCTATCTCACCCGAAGAGGCGAGAGGCTGTCGCACCGCCCAGTTCCTGGTGCATAAACCTGAACCGAGGGATCAATGGCAAGCTGACCAGTTACATCAGCCCTGGGAGATTGATGGGGATTGGTCTTTATCCGGGATATGTGATGGAACCCCGTCGCGTGATACGGGCATCCCGACAGTGTGGCCCGCTCGAAATGGGATAGAAGATGTAGAGACAGACAATGTGGACATTGGGGTAGGTTTATCTACCAAATGCGTTCTTGGGTCTCGGAGGCACAACCCAAAGCTGACAATTGCAAGGTGCAAGACACATCACCGGATGATATAGCCATGCCCTTCCATCCGTGGTGCTTTGATATCTTCTGCCGACAATCGAAAATCCAGTTTCAGCGCATCAATGTTTCCGGACTGATGACCTGGCGGAATGCCGAGTTTGATTGGGTTGCCTTTGGATCATTTCCTCGAGCCGAAGAGGTTAAAACCTCACAGGAACAATGGTGGTCCCATAAGCCTGGTACTGAGTATCTGGTTTCCAATCCCCTTTATGTGCCTGGGCTACCGGAAATCCTTCTCTCCGCGGTCAAAGACGAAGGGTTGGGTGTCTCATGTGACCCATATGATGAGACTAGGTCGTCTCAATCCGCGACGAATCGCCATACCCCATCTCACAATAGCCAGGCCGACATTCTCTCCGTCCTTCCGGCAGAAATTCAGCTCATGATTATCGACTATCTAGGCTCTAGTGATATCACTAGTTTAAGCATTGCTTCTAGGGAATTCACTGAACTCCCAAACAGTGTGTGGTACAGGCTAGTACGCAGGGAAATGCCCTGGTTATGGGAAGCCTGGGATGAATCCGAATGCAAACACAGCCCTTCACTCTGGACAAACGTAACAACAGCTGAGATCAAGTCTGTTGTCAGAGCACGGAGTACCTATGCCAAGGCCTTGTGTGAAGATGTCTATACAGAGCATGCCGCTGAGAGAGTTGCTGAGTACCGATTTCCTCTATCGGTGATCATGCCAGACCAGGTGAAATTGCCTCGGATGAACACTGACTGGCGTCGTGTACTGGTACAAATTCAACTGAATTGGGACAGGCTTAAGGGGTTGCAGAATCGACAGCGGATCTGGGTGGATGTGGAGGAGGTTGTGAGGCGTATTCGCAAGTTTGACGTATGATAAAACGGGGATTTTGCACTTGTGTTCAGGTGGTCTGCGATCTGATATTTTGAACAACGTACTCCGTAGACACTTGTCAATTGGCTGTTATATTCAAATAGGAAGGCCCGCGAGCTCTTGGCGTTCTCCACGTCAGCGGCGAATTGTCGGCAAATCACCCCGCTTGGTGACGAACCCCAGTCTATATATCTCGCTATGGTCCCTGTTTTCTTACTTTTATCAAATATTTTATTCAAAATGGCTGCCACTGAGAAACGTCCTGAGATCATCGAGCTTGCTCAGGGACTGGCAGGAGTGCCCTTGTGCGAGGACTACGAGCGTATGATATCTGGAATGATGTATGTATCGTATCATTCACAATATACTTACACCCTTATGAGATGGTTTATTAACTGTTCAGGTACAACCCCAACGTCCCGAAACTGTTAGAAGCACGGCATCTGTGCCGGGGACTGGCCGCAGACTTCAACAACCTGGACACCAAGACCGTGACATATGACAAGATCGGCGATAAGCGTCTTGAGTTATTGCGGAAACTCGTCGGCAAAGTTGGAGATGGAACATTCATCGAGCCACCATTTTTGCCAGACTACGGATGCAACACTGTCATCGGAAAGGATTGCTTCTTCAACTGGAAGTGAGTCTGCCTTCTCCCCATGGCCTATTAAAACTTACCAACAATTCCCAGCGTTACTATACTAGATACCAGCCTAGTTGTCATCGGCGACCGTGTGCAGATTGGCACTGGAGTTAGTATCATCACTGCTGGCCATGATACCAGCATTCTTTCTCGCCGCAAGTTTGTCGAGTTTGGTCATCCGATCTTTATCGAAGACGACTGCTGGATTGGAAGTAATGTGATTATTCTTCCTGGTGTGCGAATCGGTCAGGGCTCAACGATTGGAGCCGGATCTGTTGTCACCAAGGATATCCCGCCGTTCTCGGTCGCTGTTGGCACTCCTTGCCGCGTGAAGAAGACAATTCCATCGGCGGAGGAAGAGGAGCAGGATCCTAATAACCAGTACCGCAATTTGACTCGTGAAGATCGATAAAACTAGAGTTAGAGTGGAATAGAATTAGAGATAGAGCTGATCTTCCCTTTTTCTCGACCTGATATCAGAATTCGCCACTGTCTCTCGAGTGATGGTGAAACCGACCAAATATGTAGATATCTGGTATTGAGCCTATATACTTACAGATAGGAAAGTTACATGACATCAATGAACATTACTCTCTCTCTCTTGATATTGTATAGCCAATATATGTATGAAAATCGACAATGTACTGTGTATGATACGCTGGTTCTTCTAGGAAGAAGAGTCCCAGGAGGATCGGATCAAAGAAAGAGACATAATTAACGAGAAATAGATTGTAGAGTTCAAATGTTCGAAGAGAGAAGGTGGGTAACTGGGGAGAGACAAGTTATTATCTCACATTCTACAATTGCACACATTACTATACTTGACTCTTACTTGCGCCTGTGCTCCTTCCTCTCTCCTTAACACAACCAACACATCTTGCACTTACACATGCTCTTTACTCACTCGCTCTAAAATGTGACACCATCGCACCCTTGCCCAGCCAATCACTACATGTACAACTATATCCATCATCATCCTCGTCCAACGGGGATGACCCTACGATGTCACCATCACCACCTCCATCGCCGAACAGCCCACACATAACTCCCGGGCTATGTGATTAGCCTGATGCGCCTTGGATGGGATCTTGTTCGCATACTCGTGTGTAGTAGATAGGCAGCATTAAATACACGTAATTCCATCACCCTTCTCCTTTTGTAGCGTCACTGGACATATCTGACGCTCGAATATACTTAAAGTGGATAACCATACTAGATGACTTCTTGGTGAATCTATCGTTAAAGAATATAATCCTTCTGGTAATCTATTATGCATCCTGCAGAATACTGACTACGTATATAGTAGTTCTATCAAGAACGACTATACTCCGAAATATCCATTTTAACCGGGAAATACAGTCCTGATATAGAAGATGTGAGACGTCTAATTGCGTAGTTGCATTGAGAGCAATTGAATTGTTGATGAACCTAAGTTCCGGTGCCGACTATTGTATTCTAACAAACACTTGAGAACACTTAAACCAGATACCTGAAACCCTTGCGCATACGCAGCGTCTCGTCTGGATTATCGATGATATCGTTCTCAGTCGACTCTCCTCTAGCAACATGGGCAAGCTCACCCTCCTCGAGCTGGTGGTTCAAGCCGACCAGCATCGAGCGGAAATACCAGCATCCACCGACTGTCACACCGAACATGGCCAGCACAATTCCGTAGCTTGAGCGGTACCCATTGTCGTCCAAGTCCCAGACGTATGAGCCAGCCACATTGCCGAGTTGACTGAAGGCATTGATCATGGCAATGGCCACGGCTCGCTTGGCAGGAGGACGGGGGAATGAGGAACTGATCCATGAGTAGAATACGATGAATCCTGCATAAGAACCAGCCTGCAAGAACAGTGCGACGTAGCGAGCTGCGACGTTGTTGGTGGCCATGCAGATGACGAAACCAACAGCTCCCATTGCGATCGGGCCGAGAATGTGCCATAACTTTTCTTGTGTTTTGTCTGCGTGCCATGCGTTGATGACCGAGACAATACAGGCGAAAGCCCAGGGAGGAGCGCTCATCAGCAAAGTCGGAACATATCCGAATCCGAGAGTGCCCGTGAGAGTAGGCTGTGATGCGAGTCAGTAGAGGGTCCTAATTGGTTTTTAATATGAAACAACTTACGAAGAAAGCATTGAAGCTGAGTCCGACAACATAAGCCGTGAAGGTCAGCATCATCACGTAGATTTTGGTGTCTTTCAGAGCCATGAGTAGTCCCCCAAAGGCACCAAGTTCTTCGCCATCGGTGTCAGCCTCGCCGACATCCTCGATCATGCGAAGTTGCGCAACTTGGCGCTCTTCTTCGGTGAAGCCGCGGGCATTATGCGGTAGATCGGGCAAGATAAACGCGGCAAGGATGGCAAGGAACATAGTCACAGAACCCTCGATCCAGAAGAGCCAGCGCCACGCGGCGTGGCCCAGGACGCCTTGCATGTTGGATAGCACACCGGCACCAACGAGAGCAGAGAATGCATTGGAGATAAGGTTACCACAGAACAAGATCGCGTTCCTGGTAGTCAATTCGCGGCGCGTATACCACTTGGAGAGGATGAGCAGGGCACCGGGCAGGAATGCTGCCTCGACGAAGCCCAGCAGGAAACGAACAGCCACCATGTGACCAAAGTTCTTGGTATTTCCAGACAAGGTGGAGATAACGCCCCACAATAACATAGCCACGGAAATGTAGAGTGAGGGCCGGCTGATGCGGTTGATGAACATGTTGGAAGGAACCTGCATGAGAATGTAGCCGACGTAGAGGATACTCAGACATGTTGAGTACTCGGTGTTGGTGAGGCTCAGATCTTCCTGCAGACCCTTCAGACGAGCAGCAGCCATGTTGTTTCTATCCAAATAGTTCATAACTGGCGCGGCGGAAAATCGTATCAGTGATGTGAACTTGATATATTCACCTGTGGAGGTTGGGGAGGTTTGGGGGGGGGGGGGGGGGGGGGGGGGGGGGACTACTCACTGTAGATGGCGACAAAAAGGCTGCAACGGGCATCGAGCTTGCGCTTGAGCTTCTTTTCAACGACTATCCGGCGAGCAGGATCCATCTGAGGAGTGCCATCTTGCTGTGGGGAGGCAATATGTTCGACATTTTCAATCCGTTCTTTCTCGGCGTCAATCTCTATCCGGTCACGGTTTTCCCGTGAGATATCGTCTGCCATCATGTATGTGTGTGTGTTTGTGATCGTGAGGAAAACCAAATAATCCGGGGATCAGACAAGAGCAGGTTCTACTATTTAAGATGAAACAAAAACCCATCTCATGGTTCCCCCCCCGCGCTAGTATTTTTTTTTAATGGACTTCCCCGGTACGTACCCCCACGCCGGAAATCGTACGTATATTTTACGCGGGGGTCATAGTGGGGCTGTCCGACTGGGCATCCGAGAACAGCAAACGTTCCGAAGGGAATTCGGCTTCAACGAATGGCATCCATGTCCATGGACATGGGTATGTGACGATCCCCCGGTGCAAGCCGGAGATGGCAGCATCTGATATGATAAGACTAAAAAGGACGCGGTAATATAAGGGGTGCTCCCTTAATTCTCCCTAAAATAATTACAATTTTAAAAGCTATGGAGTATCACAGGGAGTATCACAGGGAGTATCACAGGCAACCTCATCCCGTGCGTTGTCTCGGCTCGGGAAGTTTTGTAAGGGTCACGCGGTCACGGGATCAGCGTTGCTCTCGGACACGGGCCACAAGAAAAGACAACCCCACAAAAGACAAAAGACAAAAGACTAAACGGAAGAAACCGGCCAACAAAAAGAGAGCAGAAAAGCCGATCTCCACACGGAATTCAACTTCGGCATACGGCATATAGCCAATCCCCTACTTCCCC
Source organism: Penicillium cf. viridicatum (assembly GCA_028974045.1). Taxonomy (NCBI): domain Eukaryota; kingdom Fungi; phylum Ascomycota; class Eurotiomycetes; order Eurotiales; family Aspergillaceae; genus Penicillium; species Penicillium cf. viridicatum. The sequence goes on along the minus strand of JAPQKQ010000006.1, from coordinate 4,515,529 downwards.
GCCTCTCCGCAGTTTTGCTTTTTTTTTTCTTTTTTTTTCGGCTTTTGGAAAAACTTCCAAGGTTGCTCCTTTCTCTCACCGAGTGTTTAATGAGATCATATCCCCCGCAAAACCATCATATAATGCGAATCCAACATAACGTGGGGAAAGCCACAACATCCATGGATACGACATTGTACTCCGTACCTACCTGGGTATATGGAAACGGGACATACGGTCTGGGGTATCACGGACGTCACCCGAGGAAAAAAAAAAAACCTTGACAAATAGATTCTTGCCCTTCTATCCATTTGGTGAGGCTTTTTCCACTCCAAGCTCAACCCGGCATTTTCCCGGCACCCCACGCTCGGTCTGCCGATATTTTACCGGTTCCTCAGTCTAGTGTCCTACATGTAGTGTCCAGCTTTTAGTGGTTTACATTCGGTAGATGGACACCGGTAGCTTCGGCCTGCTCCGTCAGCTCAATTTCCTCCATGTGGTCATCCTCATGCCATCCCTCCCGATCATCCTTAACTAGTCGGACAAAGCAGACATCAAGTATAAGCGCTAAGGCACTAATGGCAACCCCGAAGAAAAGTGCCGCTCGATACCCCATGATTTGGCTACCCGAGCGGCGGGCAATTTGCACCTCAATGGTGGATGCAAACCCTAGTCCGAGACTGTTGCCATATAGATTTAGCGTGCCAATAACAGACGCAGCAATTCCCTGCTGATTTCGACGGACGGAGTTGCTGGCAATGATTTGGCCAGCCGTGTACACGAAGTCTGGGCAGAATGAGAACAGAACCACAGAAGGAAAAATCTGGGGCCAGTAGGACTGGTGGATTGGCACGGTCGCCATGAGAACATTAGAAATTAAGATCGTGACCGTTCCAATGGCCAGGATCCATTGTGCTGCCATTCGCGGGATCATCCATGCTGCGAGACAGGCTGCGCCCGTGGCGCAAATCACGAATGGAGTCCAGCCTACGGCAAATTGGAAGGGAGACCAATGCCAGACCTTTTGGAGCCATAGGACCTGGTACCAGATCAAGGTTCCGACAGCCATATAATTGAGAAGCACGACCAAAAGCAGCATGAGGAAGGATGGGGCCTTGAAGATTTCGAGTGGCATGATGGGCTCCGCGGCGTAGTTCCTTTCCCAAAGCAAGAAGCCCCCGAATAGGATAATTGAGCTGACCAGGAGAACAATCTCATAGGAGGTTGACCAACCGACACTCGGTGCTTGACTGTGGGGGTTGTTAATATGAAATGGATCGGGTTGCTATCAACTACTTACTTCCAAACAAAGTTGAACAGGATCAATGAGCTTGTTCCAAGAGCCGATCCGATACAGTCGATCTTTCCATGGCGATCGACCGGAGGTTCTCGCGGACTCAAAGCCCAGAGCGGAGTAAATGTGACAACACCAAGACAGGCACTGTGTTACCAAGGCATTGTTAGTACTTCTGGTCCGGGTCCACCGAATGTATCACCTACATGAAAATAAAAAACCACTTCCATTCTGTCCGCTGTAGAAAGGCACCCAGAAACAAGGCCCCAAAATATCCTCCTACTGGGGCCGATGCACCAAAGAGACCCAGACTCAGATTTCGCACCCGACCGGGGGGATTGGTACTGGATATCATAGCCACTGCATTAGGCATGATTAATGCCCCTCCAAGGCCAGCTAAAGCCCGCATCGTGACAAAGGCGAAGAAGTTGTTACAGAAGGCATTGGCTAGAGTGCAGATAGTGAGCCAGGCACCCCCAGCTAGGACGAGTTCTCGATGGCCATAAACATCTCCCAATCGACCACTAACCAACACGAAGGTACCTTGGGTTAGACTATATATATGTTAGTGAGATAGTCTACTGTGAATGTCTCGATACTCTGCGCCTTACGCATAACTAGCAGCAATCCATGAGGCGTAGGTCTCTTTAGCACCCAATAATTCACTCAAGGCGCTTCCTCCAGCAATGCCTGCAAAATTGACTGTCATCTACTGCTGTCAGTATTGAGGGGGGTTTCTTTTAATGAAGAAAGTTAATAATCCCAACTATACCTGTACAAGATTTCCTAAAACAAGAAGTGCAGTAATGACCACTCGACGCGATTTGGTCGTCCGGCTGGGCAGCGTCCGTTCAAAGACAGGTTGGCCATCTCTAGGAGTCAAGTTGTCTTCTACAGAAACCTGCGGGTCTGGAACATGTTCGGCTGGGGTTGCGGGGGTCAGATCTAGCTCGCGGGGTACAGTAGACGATGCAACGGGCTTAGTTTCATGGCGAAGGGCATGTAAGAGTGACATGATATGATAAATAGAGAAGTATCTCTTATTCTTTTTAATGTTGGAAATATCTGAATGGAAGATTCTGAGGCGATTAAATAAACACCATCGTGCGGTGGACATCCAGGCTACTAATCAACACGGGGTAGACGTGACTACTTTGACTCATTCTCAATGAGAGGTCACAATCCAATGAGACGTGTCTGCAACTCTGATTGATCAGCATCGCGGTGCTAGATCCGTGTGCGGAAATGCGGAAATTCAAATACATATCTCCAATGTACCTGGGGGTGACATCCTTCCAATTATATCCCTAGGAAATGACAAAGGGCATCTAAAAAGAGATCTAAGAAGACATCTGAATGGATATTTCAAAAGAGATCTGGAACGACATAAAAATGAAATCTTGGAAACCGTGGAAGTACAGGTGACTTATAAAAACATATTCCCTTCCCTCCAGGGCTATATGTTCTCAACTTCCAACACCTTCGTTTCTCCGTCTAGTTTCTCCTTCTATCACCAGGACGACTTTTACGGCACTCAGCCTTCAAAGGTATCTCTTATCAAGTTGAATATCACCTACAGTGACAAAGCAACTGACTCGAATCGAACGCTTTTAGGCGTATAGAAGGCGACAAAGGGGACCATCCAGCATTAGAAGTCTTATACTGACGACGGGTGTGAACCTACCTACACAAATAGAAATCTGAACTTGGATTCTATCAAGGGATGGAAAGTTGACGGTCCCCCAAATGACTTCCACAGCAACTTTGACCCAACAGAGGGTACAAAGTGTCAAGCAGAAAGGAGGCGCCTGACCGGCGCCGGGTGCGCTGCGCACCAAATGTGGTTCTTTATCAAAACAATATACGCTTCCTACCTGTATGGAAAGGCGTGTGCGTGTTCACTGGAGGTTACAACGACGCAGGATGGTTGTTGAATTCAGACTACCCTAAAGCCACCCCAGAGCTTGTGGTTGGTTTAGTCGTTGCACCTCCGTGTGTCGAAACAGACAAGAACCTCAACACAGACCTAGCTCGATACGACCTTCATCCAGGGATGGGACCGGAGAGACCCGAGGATATTTGGGAGTTTGGCTACAACAACTTCAAAGTCCGCCTGAACGGTACTTGCTCTTGGGAGAGGAAATGCCTTGCGCTATCCGGATAGATAGTACTTGTGAAGGGGTGTAGATGGAAGCGGGCGGGGTTTGTGAGAAGTGTTCCTTGAATACAAAAGAGATGAGGCGAGATTAAGGAAATAGTTGCAATAACTAGTCGTAAGAATAGTATAGAGGGCTAGATACGGGCGCTAGTTAGTACTAATACACCGGGTTTAAAGTCATTCAACTCGTTAGGTTATTTATGACCGGCTTCCACTCGCCCATACAATTATTTATTTCTTTACTTTTCCAATAGCATCTCCGTTTGCAACCTCCGGTATAGGAATTGGCCCTCCTGGAGAGTTCTCCAGTCTCGCCGTCAAAACCTCGACGCCTGTTTCTGTGACAAGCATAGTATGTTCTATCGATTTCCAGGTTAGTATCTAGAGCTTCCGACAGGCCTCTGAAAGCTCGATACTCACCGAATTGTGCTGTCCTTTTGCCGTCCACCGTAACGTTTGTCCATTCATCCGGCCAATATACTTCTCGGCTGCCCCCCAAAGCCAGGATAGGTTCAATCGTGAATGTCATCCCAGGTTTACATGTTCCCACGGCCTTGTTCTTCGCGTAGTGGGGGATCCAAGGAGGAGGGTGGAATTCCGAGTTGATACCGTGGCCGCCCCAAGTCTTGACAACGACAAGGCCCCTAGAGGCTGCGTGCTTCTCAATGATCTTCCCAAACTCTCGAATCGGTACACCTGGTTTGATTGCCTCGATAGCCATGTCCAAGGCTTGCCGTGTCGTTTCAATAAGTCTGATTGAGTCCGGATCCGCTTTGGCCTTGTCACCAATGTAGTAGGTCTCGTTGACATCGGCATGATATCCGCCGTGGTACAGAGAAATATCGAGGTTAAGAATGTCGCCATCAAGAAGGACTCGCTGATCAGGGATTCCGTGGCATACAACCTCATTCGGAGATGTACACAATGACTTGGGAAAGTGGTTGTAGTTAAGTGGAGAAGGATATGACTTCCTCACGGTTCAGCAAAAAGGCCTGACATGCTTCAAAGAGTGGACTTCACTCACCTCTCGCTCGACACAAGCATTGTGGCAGATTTCATCTAGGTAATCTGTGGTCACGCCAGGCTTCATCGCTGCAGCAGTTATGTCGAGTACTTCTCGAGCCAGCCTGCACACCTTGCGCATGGCCTCCTGGCCCTTTGCATCCAACAAATCGACTTTCGACCTGCTCAGGCGCATCTCCCGCTGTGGAATGCCAGTCTTGGCCCAGTCGGGGTGCTTGATTGTTTTGGGGACAGGTCGTCGCGGGGAGAGCGGGTATACAGGTCTGACAGAGCCAGTGTATGGGTATGTTGGAAAGGGGTCATAAAATCCGCCAGCTATATCGCGATTAGGGAACAAAGCCATGAATAACCGGTGCATAGTGACTACCATTTTGTGTCTTGTGCATCACCTTATGTGTGGCCTAGGTACGATTAATGTTAGATTCTCAGTCAGAGAAATATCCACACAGATGCAACATACCCAATTCCTTTTGAAGCAGTCTTGATCGCAGAAGTAGCTGTCTTTGATACCCAGCTTCAAACAAGTCGGGCATTGCAATGTCCCAGCTTCATTATCGCAATCAGTCCCAGAGCAGTGCTTGTCAGGATCGGACATTGTCACAGTGATTTTAGATTTGAGATCTGATGAATTGCAGGGGCAAATAGGAGAACCGCTTGCTAGTGAATCAAATTTTCTGAAATGTCTTGTCAGGTTGCAGTACTAGTACAACACCCATACAAGCCCGATCCACTTCCACGTGACCATTTAACACCCTGAACCACATTTTTGACAGAACAGAACCATGGAAAGGCGCCCAGGCTCACCCATGGGTGGATATATGGCCCCACTTTCCTATTATAATGGATCACGTGATTGTGTAACATCTATCTAGGACCTCTTGTATAATGCCTTTATTGCTAAATTATGGCGTTCGCAGCCAGTGGTAAGTCTGACGCGTGGCTGAGCGATCTGAAATTTTTCCCAGTGGACAAACACGAGTAAGCCAACAACGGCGGCAAGCTAAGCCATGGTGCTCTGACAAAGACAACGGGGCCGATAACTACCATCTTCGGAAATGCCGATGATAGACCAATTCCAACACCCAGAGCTAAGAATGGCAATGTGGAATACAGAGATGTTACGTGACACATAACGTCTTCCGGGGCAAACAGAGGTGGAGAGACAAGGGAAGAACAAATAAAAACAATGACATCGCTGCCAAACGAACGGCTGCCTTGGGACAAAAAGAATATTGTGGGGAGAGAGATAGGTATATATATATATGGGAGGTCCAGTGGTAAGCGGCGCCATGTCGCTAACTTGACCATAGGCCCAATCCCTACAGAGCTTAGGCATGCACCCTTCAATTTATGTTCCAATAGGATAAACACGGGCACAAATACATTGCACTGCGTCAAACGGCACCACAAAGCAATATCCCTTACTGAGAATCCATCCGGCCAGCTAACCCCATTGTTACTGCAAGTACACCAAGTCGACATATGTCACACGAGTGACCCCTGCCAAGTACATACGTAGATAGCTCGCGTTAGATTAGGAATCATCATCATTATCTTCCACTGATCTATAAAATTAACTATGTATTTGTTAGTGTATTTTTTATCATTTTATCTTATAGTCTTGGAACTCGAACTATAACCAAGGTTTGTTTGTGTGCGATCTCCTGGGTCTTAGTATTGACAGTTTTTTTTTCTTCTTCTTTGGGACAAACAATCATATTAATACAGCATAAGATGCCTTTTCAATCTCATGATCTAATTTCAGATTACAATGCCTTCTTTCCTGCGTCCGCTTGTTGCTGGGCGACAATGTATCCGACAGCACGGGCAATTCCCTCATCCAAGGGCACAACAGGCAAGTAAGCCAGGCGGTACTTGGCCTTCTCAGTCGAGTAGTAGCGAGTCATGCATGAGTATCGCACTGTCCGGGCAGTGAGACGCGGGGTCTTGCCAAACAATCCCATGACAGTCTCAGCGAGACCACCGACAGTCTCAAGGAGACCCTCGGGCAGAGCCCAGACTTGTTCCGGCTCAACGACGCGGTTGATCAGAGCCCACATGGCACGGGTGACATCCCAGAAATAAACAGGGGAATCGTTGGTGATGTTGAAAGCCTCACCGTCCACGCGCTCGTAGTCGAGGGGCCCGCCCTTGCCAGCCGCGTGAAGGTCATAGCTTGCGAGAAGCCGGTGTGCAGCAAGCAGGTGACCGTAAGCCACGTTGCCGACATAGGTGAAATCGAACAGGTTGTCGTTATTACCGAGCTGCATCCGTAACACTCTGTCCGAAGCCTGGGAGCCGTGCTCCAGGATCTTGTGTGTGACTGTTGTATCTTTCTCTCCGTGGATTCCGGCCGGGCGGATAGCAGCTGTGAGCATCTGGTTGGGGGATGTCTTGTTGTACTTCAGGACGAGTTCCTCGGCATCGGCCTTGATAGACGCAAGGGGGTCTGATTAGTGATTGATCCCGATTAAACTATGTTTAATAATAATAAAAACGCACCTTAGTCTCGGAGTAGTACTCCTTCTGCGCAGGACCCCGGATGTATGGCCATTCCTCGTTGACATTCTTCAGATCACTTTGTGTGTCGTGGACCACGGAGCTGGAGCTAGTGTAGACGAACGCCTTGCACTTACCACCCCAATCGCCATGCTCGCCACCAGCGACCTCGAGTAGCGTCCGTGTTCCCTCCACATTAACCTTGTGTAGCAGAGGCTTGTTGCCCTCAATCATAGATGGCGACGCAGTGTGAATAACAAGATCAGGCTTGACAGCGCGGAAAACCTCCAACATAGACTCGACAGAGGTGATATCGCCCTCGTAGTAGTTAGCGCCGGGAAGACGGTTGTTGGTGGTGCGCAAGTCAACGACAGAGACAGTCGAGTGGTAATCCGGGTAGCGCGATCCCAGAGTCGGGTACTCGAAACGCGCATCGCCGACGGGCTTCGGCAGAGCGTAACTGGGGTCGGTCTCGGAGGGGAAGTTCAGCAGGTGATCGACAATGTGCCACCCCAAGAAGCCGCAGCCTCCGACCACCAGGACATTGCCCAACTCCAATGTGCGCTTTTTTGCCGACATAATGTGATTTCTTTTTGTAGATGGGGGGGGATGGGAGTTGAGTGAAAAGGGGCCGGGGAAGTTGGCGGAGATAATCAGGTGATCCGTGCGGGCTATGGGCTCGACCCCAACTTGGCACTCTTCTCTTCTTCTCTTCTTCTACTTCTTCTACTTCACATGGAGATGAATTATTTATCTTCTATTTTGCAATGAGCACACTCGTTCTATGGTGCAATCGGACTGACGACCAATTTGTCTTCGCTATCTACTGGTAAATAAAAACATTTGCCAAAATAAAACAGAAAGGCGAAAATGAAGAGAAATCCTTATACTAGTATATCCATTCGAATTCTCGAAGAGACTCACTGCTGGACCATCCCTTGAGCCTCATATCTGAGATTTGTTTGAATCAATCTCAGGTGCCATTGAATCCTCACGTTATCCCTGGTTATCTATAGGAAAGTGCACAAAGTATCCTTTTTGTAACGCTTTCGTATACACCTAAAAAAGACATGATAGGTGCCCATGATTTCCCACTTGAATCACGCCAAGGCTTTAACCAAAGTCTTCGGACTGCATGTCCTAGGGAAACTTTGAACGGAAATGGAAATGACATTGAACACTGCTTCGGAGATCGTCCATCATGCCGAAAGTGATTGGAAGGGCATGGAATTCTTGACTCTACACACATACATGTACATACATGTACATATGTATGCATCTTATAATAATACCTGAGATCCCAGGCTATCCAAGGAAGGAACGTCCGACTCTGACCAGGTGAGCGCGGAACCTCCAACCTTGGTAATCCTTGACCCTCACCTTATTCACCCCCCCCCCCCCCCCCTGCTTTCACTTCAGTGTCCTCTATTCGCATTCACCAGATTCTTGACACCTTCAATGTTCCATCGCGGCGCCTTCAACATGGAGAACTACTGGAATCGAAAGTTTACATGGTTTGACACTCCAGACACCCTCGGCGCCGCCCCTCTTGCTTCCCGGAATGACCATAAGGTAGCCGAGACAGTTCCTACTGGGGATACTTCCACGTCACTCGTCGAGAAACGCCTTGATACCCTGACAGCAGAGCTTGACAACCACAAGCTCAGGCTTGATGGCCTAGAGATGGACTCCCGATCTTCCAGACAAGATTCCTTCACCATACCCCCCAAATTCTCCAACAAAAGGTCAGATCACGCGGGCCTTCTAACGCAAGCACAAAGCCACAGGACTCCAGGTGCAAATATCCTGGCAGATCTTAAGGTGATCACCGAGAGCCTTGCGGACCCAAAGAAGACGCGGCGTTGGAAAGGCGTGTTCAAAGACCATTATTCAGTGTCCTGGGATGAATGCCAAGTGCTGAATGGGCTAGCAATGGTTGAAACCAGCATGATCGATATATTCAACATCAGGGCAAATGTGCATACACTTGCCAAGTGGCGGAGGCCGAAGAATCGCCCGCAACGCCGACAGATTCAAAGAATTTGTGATTACTGGATTAGTCTGTGGCACCATGATCCGTATATTTCTGTTCCGTCCGAGGCCTCCCGTCAGCTATGGGCAATCTACCAATCATGATTGCTATCGAGCTGTGAATGAGATTCCTGGAAAGGCAATTTCAATTCTCACATCGTACTTTGGCTAACCTTAAAAAGCCAAGCCCCTTCGTGTGATAGTCTTAGGAGTATCCAACATCCCCCAGTTATACCAGACTAGATGAACTTTGCACAGGCCTTATATATGGTTACAGTCAAAAGATGGTGACTCATTCATCTCATGCATCCTAGCTATGGAGCTATACCTTGTGTTGTCTTCCATTAATGTCTCATCCACGTGTTGTACGTACTTAGTACACAGGAACTATGCTTTATCACAAGAAGTTACGAATGTCCTTTCTGTGTATCTATGAATGCTGTTTGATATCAATATCGATTTTCATGTGTTAAATGGCATTCGAAGCCACATGCCCCACAATCCCCGGTCTTCTCCGCCATCTCGAGGGATATCACTCAAGGAAGGTAAAACATAGTGATGGCAGGAAAATGATACAGTTCAAGTGAGGTTGGGTTGATAATGATAACAGAATACTGTCATGTAGCCTGCTGTACGACACATTGCTCAGCAAATATGCACATTCCGGGACAATGAGCTAGCTCACCTCAGGATTCTTCCAGAGATGCTCGAAGCTTGCGCCTGTAGAGCCTGCGATCTGTTTCCGAACCCCAGCACAGAGCGCTTGCCTCTGGGTTGACTGTCATGAGGGGGTTGTATGGAGGGTTGTCGTCTTCCAGCGTGTTGATGATGCCCTCGATGTGCTGGCCGATTTCTTCAGCATGCGAAGGAAGGTACATCAACACACCCAGCTTGGAGACACGAATGTGGTACAAGGGTGACTCGACGAAGACCCGAGGTTGTTCTTCTGGGTGTCGAGGACTGATGTAAATCTTTATCTTGATAATGCCACCTTCCAGTCTGGACTCGTTGCGACCAACATAAGTGAGTCTCCAGACGAACGGGTTGTCATCAACCAGCGACAGATCAATGACTTGAGGACAAGAGTTCATTTCTGCAGCAATCTGTTCATGCTGACCCGCCAGTTTCACTGCAATCCCGGCATCCTCCTTGACCAGAGCAAGACCCTCGACGGGCCAGTTGTGTGTCTCTTCCATTAATCGGTCTCGAAGAACCAACAAACGGGTTTGTAGGCCGATGTAGTTCCATTCTCCGCTCATGGTATTACCATAGCCCTCAAACGGCATTTGGATGAATGGCGTGCCTTGTCTGCGTGCCTCGTCCGCGATACCTTTCTCAATAGCGTTTTGGTAGAACTCAAGGTACCACAGGAAGCGTCGCTTGCAGAAGTCGTGGAACTTGCTTTGAGCGAGCAATCCAGCTTCGGGTTCCAGTTCGACATCACTATCTTCTTCCGCGCTCGATTCGTGACAGACCCTTAGCGCCACTCGGCGAGGAGGGGACGAAGTTTGAAAGGCTTGTTCAAGAGGTGTGATGACTGCCAGTCGTAAATTTTCATGGCGGATCTGGTATAGATGTGAGCATTGCGAAGCTTATTCTGGAAAGATCGGACCCCACCTTGGATTTGTAGATCTCCATGTTTTCCGTGTCATTCGCCCTTTCGTTGCCCTCAAACCCGGGTTCCAGCGTATACGGGTTTGATGATAAGAGGCTCTGAATTGACAGCATAATGGATTCGAGTCCCTGCGCCGGCGACCATTGCTCACCCCGAGAACCATGCCAAGTTCTGTTGCGATGTTCAGCGCTTTATAAATGCCATTCATGTTGTTAGACAAGCTTACCCCAAGATCGACCTGAAAAATGTTAGTATCAGGCTCTGCATAAATTCAATAGTCCCCAGGGCACACTTACAAGCAGACCTTGCCATTGGCATACAGATTAGGACCAAACCGAGTTCGGCCCCTGTTGGTTGTCCGGATTTTCACTACCGGGGGATTTGCTGGGTAATCTATGTCGCTGTGATTTAGCAAGTATCTGCTACGAGATAGAAGACCGTCTTACCTGACGGGATTTTGATTGAGAACTGGTAGACGATTACAATTGGTTAGCCATAGTTCAAAGAAGCGAGCTCGGGCCAGTGTTGGATGGGTGGATCTTACCTCATAAAAGCCCAGTTCGTATGGGGTGCCTGGGGGTCCGATGATGAGGGCCTGGATATCTCGAATGTTGCTTTCCTCATAACGGACAGTGAAAGCTGTACCGAGGTCAGCATGTGAGTGTCTGTAAAGTGGCTTCAAGTGTCAAAGAGCTCGGGTACGGAGATCTCATACCAAGTTGCTCACTCCGCTCAACCTGTCTCAGTTCCTAACGAAGAAATGCGGAGATTAGTGATTGGTCCTGGTAATTTGCCCAAATGGATAGTTAGAAAGGCACCTACTCGGACGAGGCGCAGAGTACACTGGTCACCCATCTTGCAACGTCTATGTTGTAGGAGCCGATCATGCGTCCACGCGTGTACTGTAGAGGGAAGAGAGTAGAAGGAGCTTTGAAAAACTGAAGTTTATCAAAAGTAGGGTGTTCTTAAAGAAGGAAGAGGAGGTAAAGAAGGCAAAACCAAGTTGGTGAAATCAACCCGCAAGGACAAGTTTGTCTCTTCAACCTTTGTCTTGTTCTTTTTTGTTATTGTTTTTTTCTGATTTCTATCTTTTTTCCCTCTTTCTTCTAGGAGTTTCCTTTATTTCTTATATTCATATCATATATCTTCTTTTTTTTTTCTATTTTGGTTTTTGTTTACCCACGTCATCTTGCCAGCCTCCCACTTTCCACTTGTACGGGTAATCACATCAACATCCTATGTCAGTCTACTCCGTACATACATCAATATATGTAATGATCAGTCTGATGAGATGCTTATTCCATGGATCTCCCTGGAAGCTTTGAGAATTACAAACAATTGGATTGTTTTGTACATGTAGATACTACCTATGTATGGTGTATCTACCTGTTGTATTCAATGTTGAATCTTTCTGAGAGTGTTTGATGTAATTTATATCCTGAAGATGTCAAACCTGTAAACTATACGAGCCAACAGACAATCCTACGGTAGAAATAGACCTTTAATGTTATTTAAGGTTGTATCTATTACGACTACAACACTCGAGAGAAGGGAAGATATACCTCCATACAAATGAAATATCACTTCTTAAAGCAAATTAATACGAAAATTAAGAAACTAATCTGCAGTATGTTCTATAAAAAGCACACTGATGGCACATGGGGGCGGTACGGAGTACACCATAAGCTGTGTCTACTTTGTACATATAAACAGTATACCATGTGATGTTGATATTTCATATTTCAGAGATACTTTGATTTAAACCGATCTAATTGAATCTTAAGTATCCTCCAATGACATCCAAAATATCCAAAATATCCCTCCATATACCAGTAGAAATGGAATTGTATAGACCACGTGACCCCAGGGTCCCAAACTAATATTAGGGGGGGGGGCAACAAATGCCTAAGCCATCTCCATCTCCATTCCTCCCCAGCCCACTTCTTTTCCCCTCGCTCTTGCACCTTGATTTTTTTTCCTATCTGGTTCTTGGAGTCCTGGAATTTGCCGGTTCAGTTTGGGATGATTGTCGCCCGATAATCCGCGCCCTCTGTTGGTCTCACCTTGAAAGCTCCCAATCCCCTCGAAAACCGGCCCCCGCGTCCTCTAGCCTGCGCGCTTTCAGACCCTTCGTTCAGAGTAATCGTCTTCTATACCTTCCCAATTCGATCCCAGTGATTCTGCGCGCAATTTCCGTCACTACTCCATCGGCCACCCCCACGTGTCTTTACATGGCGTGAGAGTGAGTATACTCCAGGGAACAACAGTGACCCCGGGTAAACTACCCAAGGCATGGGATTCTAATTTAAGAATCAGACTCTCGACCGTACGCGCCCAGCCTACCTTCAATTTCCCGCCAATTTGTAACCGCGTTACATCTTCGATTTAACCCTTCTCATCAATCTCGTTTACCACGTCCCCTCGCCCGTTCCTTACTATCCATTCTTTGCATGCAGCGTTCGGCGTGTTTCAACCCAACAAACCCCACCGTATTTCTGCTGACGGGGGACCAAGATGCCCCCCGGTGGACTCCCAGCCAGCCTGGTCGCAGGCAACCCCAGCGGCCGTCCCACCGTTGACACCTCTGGCTACGGGGCTAACTACACGAAAAACACACCCACATCTCCCGAAGACAGTTTGATTCCGTTCGATTCACCCTCGACACGAACGGGAGGCCCAAGCCCAATCACTCCGGTGAATCAGGAGGATGGTGGACGCTCGAGTCGTGCCCTGGGTCCTGACCAGGCTGGCTTCCGCGACCGTTCAGCCCCCCGAGATCGCTCACGAGTGAACGGGCGTCCAAATAAGTCTCCCGGCGGCTCCTCCCGCCTGTGTCAAAAGTGTGGTGAATCTCTCACTGGCCAGTTTGTGCGAGCGTTGGGCGGTACTTTTCATCTGGAGTGTTTCAAGTGCGAAGTAAGTTGCTTCTTCTGGCTAACCTTTTAGGGGTCTTTCCTAACTTTCATACTTCTGTCAGGACTGTGGCGAGATCGTTGCTTCGAAGTTTTTCCCCGTCGATTCAGAAGACTCAAGTTGCCAATTTCCGCTTTGCGAAACCGATTACTTTAGACGACTCAACCTCCTATGCCATGAGTGCGGCGGTGCACTACGTGGATCATACATTACAGCGTTAGACCGAAAGTATCATATTGAGCACTTTACCTGCTCCGTTTGTCCGACCGTCTTCGGTGCGCAGGACTCTTACTATGAGCACGAGAGCAAGGTCTACTGCCACTTTCACTATTCAACCCAGTTTGCCCAGAGATGCCATGGATGCCACACTGCAATCCTTAAACAGTTTGTCGAGATCTTCCGCAACGGTCAAAATCAACACTGGCACCCCGAATGTTATATGATCCACAAGTTCTGGAATGTCCGGTTATCCCCTGCTGGTCAAACATGGGAGCCTCCGCCGGTGGATGAGGATGCCAGCGAAGAGGAGCGCAAGCATATCCGCGACGAAGAAGATATCATGGAAGAGAAGGTCTTTAATATTTGGAACACCCTCTCCACCTTTGAAGAATCATCCGCCGCTTGCATCTCAGATATGCTGCTTCATGTGAGCAATGGCGCTTACATCGATGGTGTTCTCGTTGCCAAGCGCTTCATTGAACATGTGGAAATCCTCTTCGGAGCAGTCGATCAGTTAGCGGATTATATCAAATTGCACGAGTTAAAAGGTAAGTCTCGCGCAGCTGATTTCATATCGTCGGGGGCGATCGCTGATTCTTCCAAACCAGAACTTTCCTATGGCCGCGAAGCCAAACTCCTCTGCAAAAAGATTGTCGCTTTCTTCGCCCTCCTATCGAAAACTCAGGAAACCGGAGTACGCAAACTCGGCGTCACCCAGGAACTTCTGTCCCTGGTGACTGGTCTCGCTCACTACCTCAAACTCCTTATCCGTATCGGTCTACAAGGTGCACTCAAACTTGAACGCGAGAAGTCTGCGCCAGACGGGTTACAAAACTTCCTGGAGCACCTCCGTGATCTGGAGTCATTAGCCGAGCGCGAAGATGATGATACACCAATCGACCTGATGGCCGGAGTGGAAGGTTTGGCCGATCAACTTTCAGACTGTTGCATCGCCTGCAAAGAACCGATTGACGACGAATGTGTTCAATTGGGACAGAGTCGTTGGCACATCAAGCCGCCTCATCTTTCATGCAAATCATGTGAGAAGGACCTGACCGCTGATATCCAAGACGCACTGTGGAGCGGCAGCGAGGAACAAGTCTACTGCGGCGCTTGCGCCCATCAGATGCAACTTGGCCCTGCTGTGACGGGTGGTTTCACTCAAGTTTCAAAATTGCAACAATTTGTTTTCTTACTGAAAGTGGCCCTCGCACGGCTTCTCGCCGTACTTCGATCCGGGGGAACCTTGCCTCATACTTCAGGTAGGACACTTTTACCTTACCCCCATCCCGCCGGCAGTTTGTCTAACTTGCTTCGCCCCAGACGACCCCAACCTTAATGATCATTACAACAAAGACGGCCGTCGAATGTCACGCCAGGTTCGCCAGTCATATGGCGGTGCCCCGCGAGATGGCTTCGAAGAAACATCCCTTGAGCAGACCGTCGGTGAGATGCGTCGGCTACGCTCTATTCGCAACGAGCGAACCCTGTCCACAACATACAAGCACGCCCGCGCATCCAGAATCATCAATGGACCAGAGGGCAGAAGTGCCCGGCCGGGGTCATCTGGCAATGATGGCAGTGACCAGAGGGGCCACGGTTTCCAGATTGTCGAAGAACGGGATGCCAATGGCGAGACCGTTACGGATCTGACTTTCGGGGCTCAGGATGCTTTGACGCTAGATGACATCCCCCGTATTGTTGCGGCTGAGCAAGCCAAGGAGCAGCGACCTAATGCCTACAGGCATGCTGGTACGAAGCTCATTGGGGGGACAGAGCCGATGCCCAGGTACAACCATGGCCACCAACGGGGAGTATCGAGTGGAAATTTGGAGGCCCTCATGGAGCCAACTCGAACAAAGCGGTACTTCTCGGAATTAACTGCTTTGGAATATTTCATCGTTCGCCACGTTGCTGTGCTACAGATGGAACCCTTGGTAGAGGGTTATTTCAGCATGGAGGAGTTACTTTCTCTTATTGAGTCTCGCAAACCTACCATATGGAACATCTTCGGTCGTGCCTTCAAAGACAACAAGAAGGGTAATAAGAAGAAGGGTGTCTTCGGTGTCGGTCTAGACTATTTAGTCGAGAAGGAGGGCACAGAGTCAAGTCACGGTGTTGGCCCTGGTGCGCTCCGCATCCCGACGTTGGTCGATGATTCTGTCTGCGCTATGCGGCAGATGGACATGTCTGTCGAGGGTGTCTTCCGAAAGAACGGCAACATCCGCCGATTGAAGGATACCGCGGAGCTAATCGACACCAAGTATGAGCAAATTGATCTGACAAAGGAAACTCCCGTGCAGATCGCAGCTCTCTTGAAAAAGTTCCTCCGCGAGATGCCCGACCCGCTCTTGACTTTCAAGCTACACAGACTATTTGTCATCTCACAAAGTAAGTTTTGATGTTATGGTTATCGGTCTACTCGTGCAATGCTAACCTGTGTCGCAGAAATGGATGACGCAGAGAAGCAGAGGCGACTGCTTCACTTGACATGTTGTCTGCTCCCCAAAGCCCACCGTGATACGATGGAAGTCCTGTTTGCCTTTTTAAACTGGACATCATCCTTCTCGCATGTGGATGAAGAGTCCGGAAGCAAGATGGACATTCACAATCTTGCGACTGTCATCACGCCTAATATCCTTTATCCCAATGCCAAAAACAGCACAGTTGAGGAGAGCTTCTTGTCCATTGAAGCCGTCAATGCCTTGATCGCGTATAACGACGCATTCTGCGAGGTAAGTCGCGCAGGTTAAGGTCTTCCCATACTCATACTAACTCCATCAATAGATCCCAGAAGACCTACAGTCGGTCTTAGGTGATCCAACCCTCTTCAGGGAGAATGCGGAAGTGACAACCAAGGAAATCCTTAAACGATATGGCGATATTGCTCGAGGCAGCTTCTCACAGAGACCGGAGAACGGTGGCGAGACATTCACGATCACCACCCCCAACCGAACCAACAGCACTCCAGCTTCCGCGCGTATCGAGACCGATCCATCTCAGGATGCAGCTTGGCAGATGCAAAGTTCGGTTCGCCATGTGCCCGGGCCCGGCGGACACTCTCACTCGGCAAGCACCAACCCCCAGGCTGGACCTGATCTCGGTCCTCCTCCCCCAGCAGCGTATCACCGTGACCGCAGCACCAGCAACAGTAGCCAGCCAATTGCAGGGGCACCTGATGGCCAATCATCAAATGTGGCCTACAGGCCGCGTCCGAGTGCAGGTGCCATGGGTGTTACTGGTTAGACTGGATCTCCTTATACCCCTGCACAGCTGCAATACCGCGATACATCATCATCCGACCTCGACATGCATCCATCCGTCTGATTCAATTTCTGTGGAGTGTTTTCGTTTCTTGTTTCTTGGGACCTTCTTAGCGTTCTGTTCCTTTTCTTTTCTTTTTTTGTCGAGTGACAGGGCTGGTTGACGGAGTTTACCCTTTTTCTTTTTCCCTTCCATGAAAATCCCCCAAAAGTGATCAACAAGCACCTTGGTCGCTATTGATCGGTTTCTGTTTTCTCTCTATCTCTACAGTGGCTGGGATGTCTCACCTTTTTTTTTTATCTTTGTTCATTTGCATCTGATTCCAGGGATCAGCCATACCCATACCTGTCCCTCTGGGCATAAATGTCCTGTTTTCTTTGCCATTCTCTCTCGCTTTTGATTTCTGAGCATGCTCATTCTTTTTTGTGGGCCAGGCTACGGCTATACCTAGACCCTTTTTTTTTTCCTTCCTTCCTTCTCTGATTCTTCTCTCCCCTGGCCTTTTGCTTAACAAGAGCCAGGGAACTTTTATTTCCTTTCTTATTTGTTCAATCAACACGATTGTCATGATGTCTGTGCTTGTAGTTACCTGAGAGAGGTACTTGTACTGTAGAGCCTTGCATGTGGATAAGTCCTAAATAATACACTCACTTTGCATTTCCTCTCGATATGTATGTATACAATCCCCTATACTTTGATTCTCGGCGCTTCAACTCTTTATTTGATGCGCATGACGACCTTATTTTTATATAGTTACCCTATGTAGCTAGAACAGTGTAAAATTAGAGGGCTCAATGGTTTTGCTGTATACAATAAATAGATCACCGTCATACTTTGCTATGGGAAGCTCAATCTAGCATTCTTCCAACCGATCCTCCTCCTGGAACAAATACGAATCATTGATAGAACTAAACAGCTAAGTCTTTAACTCTTCAAAGGCATCAAGATCATTCTTCTCCAACATAAGCCCATTCTCTGGGTCATGCCAACCGTCCGTCTGTCCAGCTCCGCTGGTCTGCAAGGACTCCCCAGTCTTTCGACAACTCCCAAAATCAATAATTATCGGGATACCATGCTTGTCCAGCACGACATTGGAAGGATTGATATCATTATGCACCAGGCCAAGAGAATGAAGGTGCTTGATCCCCTCCAAAATCCCATAGAAGTTCTCTCTAAGAGAATCATCGACTTGCTCACGACCACTGGCGCGGAACTGACTCTTGTTCAGATATCTAGGATTGACCTTCCCGGACAAGGTTTCCTTATATCGTTTGAAGCAAAGACCAGTCGCCCGACCATTCTCCCCTCGACAGCCGTAATAAGTAGCAATATTCGGATGTGGATGTCTACGAAGCACTTCACACACTTCAAGCTCGCGTTGAATATCGTACTCCAGCTCTGAATACAGGAAATCGGTTAAGCATAGCGCTTTCAGGTAACCGTCTTCCTGTGATCCCACAGCCCATGTTTCCTGGACTTTGGGGCCTCTTTCGTTTGTATTGATTGTTCTCAACTTCTTAAGCTGACTGATATCGGTAGGTTTCGATAATTGATCGTTCCATGTCCCGTAGTATACGATGCTGTCTTGTCGTACGACGAAATCCTTCCAACAAAACTTGAGTTTGCCGTCAATAGTTTCGAATGCCTCACTCTCCCGGATGATATCCATTCTGGAAGGACTAAGACTAGTGCTCTCGATATGGTGTGATGTCCGTGTTGTGACAGTTGGCGGGCATCTGGGCAGGAATTTTGGACGTGACATAAAACTTGCCGAACAGCGGTGTGAGCAAAAGTAGTCCAATTAATTGGCGCCAGGGCGACAGGGGTTTCGTATTTGCCCCGAGGCGTTGTTTCGGACTGGTTACACACAGACCGATGAAGACGGGCTATGATTTTTGTGCGGCGAGTATTGGTTTGAAAAGAACTTCATTCAGATATCCGGACAAAGCTATGAATGTATACCCGACTCGAGAAGGGAAAAGACCTGTTATGATATCACACCGAAGAATCAAACATGAAAGACAGCACCCACGCTCAAAGAAACAGAATCGCAACCAACTCCTAAAACAGCAGACACGTATCTATGCGTTCATGTAGACAGTTCTAAATCCGCTTGCGCAGCGCTCGAGTCCGAGTCGCAGTTTCAGTCACAGCCGGAGCGGTAGTCTTGCGCATTGCAGCAGTAGTGGGGGGATTCTTGACAGCCATTGATGCCGCCTGGGCGCGAGAAGCCGGCCTCTTGGCAGCCGCCGCAGATGCCGTGGTGGCCTTTCTTGCGCCAGTACCAGTCCTTGTGGACTTGGTTACTGTTGTGCCCGAAGACGCAGTGGACCCTGTGCTATTCTTGCGCTCGCCCTGTCGGGTCGCCGGCCGCGACAAAGGTGACCGAATAGTCTTGGGTCCTGTAGCGGCACGGGTGGCAGTCCTCTGAGCCTGCGAAGGAGGCCGTTGGTCCTTGACTGCAGACACAGTGTGGCCGCGTGACCGCAACGGACTGGACGGTTTTAACGGCGAGGTAGGGCGCGCCAGATATGAGGGTTGACCCTTCTCGGGGGATGCACGGAAGGGCGAGTGAGGGTATGTTCGGGAATTGTTGGACTTGGGAGACAAAATGCGGTTCTCGTTGCCCCGTACTTCCTGAGATGCCATGCGCGAGGCTCCGCCTGGTCCGGCTGGCTTCACGCGACGCTTGGGGTTCTTGAGTTCGGGCTCGCGACCGGCAGGGGCATTCTCTTTGTCCGAGAAGTGGCCATCGTGACTACATATTTTTGTCAGTCAGAGTAATAGATTGGGTTTGTGGTATATCGTACCTTCCCCTCCGAGCTCTACCGTCGCGTGTGGTAGAGGTTTCTGGGTCTACGGAGATGCTTGTGATATTACGCGACACCTTGACGGGTGAGTATTTCCGAGAAGGCGACGCAGCCTGTTGTTTGTTCGTGGCGGCATTGTGCTTTTCGAGGAGCTCGCCGATGTTGGCCTTGCGTAGCGAGACTGGGATCCGATTGACGCGTCGCTCAATGCGCGCCCGGAGGTCATTTGCTTGAAGGGCATATTGAGCACGAAGCTTACGTGCCCGCTCAGTGACTGTGGTAAGAATTAGTCCTCTGTTCACTCTGTAAACCCACAATTCAACCCACTTTCAAGTTGTAGATTGTCCATCAGCGCCTGTTTCTGATGCTGCGTCAAGCGCATCTTTTTAGTAGGACTACCCGTAGGGGTGACGTCCATAGCGTCCGACTTGCGTTTAACAGCGGGCATTGTGTGGAGTTCAAGGGGTATAGACTTGAGATGTGTCGAAGTACGAGGGCTAAAGTTAAGGTGTGGAGCAAGGAGGACCACAACAAACAGTGTGACGGGGCGGGGAACAGTGGCAGAATGCAGAGCTTCCACCTCGCCTTCGTCATCCGTCTTCGTCTCCCGTACGCTGATCTCCTAATCACTCTCTGTTCTGTCCTTTTTTACATCGTTAATTCCTTTCGATTCCGCCATCATGACGCTGGAAGCTACTATGATCATGTCCGTCATTGCTCATCCTCTATATTAGCTTACTCTGCTGACTCCAAGCTACAGTGTCGACAACAGCGAAAGCAGTCGCAATGGAGACTACACGTGAGTATATCCGATGGTACTATATTGGCATATATTGATGGCATCTAATGGTCACAGAACAACTCGGTGGCAATCTCAAGTCGATGCCGTTAGCATCATCCACAATGCAAAGATGCGTGTAAACGCCCAGTCAGCTGTCGGCCTTATGAGCATGGGCGGAAAGGGCCCCGAGGTGTTGTCAACCTTCACACCTGAGTTTGGCGCAATCCTCGCTGGTCTGCACCGAACAAAGATCCACGGCACATCTCATCTCAGCTCGACCATCCAGGTTGCAGCGGTACGTTCTTCCAGCCCATATCCGAGGCCCGGGCTCTCAATAACTAATATCCATGGCATTTTAGTTGGCACTCAAGCACCGTATGGAAAAGTCCCAGCGTCAACGCATCATCGTATTCTCCTGCTCGCCCATCGAAGAAGATGAAAAGACCCTCGTGAAGCTCGCAAAGAAGATGAAGAAGAACAACGTCTCGATCGATGTGGTAGCTTTCGGAGATTTGGAATCCGATCAGACCAAGAAGCTCGAGGCTTTCGTCGAGAATGTCAAGAGCGGTGATGGTTCCCACCTCGCCATCATCCCACCCGGACCCCATCTTCTCAGCGATCAGCTGCAGCTCACCCCGATCCTAGCTGGCGAGGATGCCGAGGTCGGCGGAGGCGGCGGCGAGGGCGAGGCTGGTGGATTTGGATTTGATGACGCCGCCGAAAACGACCCCGAGCTGGCATTCGCCCTGCGTTTATCGATGGAGGATGAGAAGAACCGACAGGAGAAGGAGAAGCGCGATCGGGAAGAACAAGAGGGCAAGACGCAACTGGGCAATATCCCCGAGGAGGGCCATGGCGAGTCCAGCGGTGACAAAGATAAGAAGGACGAGGACAAGATGGACACCGCGTAAGGTCCGGATATTCGAATATGACTGTGATGCATACCCGGCGTTTACTTGTGCTTTTGTCCTGTATTCTCGAGAGTCGACCTTCAGGTACGTTCTACAGTGTGTGCAAGGGCAATATATTATGTGATTTCGTATTATACGAGACGGAGTGGTATCCGGACACAAGTACAGGAACAAAACGTATCTAGTTCGTAAAGTCATGATGTCTATCCCCTTTCAGCGTGGTCCCATAGTCGGTCGGGGCTATGCCCTCCCCCCTCAACCACGCCCCCAGATGCCGATCGAATGCCTCGCATCGCACTGGCATCTCAATCTGATAGAATGGATTCTTCATCACATAGTCCGCATAGAGCTCGTAGATTTTCTGGATGATTGTGTCCACGCTACCAGTCAAGGGATCCGTGAACAGCAAGAATTTTGTCCCCGTCAGGGTCTGGAAACAGGTCAATCGAAACTTGTCGGTCTCGAGGTAATCCAAGCCGGAGACTGGTACACCGGGGTTTGGGTAGGAGTAACCGGACGCCGCAGGAGCAGTGGTTCCCGTTGAAGAGGTTGCGGGGGAGGGAGCTGGTTGGGAGATGGGAATTTTCGGTGTGATAGAGCGGGTGATTGCGTGAACACTGTAGAATCCAAGTCAGGTGGCTGTTCCAGGGGAGTCATGGTGTTGGCAGCTTACCCATGAAAGGTGCCAGCTAGGACGAGGTAGTCATTTGTGGAGAGGTTGCGCAGGCCAGACTGGAACTCGCGCTGGTAGATCAGACCACCGGCTTTGTTGATAATGATCAGGGAGAAGACGCCCCTAGTGTTGGAAGGCATGTTAGTTGCCGTGCGATTCAATGAACAGATGGAGCGTACATAGTGGGTGTGGCGCTGGTACGGACAGCGTGGCCGGAGAAGCAAGGGGCGGAGAGCGCTATTGGTATGCCTCGACGTATTCCGGTCAATTGTGTGGACGAAGTGTATAATTGAAGTTGTTGAAATCACCAAAAGTAGGTGTTGGCAGCGGGGATTGGAGAAGGAGGTTGTTGATTCCGCGTCGATAAGCGGGGACAAACCCAATCGGGGTCGGTTGCGGTCTACTTTGTATATATTTTATAGATGCAATATTTAAGATATTCAGATTTAGTATATGTAAAAGAGGAGAGTGATTTAACAAATGGCCAATTTATGTCTAATGGTTATTATTAGGGCATATCTTGACGTTCTGGCGGAAATATATAACCACTGAGTGGATGGGCATGAAATTCAGCATTTCTCGATGAAAATATTCTAAAAACATGTCTAAACCGATTAGAACGTGTATATATAGTAGCCCTAGCTCCATAAAAGAATTCAATAAAAATGCCAATCCGAGTACATTTCCCCTTATTGGAGATGTAGCTAGAATATAACTAACGAACTAGTTAGTTGTCTAGAAATTAAGAGCGCTTAATCGGTGCTAAGTTAATTCAAGAACATTCAAATACCCGGGCACTTCCAGGCCTCTTTGCCCCGGAATTATACAACAACTTTGCAACAGATGCGCGACGAAGCTCTATAGCATATGATAAAGGGGTACCACACTCCAAATCCGAGGCTTGGACTTCTACATTCGGAACATTCAAGATTTCGGACACAATGCCGACCAAACCCTTGATAGTGGCAATATGTAAAGGAGTCCTCCACTGTGAGTTACGTCTATTCACAGATATCTCGTCAAAGCGGATAAGAGAGCGGACCACGGAGATGGCCTTTCTCGACTGCGTAATGCAGGGGTATACATCCTTGATCATCGGCCAACTGAGGTTGTGCGCCGTAATGCAACAAAAGGCGGACGGTTCCTAGGTCACCGTTCAGAGTAGCTATGTGTAACGGCGTCTGGCCACGAAGGTCCCTCTGGTTGGCTGCCTCTGGTTCCTCCAGGAGGAGGAAGTGCTTGATAAACATATGTTCACTTCTCCCGCTATATCGCTTGGTGACTCTGTGAAGGGGTGTCTGGCCACGTCCGTCATGGGACTTCGCATTTATCTTTCCAGAGTCAAGGATGAACTTGGTAAGATATTCATCGCCAGCCTCGGCGACCAAATGGAGTGGATCATACATGAGTGTTGTGTTATCGAGGCAGGGTGTTCTGACAGGATCTAACATGAGTTGAATGATTGTCCTGTTCCCTCGGATTGCTGCTGCGTGAATGATACTCCACACCCCTGTCACTGAAGTGATATTGACTGGACTGGATGCAAAAATGCCAACTAGCGCCTCATCGTCATTGATCACTGCTGAATGTAGGATCTTGAGGGCAAATTGAGAGTCTCGGGGGTTCAATACTTGAACAGCTTGTGGTAGAAGCTCAATGATTAAAGGATTGGTTTTGTTAGACACCGGTTTGAAGTCCAAAAAGGCTTGCACCACCGGAAAATTCCGTCTCTCAAAAGCAAGAACTAAAGGCGTCTTCATGTTGACATCTCGAGCGGCCACATTGATATCAGCGGATTGAAAGAGACGTAGAACTGAGCCCTTGAACGAGCTCATCGTAGCCAAGTGTAGTGCTGTTCGCCCATTTCTGTCTAAAGGAGAATTAACGGGAACGTTGGATGAACTCAAAACGGGTTCAATCGCATCATCGCACCCGGTTTGTATCGCACGCAAAAGAAGCAAAGTCGCATCTTCATCGATTATAATGGGAGACATTCTACCTTGGCTGCACAGTTTTCGAAACAAAGCATCCAGTGTCATTTCAAATGGGAGGGATCGAGCAACGTGAAATGACCAATGGGCATTTGCATAGTCCCGAAACTTGAATTGGTTCTCGG
Organism: Penicillium cf. viridicatum; assembly: GCA_028974045.1. NCBI lineage: Eukaryota > Fungi > Ascomycota > Eurotiomycetes > Eurotiales > Aspergillaceae > Penicillium > Penicillium cf. viridicatum. The sequence goes on along the minus strand of JAPQKQ010000006.1, from coordinate 4,491,243 downwards.
ATTTGAACCGAAGTCGATTTGCCTCGGCAAGGACCCCGGCCATGTTAAAATTGGAAGTTCCATGATCTCGAAGAAACTTCAAAGCAAGATTGGTGGCTTTTGACGAGAACTGCGATAAGTGAATAGCTTGATTTAAGACTTGTCCCGCCTTGATATCAGGGACGGCCCCTCGCACCAGCTGACGATCGAATACCGAGTAATTGAGGTAGGTGATAATGATACTGGACATCCTGTCATGAGCAGACCTCTCAGCTATCGAATGATTCCCATTCGATATGCGATCATTTTGGGTTTGAACAAGCCCAGCAAGAATATATTGCTTCACGCTATGGTGTACAAGGCGTAGAGTCAATTCCTCTTCATCAATGCACACAAGACTTCCACAGCATGCCAAAATCTTCATTATGTTATTTAGAAGGCGCGAAGGGTCCCAGTTCGTATCACCAGGAAGTACACTCAACGCTTCACGTAGTTCGTCCACCGTGAGTGGACGTTGAGCCACAGAGAGCAATTCCAATATCGGCCGCTGGTAAGAAGGTGACGATCCGGTCTTCTCTGACCTTTGTAGAATACGCTCAAATGTTTCGGGAAGACCCTTTGGGAGGTTCTCAAGCGCCAAACGAATTGCGTTGTCGGTTTCCATAGAGCACAGAGACTCTATTTGAAGAACTGCCCAGAGCAACATCCCTTGCGAGTCTGTTTGGAGAGCATTTCGTATGTCAAAAAGCAATGTGATATCACAAACAACAAGCTTCCTGGACTCCACGCATCTCATCAACTCTTGTTCAACGAAGGTTTCGATTTCACATGTATTATCAGGCATGGGGGTGATTGTAGTACCCATGATCGGTTTGATTTTCAACGGACTATTTGGGTCATGGCGAAGTGTGATGCAGATGGATAGTGTAAGTGTCTGTTGCAGTTCAGAGAGATACCGAAGTAGTGTGTCCCTCTCGGTTTCTTCGAGCTCATCAAATCCACCAACAAGTGCAAATGCTCGCTCGCCAGTGGAATTACTCAATTTGAGTAAGTAAAGAATCTTTGTCAATCGGTCCAGATGGGTGCTTTTTTCAAATCTTTCGCACTGCTCAAGAATGGCTGGTTCCATAGTCGAATCGAAAGACCTTCTAAGTAAGTGTCGGGCTATGGAGCCAATGATGGTCTCGGCTTTCAAGCTTTCAGATATATCATGACGTGAGAAAAAAGAATGCAACTGCCGTATCTCGCGCCCAAAGACATAAATCATCGACCATGTTAGCAAGCATGACAGACGTGCCCGCCCCAAGCTTTCCCGAGTAGATGAGCGTGTTGGAGTCTGGCTTCTGCCTCCACATCAAGTAATCCTGACAGTGAGAAAAGAGACTTGTATTGCCTGCCTTTCGGATCTGCTTCCACGTTGTCAGATGATCAAATTCGGAGCAGAAATCTAGGATTCGCCATCGAGCATCATTGCTGTGTTGTTTTGACGTAGCTTGAAAGAACTTAGCAGAGATTTCTCTGAACTGATGGTTCATCCTAGCTTCGTCTCCGACCTGAGTCGCTAACAAAACCCCTAGGCTTTAGCTGGGCGGCGGATGCCAGTGCTAGAGCCATAATGGAAACGACTTATTTTGAAAATATTTGTTGGAAGGGAATATGCCAAACAGGGTGGAGGATGGTATTCCTTTTAGGACTAGGATGACCTTGGATTTTCTCACCCGGGTGCCCGAGGGCGCATTGAGGATGAATTTACTAGCGCTATCGACGTGCCGCGATGCAGGCGCTTATATAATGGTGCTTTGGCGGAATTTGATTTGTTTATAGTCTGTCAAGGCAGATTTCTTGAGTGCGCCTGGGAAGTTATTAATGCTTCCACACGCCCAAAGGGTGGAAACGCCAATCAGTCTCGTAAAGATGCACAAGGGTGATGAGGTAGAATGAAGGCAATAGCGCCACATAAGATGCAAAACAGGTGAGATGAATCACTGAAAAGGACAAAAATCCACACATAGCCAACTTTCGCAGGGCTGTCTCCGTATAGGAGGCTGTATACGAGGCTGTGTACATATGTGACGCGTGGAAGGCCATGGAACTGCACAGTTCTTCAGTCACGCGTACCTCTCTCCCCCTCTCCCATTTTCCATTGGTCATGGACATTGAGATACACGCCAATTTCTTTTCAGGAATTCGTGTGGCCATGCTATGGTGGTTCAAGCTTCCAGTCGCCGCTGAGGCAATGGTAACTCGCTGCATTACCGGAAGCAAATGAGCAGCTGCCGCACTACGCCACTGAACTCTCGTTTTTTTATATCTATAATAATCGAGTGACGAGCCGCCGATTCAGTCATACCCAAAGCCCGTCACCATTTACAAGCACCTTTTTACATCTTGCATCCCGAATGTGGGCGTACATGCCTTTTGACTTGGTTTCGTTTTCTCGTTGGCGTCCGGCGGTCACTGTTTCAGCATATATTCTATCTCCAGCGGTGGCATTTCTCCACTGTCTCGTTCTATCTGGTCATGACTGACAGTATACATCGCCCTTCAGATGGCCTTACTGGTGCTTACACTGGCCACGATTTGGGGTTCAAAATTTTCATAGTCACTCTCTTGAGCATTACCTTATACAATGCTTTTGAACTCATCATTCTCGTTTTCATGACTTTGAAGCGGTCTCTATTTATGGAGCCTTTTGCTTTCCAGCTCAATTGGCCTTGTGCTATACTCGCTCGGATTTCTCCAGAAACTTTTCCACTGGACGTCTGTCTTATGGTTCTCTCTTACGTTGGTTACCATAAGCTGGCACTGCATGATAACGGGTCAATCATTTGTTCTCTATTCATGACTTCATCTGGTGGTGTACGATCCAAAGATACTCACTCGCGTCTTGGGTTTGATAATTATCGATGCTGTCGTCCTGCACATTCCTACAACCGTCTTAACATATGGATCGAACCTAACGGACAGTAACCACGCATTTACCTCGGGGTTTCTTGTCATGGAGAAGATCCAGATGACTAGATTTTGTCTGCAGGAGTTTATTATCTCAGGAATATACATTTGGAAGACCATCAAAATGCTACAACTGATTCCAAGCCCCGGCAAGAAGAGACTGCTGCTCGAGTTGTTTTTTTATCAACTTGGTGATCAGTCTCATGGATGTTGGCCTCTAGGTGGTGGAATACTTGAATTTTTACATCGTCGAAGCCGTACTCAAAGGTGCCATCTATAGCGTGAAACTCAAGTTGGAGTTTGCCGTCTTGGGAAGGATGGCTGATTTGGTCCAGACCTACCATGGATTGGATGATTTTACGTGCTATTTGCCCATTTTATTGACCCAGCGCGAACATCGAATTCCCCAGGACTCTGACCTTGATGTGGATTTCCAGATCTGCGTCTAGGCGAGATATGAAACGGTCGACCGTTATTCTGGCGGGAGACTTTAAGCGGCATTATCCAGCATAAAGCGGGAAGTAACCCCCCTTCCACATATACAGAGCAACCGAATGAAATCGTCAATTTCTTCCATGCATACGGCCTCGAGAACTGCCTGCCACGAGGCACGCCAACTTACTGGTACCTGAGTCAACTGGGCAGAACTTCCACCCAGGAAGAATCATTACGCGCGATCTTTACCATAGACACTACGGGTTGGATCACCGCCCCAATTTTCGGAATAAGCTAAAAATCATCCATCCGAGACAGTTAGTGTCACGATCTACATCTATCATCGGTGAGATGTGTCCAGTGAATACACCGACATCGTATATAGCTCGAAACTTTTCCAGGCTTTCCCCTATCTCCCCCTGTCCGGTCATCCCTCCCTTCCATTATGCAAGTTAAGACAAGATACTACATTGGCATTGATGTTGGAACGGGCAGTGCGCGTGCCTGTCTGATTGATCACACTGGCGAAATTGTCAGCGTAGCATCTGAGAATATCGGCCTTTGGCAGCCAGAACAGGATTATTATGTATGTTTCGCACTCCAAGATGCCATACTTTGGTCCGACGATATCTGCTCTTTTATTTTGGAATCGGCACTAATAGCTGGGGTTCATCTAGGAGCAATCAACCTCGGATATCTGGCGATGCATTTGCTTAGTAGTCCGACGGGCGCTAGATGAGCGACAAGTCTCGCCCTCACAAGTACACGGCATCGGATTCGACGCGACTTGCTCATTATGTCTCTTCTCATACGAATCCGATAACCCCGTCTCTGTAACCCGCCCCGAATTTAACACAGAGCGCAACGTCATTCTTTGGCTGGATCACCGAGCATCAAAAGAAACAGACACCATAAATGCAACCGGTCACAAAGTTCTACGCTATGTGGGTGGCAAAATGTCCCTTGAGATGGAGGTCCCCAAGATTCCCTGGCTGAAGAATAACATGCCCGAGGAGACCTTTTCACAATGCAAATTCTATGATCTTCCCGATGCTCTCACTCATATTGCTACAGGCGGAGATGCGCGAAACTTCTCTAGCATAGTCTGCAAGCAGGGCTATCTCCCCAAGGGCGTTGAAGGAAGTGACAAAGGCTGGCAGCAGGACTTCCTGTCGGAGATTGGTTTGGGGGAGTTGGCTGATCGGGGGTTCGATCGCATTGGTGGTGTGAATGGCGAGGTATGTATAAGAAACTACAATCATTGATACAGTACACCCGCGCAGAGCAGGGCAGAGCTGATGTGAAATTACGTGACTAGACTGGTCGACACTTGAACGCAGGCGAGCTTGCTGGAACTCTGTCCGAGAAAGCGGCCAGCGAGCTGGGCCTTTGTCCAGGGATCGCAATTGGAAGTGGAGTAATCGATGCAATGCTGGGTGGATTGGCACTGTCGGTGCTAAAGTTGACATCAAACCGACGACACCCAACCCCAGTTCGGACTCGACCTTGAGCGGGAGGGTCGAAGCCTTCTCGCGCCTGGCTGTAGTGGCTGGAACTTCATCATGTCATATTGCTATGTCGCCCAAGCCTGTATTTGTCCCTGGCGTCTGGGGCCCGTACCGGGACACCATTTTCCCAGACTGTTGGATGGCCGAAGGAGTCCAGTCTGCTACCGGTCAGCTTCTAAAGCACGTGCTTGAAACACACCCAGCCTTCAAGCAGGCACAGTCAAATTCCGATAGTCAGGGTGTGAACATCTTTGGGTTCCTCAACAACCGACTCCGCGACTTAGCAAACGAGAAAGGTGTATCCTGCGTGGCTGATCTAGCACGACACTTCTTCTTCTACGGAGATCTGCTCGGGAACCGGTCTCCATTAGCGGACTCCAGGATGAGAGTGTCCATTATCGGACTTTCAAGTGACGTATCGATTGAAACCCTCGCCATTCATTATTACGGCACACTCGAGTTCATCGCATTGCAAACCAAACAGATTGTGGACACGATGAACGATTCGGGACACCACATCACCCCCATTTTTATGTCGGGATCGCAATGTCAGAATGAGATATTGGTCAACTTGATCGCCTCGGCATGCAATATGCCTGTTGTTGTTCCGCGTTACATCCACGCAGCAGTGTGCCATGGTGCTGCTATGTTGGGTGCCAAAGCGGCGAGTGTGGATGCTGACGGTCGGACAGTTGATTTGTGGGATGTTATTGATCAGATGAGTCAACCTGGGAAAGTGTTCTATCCCACCGAGAATAAGCGTGAAAGGGTACTTCTTAGCGCAAAATACCAGGCCTTCCTGGATCAGTGCCTGAAACAACGAGAGTACCGAGCAATTGTGGACAAAGCAACCAGTTCCTAAGTACTTGCACAGCTCAGGATTGCAAGTGCATGAGAAATAAAGAGAGAGGTGAAACTGATTTCGAATATTGCTATATATTTATACATCTTAGAAGTAATAAATGACATTCTAGCCATCGTCTTAGTTTGTAACTTCAATAGTCATGTTGCTGTTCAATGGTTATAAAATGGCTGACAGCGATCGATGAGGAAGTGTACGGGATAAGGAGGAGAATGCTACGGAAGTGCGATCATTGAGGAACTAGGTTGAATCTGGCAGTTTGTAAGTCGACAGAATGCGCCGTTTACTATCCTGGCAAGGCCCCCGTGGGTACCGGAATAAATATACCGATGCAGTGGTGTCATGTTTCCTTCGTCATGCGATAATTTGCGTTTCGTTGATCCCGCTTCATAGTAGCCACACGACAGATATTTACCAAGAGATCTACCTATGGGTTTGTCGCTGGTGATCAAAGAAGCTTCAAGCAAGCTGTGAACCGTTGCAGATTCCTCTGCTTTCGAAGTATCGTCGTGCTAGTAACCACAGAGGTCAACCTACGTGCAGACAATCAGACACTTCATGCCTTGCCTCCCCGGTTTTTTGCCGACTGTGACCCAACAAACCAAATATTGCAGCCGCCCAAGTCCGGTCATTATGTCTGTCATCACGAACGGACTATCCGGTTTAAGGCAGTTTACCGTCGGATAAGTTGTCACCGCTCGGTTCCTATCTTTAGGCGTAGATATTTCTCGGCAACTCTATAATATAAGATTTATTAGGACCCGTTATAGCCCTTTATTTCGTACGAGTTACCTCGGAAGATATTTCGATATCGTATTCGAGGCGATACCGGTTTCCCTATTAGGCCCTTTTGATTAGTTCGCTCTTCGAGGCAGCAAAATCCGATCGAGACGATTCTTGAGTTGGTATGGTTCGATGTATGCAGTAAAGTTTGGCACTATGCTTAACTAAGGATACCACGGTTTGGTGCCCCAAAGACCTTTTCATCGTCAAGGATATCGGCGCTTTCGAGCATTTCGATCCTAGTCACTGATTCACGGGGTTCAGCTCTCTCAACTCGACAGCGCTGGTTTGGATGAAATAGCTCTTCTTGCTGCCCACAGAGGTGCCTTGGTATTCCGCGATCAAGGCTTTGTGAATATTGGCTTCAAGGCACAAAAGAAAATTGTCAGCCATTTTGGCCCTCTGCATATTCATAGCTGGGCCCCTCATCCTGCTGCGGGATCTGAAGAGCACATGATTATCTACGATCATAAAGAGTAGGCATAGCAATCCACGCGAAGCCATCGTCCAATATCACTGACACTTTTCCTAGTGATGTCCGAGTGCGCCAATCTTGGGCCGGCGGTAGCCCAGTCCAATGGCACACAGATCAGAGTCCTGAGCAACAGCCCCCCTGGAACCACCTTCATTGCTATGCTCGAGTCCCCGACTACCGCTGGGGGAGACACTCTTGTGAGTTCCAGCGTAAGGGCATACAGCAGTCTCTCGCCTCGTTTTCGAAAGCGCCTTGAAGGGTTGACAGCTATTCACACGAACAATGACGGTGTTAGTCAAGAGCTCAAACACGGTCAACAGGCCGTTATGCGGCGCGGGGTGCTTCAGGCTGAACACCCCGTTGTACTTGTTCGCCCTGTTACAAAGCAGAAGACTCTTTGTAAGTTTATCTCGGACATGCTTATGTGTTTCTACCTTTTTTTTTTTTTAACGGTATCGTTTCTAGATGTAAACCCAGTTTACACAAAGAAGATCGTCGGCTTCGACCAGGAAGAGTCGGACTGCATCCTCAAGTTCCTTTTCGGTCACATCGCCAAACGACAGGATTTCTCTTGTCGGATCCGGTATGAAGCTGGCACCTTGCTCGTATGGGACCAACGAGTCACTAATCACTCGCAGACTCTTGACTATTCCATTCGAGATCGTAGACGCGGGTTTAGGTTAACTCCTCTGGCAAACAAACCAATCCCGGCCAAGATTGAAGAAGATGATGGGGAACATTGGGAGGGCTGCAGGTCAGCTTACGCCGAGAAATCTCCATTTGCAAAGTGGATAGCGTGAGGCTATGTCGAATACCATTTTCTAAAGAAAATACAAAGAATCAATATTGGAATTAGAATAAGAGGTAAAGTCATAGTCGACGTATAGATCTACACTTTATAAATTCCAAACTTGTCTTTGAAACATTGTGGTTTAAGTTTCGATATATAAATTGCGGGTTTGTAAATCGTTCTTTTCTTTCTTCTAGACTTGGTCCTCGTACTTGGCTCACTTAGGTTTAGGGCTTAGGTGGTTTAGATTGCGTGGAGACAATAGAAATCAGTTTCTGAGATCACTTTCTACATGTTAGAATTCCTAAGATATAAGATTAAATATATATAAAATCGGTTAGCGAATCTTCCAGACCAATAACAATCCAATAAGAAGCCGATCAGATAAGTACAATTGCTAGTATATAGATTTAGTTCATCGATCTTCAATTAATGTGCTGGGCCACGGTTTACTTAAGTGCTATGGCAGTGCTTTCTAATATATTGTAGAGAATATCGCACAGGGGTGATATACAATAGGTGTCATCTTCCTGATTGGTAAGCCTTCCTAATTAGGTAACCAATCTTCACATCGGGGCGAGTCTCCAGGGTTCTCTCGCCTGGAACCCGGCACATCTTGATTGGGGGCGGAAAATGTGAGATTGCTACATAACTTATGCAACACTAACAAGAGGTTAGTATTTGCCTTGACACTACCTCCGAAAAGCCTCCAGAGAATGCCCGAATGTCCTTGTGATCGACGGCACGGAATGGAAAGTAAAAAGGTACAATCTCGGTGAAATTTAAGGTGGAATTTAGAGTGAGATTGATCTGACACCTGAAGAAAGTTTAGCTGCAACCAATGAAGCCCCTCTTATACGAGGATTAGCTCGGGATGCCGACAACGTGTCTCTGATCCTTTCGCTTCCGTTTCCCGTTTCCGACATTGCCGGTAGCGGTTTTCTTTATGTTGTATACACTGTAATAAGGTGGGTCGATTTAGTTGATTAGTTGATTTAAAAGGGTTCAAAAGGAGTTCCTTCGCCTTTCTAAATTGTTTCTTCCATTTACCTTTGTTTACATGTGCCATTCCTGCTGAACATTCTTTCATCAAATATCGCAATATGCATCTTAAGCAGTGCATTGCAACATGTCTTTTTGTTCCGGTCGCTCTCAGTCAGTCACATCCCACTGCATCCTCTGTGGATCCCTTTAAGGTCTTCACAATCTCCGCCGACAATATCACGGCCAAGTTCATTCCATATGGGGCGCGATTGATCTCGCTGCTCGTCCCAGACAGGAATAGCAATGTGCAAGACATTGTAGTCGGCTACGACGATCCACGTCAGTATCTGGAAGACACCCAGACCAGTCATACCTATTTCGGCGCCGTCCTTGGTCGGATTGCCAACCGTATCAAAAATGGCACTTTCGCCCTAGATGGAACCGAGTACCACATTCCCAAGAACCAAAACGGCGTATATACGCTCCATGGTGGAGACATTGGCTATGATCAGCGGAACTGGACTGTGCTTGCATCCACACCTTCCTCTGTTACCTTCCAGCTCTACGACGCCGCATTCCAAGGCTTCCCAGGCGACGTCATTACGCAGGCTACATACAGTGTCGACACCGAGGTCACAGCAGGGAACCCGCAGGGACGTCCCCGGCTGATGACCAAGTTGGTTTCGCAGGCTATCACTCACCCCACTCCGATCATGCTCTCCAATCATATCTACTGGAACCTGAACGGGTTCAAGGAGTCCACCGTGCTCAATGATACATGGCTGCAATTGCCTCTGTCTGAGCGATTCATCGCCACAGACAGTCTTCAAGTCCCTAATGGCGCCATCTCTACCGTTGATGATACCGATCACCAATCCATGGACTTTACTACTGGCAAGATCATCGGCCGTGACATCCAATATACCCAAGGTCTTGTTGGCAGTGACGTGGGATATGACAATTGCTTCATTGTTGACCGTGACCCGACGTACTCAGCCCAGGATTCACTTGTTCCTGCTCTCCGATTGAACTCCAGAACCACCGGAATTAGCATGGAAGTTGCCACGAACCAGCCTGCTTTACAGTTTTTTACTTGCCTGAACATGGATGGAACAATTCCTGTGAAGCCTTCTCAGGTTGAGCGAAACTCGAAAAATAAGGAAGCCGCTGGATTTGTTGAGAAATATGGTTGCCTGGCAATTGAACCCGAGGGCTGGATTGATTCTGTCAACAATCCTCAATGGGGTCAGCGATCCAATGTGATCTACTCTCCCGAGACGCCCCCTGCCGTGAACCTGGCCACCTACACCTTCGGAACTGTCTGAGATATGTTGTTAATTATGCATGTGACCCTAACCTTACCGATCCCTTGTTGGGTTGAATAGTAGAGAGATCATTAACAAGTAGTAATATTAGTATTATATATAGTTCATTCTTATTACGTAGTCAGAGGTACCGTACTTGAATGCTGCGCTATGTCCAACCTTGGGATAATTCAGGAGTGACTTGGAGGACACTAGGACGTCTCGTGCGCTGAAAGAACAGCAAAAATGTTTTTGCTGGTTCTGTTCGCTTTAGCTAAAGAAAATATAATTTAAAGCGTTTGAACAGATAGTGCTGATGTTTTGTAGCTAGTCAGTAGCGTCACCTATTTAGAACCTGGACGATGGGCGGTTTGATTCCTCGCCCATACTGGATATTTAGACGTGTTAAAGCTTACAAAATAATACAACATTGATTAACATAAGCTACATGTAATGAGATACATTTGACAAGATAACTCTCTGTGCCAGGATTAACAAAGCAAGAGAATAATTTCGATGAACCCCAAGGAGAAACGCACGGAATCCCTCGGGAACAAAATCAAGTGCAATCAACCACCCCCCACAACCCGAAGAAAGAAAGAAGAGGACATTTTTAGGTCTGCTTGAGTTTCCGCGACCAATGCTTGGGCACCCGACAGAGCCAGTACATGAAGAGCGCCGCGATAATATTGAACCCCACGTAGGCAAACAGCAAACCGATGTTGCGCCCAACATCCGAGTACGACATGTTGAGACTTTCGAGGAACTGGTCTGTTTTCGACATTGGGCAGATCTTGCAATCCACTGAGGCCGCGGGATTGAGCAATTTGCCCTTCACAGCCTGGATGTAAGGGTCCAGATAACGGCCGCAAGTCTGGCCATCTGGAGGCGAGACAGTGAGCCATTCAATGCTGGAACATTCCACTGAAGTCCCAGTCAGGCCCGTGGAGAGCAGGGAGGACACAAAGTAGGTGAATGGTGAAACGCGATTCATCCAGATCCAGAAACGAGGCATTTCAGAGGAATTAGCGAGTACCCTACAAGTTCAGTCAGCACTATTACCAATTAACTACGAAACACCCGCAGATAACTTACCCGTTAAAGACCAAGCAAAGCGAGAACATGAACTGGGCAATGTTGCTGCCAGTATCGGGCTCCTCAATTCCAGCAATCATCATGGAGCTGAAGGTCGACGTGAACATCATGAACTGTAAAACCAGCAGGTACATGATGCCGCTTCGTTCGAGGATCGCGTTTGTGGGCTCTGCATTATGATAGAACCCGATTGGGTAATACCAGCAGAAAAAGATTGGGACGGACATCAGGGTATTCCACGTTAACTCCACGAGGATGCTGGCCATCATAAATGCCTTCCACGAGTAGGCCTTCGAAGGCCGTTCGCGTACCTCATACAATGCACGCTGCGTGACGAAGGACGGCATCATCTGCTGGACCAGACCCGGGAAGATAACGAGGAGCATGAAGATTGCAAACATTTGATTCTGTAGCCCTTGAAGACTGGTAGGCATGTGCCAGAAGGTAAATCCGAGGAACAGTGGCTATATCCGTTAGTCTAATTAAATAAAAGGGAGGAAGATACATTACCGGGACAGTGCAGGTGAGAACTTTGGCGTACAGATATGACGGAGATCTCCAGTACTGTTGGAACGTGCGTTGAGTACAAACGAAGAACTGATACCAAATTGGCATGGCGAATTCACCAAATCCTGCAGCTCGCAGGGGTACAGGACGGTTGGACAATTCATTTTTCATTTTAGCCAATTCTCTGTGAACCTCCGCGCGCTCGGCACTGTTGGTCCATTGTTCCGCCCAATCTCTATCCGCATGAGAGCCTGGCGCAGCACCAATGACCTCGAGCATCCATTCGGCTGGGTTTGCGTTTGGTGGGCACTTCAGTGACCCTTTGTCTTCGAAGTAGTTGATCAATGTTTCCATGTTCGGGCCAAGGTCTCCAAAGTACACTGTGCGTCCTCCTTTCGCGAGAAACAATAGGCGGTCGAACTGCTGCATCAGCATTGCCGAAGGTTGGTGGATGGTACACAGTACAGCCTGACCGTGGTCGGCCAAGTTGCGCATCAGGGTACAGATTGACCAAGCAGTTTGACTATCCAGACCCGAAGTCGGTTCATCAAAGAACAACAGCAAATCTGGCTTAGCAGCTAGTTCCACGCCGATAGTCAACCGCTTACGCTGCTCCACATTGAGACCCTCACCGGCAACTCCGACCACGGCATCTGCGTATTCTTCCATACCGAGCATGTGAATGACCTCTTCGACGTATGCAATCTTTCCTTGGCGAGGAATGGTGGCAGGCTGGCGTAGGAGAGCGCTAAAAACTAGAGCTTCACGAACAGTACTAGTCTCCAGATGCAGATCCTGTTGCTGCACGTAACCCGTCTTCCGCTGGAAAGAATCGTCGCGTAGCCGCCCATCGATAAGCATCTCACCTGAGACAACACCGATAGTGACACGATCGGCCAACACGTCGAGCAATGATGTCTTTCCTGCACCAGTGACACCCATCAAGGCTGTCAGAGTTCCGGGCTTGACCCAACCATCCACGCTGTTCAAGATGCGTCGCTCAGTCCCGTTGACCTTGATGTCATAACACACATTCTCCCAGTGGAAGATAGCAGTTTGGTGAACAATTGCTCCAGTTGAGTCCTGGGGTTCGCTAGCAGCTGCACCTTTCTCCGATGCAATGATCTCCTCTGGATCATCCTTTCGAGCATCCTTGGCAAAAGCAGGAATCTTGCCACGCGGGAATACCAGAACCTCACCTTTGGATGGTTTGGCCCGGATGAGCTCGCTGCAGAAGATGTACAGCCCAAAGAAGGCGACGAAGAACGCCCAGAGAATTCCGAAGTTTCGCCACAAATGCGGGCTGTAGTATTGGTAAGTGGTGTTGATGTATGTCTCTCCATCAATAAAATCTTGGCCTGCCACAGCACCCTTCTGTGAACATATTTTGGAGCTAAGAGGAGCATCTTCGTAAACGTCCACGCCGCCCGGGACAAAATTCGAGCAAGGGAAGGACCGTCCGCCAAACTCATTGATCATCAGCGCCTCAAAGGCGTACTATCTCGTGTTAGCATATTCTCATATGACCGCGCAAAAACCAAGTTATCATTTACAGCAATCGGGTTCACGTAGTTGAGCCATCGGAACCAAGGGTGCATATCTCGGACAGGAATAGTAAACCCGGTGTAAGTGACTAAGATAAGCATGAAGACCGAAGCAGGAGGAATGGCTTGGGCCACAGACCGCGAGATTGCGCCGATAAACCGGAAGATATTGGACATCACAAGGGTCGTCGTTATCGAAAAGAGGAAAAATATGAAGAAATGGCCCGGCGTGCGCCGAAGATGAGGTAGGAAGTAGAATATCAAATTGAAAACCACGGATAGTAAGAGTTTTGAGGGAAGCTCCACGATGTACGCACTAATAGCTTCCGCTAAGGGATGGTATAGTGCGTACTTGCGATGCTTTTCCACGATCGGCCGCTGCTGCCACATTATCATGATTTCAAGTGAGCTGGAAAAGCCACTGATCATGATGGCAAAGAAAAGTAAGCATCCACGCTTGTAGAAGCTGTCGGTATTGTTAGGTGTGCCATAGAAGAGACTGGAAATGATCAGAGCCGTGCTGATATTTCCAACGAGCGTGGCAAGCGTCATAGCCAAGTCTGCCTTGAGTCGCAAGAAGCCTCGCCAAAGGCACAGACGGACTTGCATCGGAAATGAGAGTGTGTATGGAGAGGCTGTTCGAGTAAACCTGGGCTTGTCGGCTGCACGAGAGCGACTGAATTGCTCAAACTTTGTTTCTCCAACAGTGTTCTCGGCTTCATTTGCTTGAATCTCAGCAAGAAGCTGGTTACGCTCCGGGCTCTCTTTCCAGCGTGCTGCGAACTCATCGGGTGTACGTGGAACGGAGTCTTCAAACCCGGGGCGAACAACGCGTTCCGAAGGACTGGTGAGTGAAGTGAGGAAGTCCGCAGTGGTTTGTCTCTCTGGACAATGGAACCCCATCTTGATGAAGAAGCGCCGTGCATTGGACGCACTGCCGAAATAGATCTGGCGGCCTTCGTAGAGGACAATTGCTTTGTCAAAAAGGTCGTAAATGGACTGACTCGCTTGGTAGATTGCTACAATAGCGGTGGATCCACTATAGTCAGTGGAAAGGCGAATGTTTTTGACAAATTCCAGTGCCGTTGAGCTATCGAGTCCACGAGTGCTGTTGTCCCAACACTGCAAAGGGCATCGACACAGAGTGGTTTCGGCGATACTGACCCGCTTTCTTTCCCCACCGGATATACCTCGAATGAATTCATTGCCTACCTTGGTGTTCATGGTATGGGTCAAGCCAAGCATCGTCATTACCACATCCCGCATATGCGTCGCATACTGGTCGCGTGTAACACCGGGAAGTCGGTTACTCGGCGCTCGAGCGTGAGCGGCAAACAGCAGTGTATCACCGACAGTCAGCTGAGGGAAGTGAGTCTCGGTTTCGGCTTGGTAGATGACTTCGCCGCGGAAAAGGCTGTGCATGTCGTCCCAGGATATGCCATCATACTGCACTTCGGACCCTTTATCCTTGTCCAGGTAGAGGCCATGGGTCTCTCCGGCAATGGTTTTGAGCAAGGTAGAGCATCCGCTGCTGGTCGTTAGTGATTAGTCTTTGGCGGGGAGGGTGTCAATTCACGTACCTTCCCGGGCGACCTAGTACAACTAGCATCTCACCACTGTGAACAATGCCCTCGAAGTCCCGCAGGATATCAATGCGTACTTTCTTCTGCAATCCAAAAGCACTGCGGAACCATCCTGCACCTTTGAGCCAGAAGTTGGCAAAGTCCATCTGATAATCAGCCGCGGTGCCGTAGCCGAAAACATTGAGGTTGCGAAAGGAGACCCCCGCTGTGCGACGTGGGTACCGATCTGGATCGCGAGAGGTCATCTGTATGATGTTCTTCACCCATTTGCGCGATTTAAACTGGTCACTATTGGGGTCTAGCTCTGGGTCACTTGAGTCGAGGAAGGTGTTGACACCCTCTGTGGCTTCACTGGCTGCTCTGAGGCTGTTCTGTCGTGAGATTTGTGAGATAGAACGTGCAAGAGTGGTGATATTTCTGTCTCGATCCTCTCCGGACTCGGATACTGGGGTCTCCGAGCCGGGGGTATCAACGGCACCACTGTCAGGCATATTTTCCACTGAGTCTGGAATGAGAGGAGTCGGCGAGAAGCCTAAAGAAGGAAGAAGATGTGAAGCCATGAAGGAAACACGGAAACACGGTAAAGGAGGTAAACGAGAGTTGTTGACAGAAGGGAGAAACACGAGGTGAGACGTGACTGGTAAGAGATTTTATGGAAAGGAGTAAGGAAGGAACCTAAGAGAGTAAGGCAGTAAGAAGGAAAGAAGCAACGGAAACCGGAAAGTCAGAGATCCGAGAAGCTTCAAAAAGGGAAAGAAGGGAAGTCAACACCCATGGATGCACCGTCACTCTGCTCTTTCCGAAACGGTAAATGGAAATTTTATGTACATTATGCACTGTCTCAGTATTACCTAAATATCCGAATAAACGCATATATCCATGGATATGCGTTATCGGAATGTCTGCATATTTGAATGAATGTGACATTACATTATAGAGTACAAGACTGCATCACATAACCTACCTAGGTATATATTAAGGTGTTTTCGAGCCTCTTGATTGGCTGCGTATGAGCACCGTGTCCCCCCAGCCCCCACGTCTTATATTCACAGCAACTTCCCTTTTAGGTTAATCTCGGATTCGGCCAATATATATGTTAACTCGGGATTGTGAGGATCCGAGAGTCTAATGAGTTGACAGAAAACCCAAAGGTCAGAGTAAGACGTAAAAGGTCCGGTAAAAGGATTATCGAATGTGACACTACCGGCTCACTGCCCCGGGGGATTCCAAGGTTTCATTGCTTATAGCTTACTACCTCGGTACGCATTACCTAGGTACGTCTTAAGGATCTAAAGTTTGCACTATTTTCACTACATAATTACTACATAATTACTACATGTTTACTACATGTTTATATCCTAAACTATATATTTCACTACTAAGCTGCTATAGGATTCAACAGAGGGTTATAGTATCGAGAATCAACAGTATAGAGAACAACAATACTCGGCCACTTATACGGCCTTATCATGTCTTTTTAGTGTCTTTTCGGAAATCCCCATTAGACGCCTTTTCCCCTTATTAGCATTATAGCTTGAAGGATATAAAGAATTAGCCATCAAATATAGGCGGTACTGTTTACAAATGTATCAACACTTTGCCACATATAACCTTCAATTCAATTGCAGAATTTGAAACCATACGCAGGCAAAATCCGATATGGCGCACTGACGGTTCGATCTGCCGTAGACAGCTACTTCCGCCCACATCGACCAGCACATCCCTTTATACTCCTCCATGTCACATCAGCCCCTCACCACATCCCATTCCCCTCTCCATAGAACCTAGTACCCAGATATGTCTTCATCTATGCCTGCAAGATCAACTGTCTCCAAGAGCCGCGATCGTCGGACCCAGCAGTAGCAGTACTGTAAGGAACCACCGTGTCCTGGATATGAGCAACGCGAGTTGTAGTCAAGACACGGCCACGAGCCGACACAGCCTCAGCCGCCAAGCGTTGGTATGAGTGACCAGGCAGAGAGAAGGAAGTTTCGAATCCATCGCGTGTAGCCTCGCCCAAGAACTCCCGGGACCCAAATCCATCCGTAACGACATAGAATCGCCAAACAGCCGTCTCGGTATCGCCATTCCACGAAACAAAGACCTCGGTCCCCGAGGAAGTCTTCTCAGCCACAATGGCGGGTTCTTCTGTGGGAAGGCCGGTCCAGTTGTACCGGAATGCCCGATAGTTCTGGACTCCCTCGCCCAGCAAATCTGAGTCCATGTAAGCGTGGAAGATAGGGGTACCGTCTGCCCGGAATTCGGTCAAAGCGCCCTCAGAGCCCCAATTGACCAAGGCATTGCCGTTGGGTAGAAGCTGGGTGCTGCCTTGGGACTTCGCGAGGAGTCCATCGGGTGGCTGGAAGGCTTGAACAATCTCCGCAGTCCAGGTGGCAGTGTTGACGGAAATGACCTTGCCCTGCGAGAAAGGATGGGTGTGGATCTCTTTGCCGCGATGATTCTCTGTTCCGTGAGCGGAGTTATCGAAAAGGGAGATGATCTCCTCATCATCACCTTGCTCGACAAAGCGCGCGTGATGCTGGAAGCAGAACTTGACGTTGGGACCGAGCTCAAAGTCTGAGCGGAGACCACCCAACCGCCAGATGATTTCACCAGTAGTGCCATTGACCTTGTGAACTGCGCAAGCATCCCGCGCGGAAATCAGGTAATTGCCTTCGGCATCCTTATCCACAGAGTTGATATGGAAGTAATCCCATGCGTCGGATGAGTTGTAGCCTGCACCCGCTTGTCCCGGGTTCAGAGGGAGGACGGCCTCTGCACGATGTCAGACTAGTCCATTATAAGCGTTGAAGGTAACTAAGTTGACTTACCATCAGGAGAGACATGCTCGAGGCTAGACCACTCAAATAGCAGTTCTCCAGTGTCAAGGTCCAACTCTACTGCGAATTAGCATCAGGCTCTTCTCATGTTCGAGTACCCACATACCCTGGAAGATGGCATCGACAATCCACTGCTGCCCAGAACTAGCGCCCCAACGAGAGAGATCCCTCGGCACGGGCTGATAGACCTGGAGCAACGCAGTCTTCTCGTCAACGACATGGAATTCATGCTTATCCATGAGCTTGTGGTTGCCGGCTCGGAGCTCCCGAATAGTCTCATATCGCTGATTCAGAATGGTAGCATGGCCATGACCATGTCCATAGGCTGGGTTATGATCGCCCTCAAAGCTGAACAGCACATCCTGACCATTCCATCTGGCCTTCTGGAAGTTGGCAGCCCAGATGGAGAAGTAGGTATAGCCCGACCAGACAAGCTCACCGTCATCGCGAACAATATACGGAGCTTCCTGGCGTGGACCATGGAACTGCGGCTCAGCCCACTGGCCCGGGAAAGGCGCGATGAAGAGGTAACCCTTCGCAACATCCTTTGTGGCCGGGATGGTGATATTCAGACGAGGCGGGGCCAGGTCGGTTCGAGATTTGAACTGCCAATTTGCCGCGGCGAGCGGCAACAGTGCTGCTGTGTAGGCGATGGTTTCAATGAGCTTCATGATAAGTACTAGTCCCGCGATCAGTTTCCATGATGCTGGTCATTATGTTCATGATAGGGTACATTAACCTTAGATGGGTACTCTGCACTGAGTCTCTTTGACTTCTTTTGATTGGAATAGTTGTGTGAAATAAAATGAAGAAGGAAATGGCACATATCACATCTCGTTAAATAGTTGCCAACCTTGGATATATTGTCATAGTGGAAGACGATTTCGTGCTTGGCACTTGGCGGGGAAGATGATCCGCTGGCATTTCCCCATCGAGTGCCCGTAGTGCCCGCTCTGCTCGGCACTTTGAAATTTCTGAAATTTCCGATCTTCAGATTCTTCTTTCGTCATCTGAATCGCAAATTTGGGATCTGAACATTTGAAATCGACAATGGCATTAGATCCGAATGAACGTGTCCCAGGCGTAATGCCGACACACGAGAATGAAGCCGAAAGATCGGCACAAGAAAGCGAACAGCAACCTTTATTGCGATCGGATCCAGTTCCTACGACATGGAGCCCACCGCCAGGATTTCTACTGATCCAAGTGGGTAAGTGAAATCCAATTGCATAGAAGTTAGAGCAAATTTTGACAATTCAACAGCAATCATGGCCAATGTATTTCTTGGCGGGTTTGACGGCACCATCACTGCCTCGACCTATGCTGTGATCAGTTCCGAGTTCAACGCCGCGAACACTGCTTCGTGGTTGACCACCTCGTACTTGATCACAAGCACGGCATTCCAGCCTCTCTATGGTCGATTCTCTGATATACTCGGTCGCCGGTCTTGTTTCTTCACTGCAACCATCACCTTCATGATTGGTTGTCTGGGATGTGCCGTGGCCCCCGATGTAATCTTTTTGAACATAATGCGCGCCTTGACGGGCATTGGTGGCGGAGGATTGATGACTATGGGTAAGTCAACAATCTTTCAGTTGACATATCAATCGCTAACAAGTATCCAAGCAACAATCATCAACTCTGATCTCATTCCCTTCCGCCAGCGCGGTATGTACCAGGCAATTCAGAATGTCTCGTATGGCTTCGGAGCCATCTGCGGTGCTTCCTTCGGAGGTGCCATCGTTGATTCGATCGGATGGCGCTGGTGCTTCCTGCTGCAGGTTCCGGTCTCTTTGTTTGCTTTGGTCATGGGCTACATCGTTTTGAAGTTCCCAGCACAAAACACCGATTCTTCCCCAGATGGGCAGAAACGAGGAATTTGGCACCAAATCGATGTCCTGGGCGCTTGTCTGCTCATTCTGGCTCTCTCGGTGCAACTGGTCGGACTCAGCCTGGGTGGTAACATCCTCCCTTGGACTCACATGTGGGTGATTCTGCCATTGGTCTCTAGTGTGGTATTGCTGGTCGCATTTGTCGCTGTTGAAGCTAAAACCACCGCCGCACCTTTAATTCCATTGAAGATGCTACGAGGACAGCTCGCTGTATCCACACAGATCGCCAATGTCTGTGTCGGGATGGCAGCATACGCAGTAAGCTCACCCGATCCACCAGTTATATGGGCATCACAACTAACGCAACGCATTCAGTACCTTTTTACTCTCCCTCTCATGTTCCAGGTGATTCTCCTCGATTCACCCAGTAAGGCTGGCACCCGGCTGGTGATTCCCTGTCTATTTACCCCACTTGGTGGTCTTGTCGCAGGAATCGTCATGTCACGCTGGGGCAAGCTGGCCTCCATTGTGCGTGTCGGTGCAGCCCTAATGTTCGTGGGAAATCTGCTCGTCATGCTCCTTCGATTCAACGACTCGGCATGGAAGTATTTCGTCTATGTTATTCCCGCCAACCTGGGTCAGGGGATGGTATACCCAGGAATATTGTTCACATTCCTAGCAGCCTTCGACCACACCGGTAAGCCAGCTTGTTTCTCTTTCCGTGTGTATTGTCGCCAGCACCATTACCCAAATCCGCGAGCGACCGAGCCGTTTTGCCAAGCCAGCCTGTTAACAATGTCATGCAGATCACGCCGTTTCCGCCTCAACCGTCTACCTCATCCGCTCTCTCGGAACCGTTTGGGGCGTCGCAGTGACCTCCACCATCATGCAGAATACACTTAACTCAGGCCTCGGGGAGGCCTTGAGTGGAATACCAGATAAATGGAAAGTACAATTCCTTCGCCGTTCGATGATAGCGAGCCCCTGGATAAGCCTTGCTGACCTAAACACTCGTTTCCTCTTAGGTGATTGATGAGATCCGCCACTCAGTCTCGGCTATTTATGATCTCCCTCCGGATGTGCAAATGGCCGCTCGGCTGGTGTACTACCGCGGGATCAGACTCTCCTTCATGGCCTCCGCGATCTTTGCATTTATCGCGACCGTCGCTGCTATCTTCACCCGTGGAAAGGGGCTGGAGCGCGCCGGCGGCAAATAAGGAACCTCGACTTCGCGCCCCGAAGGAACTCCATATCGGAGTATAGGGATAGACGTGGTGTTTATGGTGAGGTCAACCCACGTCTCGCGCAGACCCCATGGAGTGATGCGCGGCCCCCAAATCCGCGTGGGTCGAAAAAAGAAACCCCTCACCGAAATAGATCGAGGTGACGGGTGGAAGTAGATAAAGCGATCGCATGGTCCAGAGCGCCGATGCTCAATGCGACAGGTGGTATATATTGGAAGGATATAGCTTAGAATATAGAAGTTGGGAGTTGGGAATAGAAATAGTAAGGCTGATTCGTTCAGTCTCACGAATATCTGCTTTATCTAGGAAAATACTCCATAGTAAACTGTCAAGTCCAGAGACACACTTGACTGTATCAGTGCTAGTGCTAATCCCACTCAGGGTAACCTCCATTGCTGGATGATACCATCCAACCTCCCATCTCCATTCCATTCTACTCAATTCAGCACAGAGACAAAGCAATTCAAACAAAATGCCTACCGATACATTCCACCTCTACTCATACTTCTGCTCCTCATGCTGTCAACGAATCATAATTGCCGCTCACCTGAAGGGTATCCCTCTTGAATACACCTACATCGACCTCGGCACCAAAGCGCACACAACAGACGAATACAAAGAATCAAACCCTAGCGCCAGCGTGCCCACCTTGGTAGTGACAGGCGCCAACGGTGAAAAGACCACCATCCGCCAATCCATGACCATCTTGGATTATTTCGAAGAGAGATTCCCAGATACATCTCCACTCCTCCCTCGCGGATTACAGGATCGCGTGCAGGTGCGCGATCTCGTGAATATCATCGCGATCGATACGCAACCTACCACCAACTCCCGTATCGTACAGCGGGTGAAGGGTATTCGTGAGAGTAATGAGGATCGGGATAAATTCGTCAAACAGGCCTTTACCGACGGATTCCAAGCCTACGAGAGTCTGTTGGTGAAACAAGGCTGGAAGGGGACATATTCCTTTGGGGATACTGTTTCTATGGCGGATGTGGTGCTGGTCCCTACAGTTGACCAGGCTCTGTTGTACCGAATGGATTTGGATTTCGTGCCTAATCTCAAGCGCATTCATTCTGCTCTCAAGGAATTGGAGGCTTTCAAGGCTGCGGATTGGCAGAATCAGGGGGATACGCCGGAGAAATTTCGGGTCCAGGATGCTTAAGGCTTGTCTGGTTTAGGTCTGATAGGAGTGAAGCGCGGACAGGGATTAGAGCGACAGGGATCGAAGGAAGTAATATTTTATTTGAGTCATGCTATGCATATGCAAGGTTTCCTAAGACTAATGTATACTATTCACGATACATTAATTGGTAGTGAGCACCGCAATACTAAGATTAGGCAGCTTGAATGAGAACTCGCCCTTCTTGCCAGCCTTGATCTGGGTAGTCTTGCTGTTGACGAGATTCGCTCCGCCCACCTCGTTCATCGAAAATGGATCCGGCGCAGTCAGGATGGTCAAGTCTGCCTTGGTGCCACGGCCAACACCCTCGAATGTCAGTGATACTGGCACATCGGATGTACTGTTGTAGACTGCTGCCTTGAAGATGTTCGAGTTGGTCTTGCTGTTTAGACCTGTCGCATAGTACAGAGGGCCGAAGGCGTCAGAGGAAGTGGCGGGGAGGGTGTTTGTCATGATGTTGTGATTGAATAACTATATTCAGTTTGTATGTCAGGAGAGGGTACTTTCGGGGTACGATGGTAGTGTAACATACGCTCCACACGTGCCAGCTCGTAGAGCGAGCGGTCTGGTCGGGATCGGAGTTGAAGGACAAGATAGTTGGGGACCATTGGTAGCTGTCTAGGTTCATCAAGAAGGGAGCCTATTACTTTGTCAGTTCCAGCCAAGGAGAGTGTAAGTTGAAACGACTGACGTAGGTAGTTCCAATAATCTTGTCTGCGTTGCGCTCGGCACCAATAAGGAACACAGCCTCTGCAACGGAGCCGATCCACCAGGGATACAGAGAGAAATGGGTATCACTCCAGTCAATATCCTGTCCGTTTAATGGCGAAGTAGCGGCAATCTCACCTAGACGTGTGTTAGCTATGGTCTCGGAATTTTACCGAGTTACTTACCGAGCAGGATAGGATGCTCGCGCGTGAAATTGTCAAACATGTCGAACTTGCTGACGAAGTTGTCTGGGGTATCATACAAATGGTAATCACCACCTGCAGTTCCAGGAATTGTCATATCAATAGTAGACGCAAGGACCTGGATATCGGGGTACTTGGCTGTGATAGCCTTGTAGAATGCCGAGAACCGGTAGGACTTGTACGTAGGCAAACCGTTGCTCAGCATATCCTCGTTTCCAACCTCGACATACCGAATTGTCCACGGCTCCGGGTGTCCAACCTTGGCACGTAGAGCACCGTATTCGGTATCCACAGAGCCGGTCAAGAACTCGATCTCGTTGAGGGCATCCTGCACATAGAAATCGAGGTCGGCCTCCGGGACAACGTCTCCGTTCAAAGCGAGTCCAGCATAGACCGCCAGGACTAAACAGGGGTTGTCAGCAGCTTGGTAAAGCAAAGCACTGCAAAATTATGTACTCACTAGGCTCCATTCCAAGATCGTCGCACCACTCCATGTACTCAACCAAACCCAATCCAAGGGTCTCTTGGTATTGCCAGGTGGTTGCACGACCGGGTCGGTCGGTGAGTGGTCCAATGGTCTCGTTCCACTTCCAGCGGCCCTCGATGCTGTCACCCTCGAGGTTATTTCCTCCAGGGAAGCGAAGGAATGTCTACCAAGCTTATTAGAATCATTCATCTTCGATGATGTTCAGAGCAATAGGGAAACTTCAACTTACAGGACCCATATCAGCCATGGCTTGCATCAAGTCTTTCCGCATGCCATTGGGGCGATTATTCCACGTGGGTGGGAACAGGCTGATCAGATTGAAATCAAGCGAGCCACTCGATGCTTTCTAGAAACAATTAGCCGAGGCGCGTGGCAAGTTCCATGTCAAATCTTACCGAGCCATCAAAGGTCAGCGAGAACTTGTTCTTGGTGTCGGAAGCCTTTTCTTTGGGAGCAAGAACAAACTCATGTTGCACCCAGTCGTTCGCAAGACTTTTTGAGGCAACCTTGGTAGTGGCCAAAACTTTGCCGCTAGAAGAAAGGAGAGAGACGGTGAAGGAGCCTTTGTAAGCGCCTTTTACATAGAATGAGCCAGTATACTTCTGGGGACGGACGTCAATTCCCCAGAAACCCGCATTAGTCAAACCAGCCGTGCCAGCACCCTTGACATTGACTGAAGTTGGAAGGGCAGTTGACAGTGGGTCAGTGAGGTTCTTCAGGGACAGCGATGAGCCCCCAACACCAGACCAGGCCTCCAGTGACGAAGGGAACTTCGTGCTCCCCTGGAACGCTCTATTGCGGATCAATTCGGCGTAGAGACCTCCTTCAGCACAGTGGTTGATTTCCTAGGCCTTGAATTAGATTCAATCCTACAATACACAAGTATCTCAACATACCTCTTCCATCGCACCATATTGCAGACCTGATGTGGCATTTCCCCCAGATTTCGCTACCGATATGGTGACAGCGGCACCATATGATGCCAAAAGCGGCAAAAGAAGGTATTTGTGCAGCATTCTGGTGTGATCAGTCCGAAACTGGCTGTTTCAACTCGCCAATGCTGTTTAGAATGCAGGGGGTTATGACTGAAAGGCGCGCTGTAGTGGATATTTATATGCAAGCAAATCCAAGATCTAACGAGTGCCATGCCGGATAATTAGTTGTGCTCCTCATTGTGCTCCAATTGAGCCGGCTGGATCGAGGTGACGTCTGAGGGGTTCGAGGATCATAACACGATGCCTTCCTTTGTGCAGGACAATCTGCCGACAGCGACCGTAATACCGACATTTCATTCCAAATCGGGTAAATCTCCTTGAGGGGTTCAAAGACAATAACTTGGTCTCTTCCTTTGGGCCTTCGGGCAGAACAATCTGCTGACAGCGACCGCAATAGCAACACTTCAATCCTAATTAGGTAAATTCCCATGAGGGGCCCATGTACCAAGAGGGAATCCCTGCAAGTAATCGCCGTCTGGGGAAACATCGGCACAAGCAAGGCCGACCTATGTTGCTGCTCCTTGCGCTAGGTCATGCAACACTGCAGCAGCATCTTGGCAGGAAAAGTGCCAAGCCTTATATCAGCGCGCAATTCCGGGTTCATGACGCTGATTTGAGAATTGGCGCGACATTCCAAGTGGTGTCTTTAGCCGGGCGTTGAGGGGTAGTTGGTCATGGCCATGACAGGGGATGTGAGTTGTGATTGACGGGTAAATCCACCCGCCTTTCTCCGCTGCAGATCCTCCACTTGTCCGGTGTGCCTGATTCTTATGTCACGAAGATATCCCCGGAAATTGGAGAAAACGTGAAGAAAATTAGTTAACCTCACACATATGTCTCACATTCAGGGCTGTGAAACATTAAAATTAGAACTGGGTGTATGAATAAATTATTACTATGCATGCGTTCCCATAATATATATATCAGGGGTAGGTATCAACAGATGAAAGAGACAACAAGTGGACAACAAGAAACAACGGAGAATATAGCACAATAAGTGATTTCTGTTACCATGATTGGATCCTCCCAGGGTGCTTGGGAGAACATGAGCAGCACGATGCACGTAGTCAGATATCTAACCAGATACCATAGCTATCTTACCCGATGATTCTTAGAAGACAGTACCCTTGACCTGGGCGGTTTTCTTGAGATCAATATCTCGAATCATGATCGTCCAGGCAATGGCCAAAGCCATGACACCCAAACCAGCTAAAAGCATACGGACTTCAGCATAGCCGTAGGCCGCCTGAATAGCCAGTCTTACCTCACTTCCCATGGGATAGCTAGTCTGCACTGTGATATCCTCGTAAATGTTATCGAAGTTTGACATAGCCGACTCTGGGAGGTACTTCGCAAGAGCCTTGGGGAAGGTATTGGTCCAAATAGCTGTGCAGATAGTATAACCAGCGGAATCGCCGATAGTACCAACCACATTCAATAACCCCAAGGCAGCCGCAACGTGTTGGTGATCGACAGCGGCCAAAATGGCAATCTGCTCGACGAGAATGAAAATCGAACCGCCGATCGAAATGAAAATCTGACACATGATCTGGTATCCGACTCCCATACCAGGCTTGCGGAAATAGATCATCAATCCCTGGGCGAAAATGTAAAGCGGAACAGAGATGTATAACAGCCACTTGAAACGGCCGGTCCTTCGGATAATCCAGCCGACGATGAGAAGTAACACACCGGACACAACGTCAAATGTGTTGCTCACATATCCAGCCTCGGCGATCGTCAAATCGGTGACCACCTGTAGGAAGGATGTATAGTAATTGTTCCAGCAGTAGTAAGATAGCTGGTACGTGGCATCCAAAAGACAGGCACCGATCACGGTTCGGTCGGTGAGAATGGCGATATTGAGCAAAGGCACGGGGGCCACCCATTTTTCGTAGATAGCAAAGAAAAAGAGCATCGAGAACCCGACCACAAGCATGGCGATGATATAACCCGAGGCCCAGCCGTTGGGCGCTTCAGTCGCGATATCGAAAGGAAGTTCGAAGAGGACCAGGCCAACGGTAAACATGACAACGCCAGGCACTATTCGAGATTAGTCGTTGTTCGAAGAACTAAATAATTGGAATTGGCAAAAGTCGCGTCGATAGTGTCCGACTGACGCGATATGTGCAGTACCGAAATGATAGAGAAATATGTCACTCACAATCAAACTGGATGATCCAATACCAGACACTTTGCAAAAATGTGCGATCACTCTTTTCCTGGATCCGATGACCTTCCCTTTCGGCTTTGCGAAGATTGGTCTTGAGCATGATGTACAAAGGCGCCGCCACGATAGGGAAGATAATGGCCCAACAGCCCAGACCCCATCGCCAGCTGACCCGATAGTAGAACTCATCTGCTACCTTGGGGCCGGCAAAAGCGGTGATGATGTATGGTGAAGAGGTGAAGGCAAATGCCAGGCCTCGGTTCTTCAATTTGGAAGCATCCGCCGTCATTACATCAATGGCATATTCCATACCACTGAAACCAATGGAATAAAAGACCTAATCGAGATGTAAGCATTTCCAAAGAAAACCTTTCGGGGCGTCATGATGAGCATCGATGGTAGTCTTACGTATGCAGTGCAGTAGATGGAAAAGCTGTTGCAAGCGGCCAAGAGAATCAATCCCAGGGTAGCGAAGGATGTCATCAGCAAGAATCCCTCCGCACGGCCCCAAGTGTCCATCATCTTTCCGACTGGAATGTAAATTGCTGCGGAGAAAGCATCGGCAAGTGCAGTAGGCACACCGGACAGCGAGTGGGCCGTGAAAGAACTGGAGACGTAGGGGCTCAAGCTGGAGAAAACCGTGGATTGGAAGGCGTTGACGAAGTATAGGAACCAGATACTACAATCAATGATTTTAGTAACTGTTCAAATTAATTAGATAAGAAAAGAGCTCACTTGAGAAAAACCATAATCAAGGTTCGCTTGGACCAGGTCATGGTGATGGCCTCGATATCCCTAACACCATGCTGGAGGTCTTCCGCCGGCGTTTCCGGCTGCTGAACGTCGGTATCGGTGGCAGGATCTCTCTTGCTTTCCTCGGCGGTGGTCCTATCCACTGCAGGTGTGTCAACTGAGCTTGCAGCGTCAGAAGCCGCTACACGACTGAAGACTGTTCGAGCCCTTCGGACCAAAAGACGGACACCCATGGTCAATACAAGGTAAAATTAAACAGGGATTCTACACCAGCCCGGAAATAATGGGACACCGGTGGGACTTATATTACAAAAACCCCCGAGATCGGTAGAGTTCGGATGGGAGACCGAAAAGGTCGTAAAAGACTACGCGGTGTTATGACCCACATAGCAAAATGGGGGGTTTTTCACGGCCACTGGTGCTTTGGTGAAATTGTTTTATCCACTCGGCAAATGCCAGGGCTGCTAGCCTGGTGCTGAATCCACCAAGAAACAACAGCGACAAGGGCAGATCTAATCAGATGTCGCCCTCATCTAATCTAGCGAGCACTAGGCCATAACGGGTAAGCGCCCTCCATAATAAGCTTTTTACCGTTAGTCTCAAGCTTCGCTTGGCCTCTTGGCTTCCAGAATTCCATATTAACTGTGGATACTTTCTCGTTTTTCCGGTCATCAATCATGGAATTCCCTCAATTGTCTCGCTTGTCGCGCAAGAAATCTAGGAACTCGGATGGATTCCGGGAAATTTCTCTTATCTGATTTGGATTGGACCTAGATATAACCAACCGAGCTATCCGTCTGATCAGCCGGTGTCTCTCGAGCTTGCTCTAGAGATTCCATTATTTCAGAAGTCATAGTCGAGATATAACTATCACCACTGCTTATTAGTTCATCGGCCCATCTTATGAATTAGGAAAATCCTCGTGAATCGCAAATGAGATTCGCACAAATCAAGATTGTTTCGGGTGTCCTGCATACAAACCTAATATAGCAAAGCGCACGGGGCAGCACTCATTTAGGCAATAATTTTGGACGACGGGCTAATCACTTAGTATTGTTTCGTTCGAGGGCTCGGGGGTGGGGACGCGGTCATAACGAACTCTACAACCGGTCTAGATTACCCCGTTGGTTCTAGTGTTCTTGCTAATGGGCAAGGATTTCATTTACCGTCATTCTTAGGGGGCAATAAGTATGGTTCTGGTGTGCGACAGGCAGGACTCAAGAGCACGGAGTCACTAGACGCAAAAGTAACTCCTTGCGGGCCCTATCACAGATTACCTGACAGATTCCCGTCCATATCAAGGGTATTTGATGACTAAATATATAGTGCGCTTCATATTCACATTTTTATCTTCAACTATATACAAAATGAGGTTCAATTTAGACCAGGGTGAGAATATATCAAAGTTGTATGCAGAAAGCCCCTGAGCTTGAACTAATTTGGGACCTCAAGCAGATGATTGAGAGGGCTGTTGAAATGACCCCGTCAAAGGATCTTTTTCGGTTGTCTGGCCATCAACCAATATGACTGCCACTCGGAACCTGTCTGTCTATGGTCAGACCTGTCACTGCTTCCTGGATTTCGCGAAGCAAAGGGTCGGTTTTTGCCGGTCGCGAAACCCAGCGACCCAATACTTGGACTTTTGGATATCCGGTCCTCCGTTCTAGAATTGTATCTCCACGCTGAACATAACGGAGATTATTGCGCAGGTAGGAGTAGAGTGTTCTAGTACGGTAATGTCAACGCATGCATCATCAATTCCAGTGCAGCAGCGAAAACCTTACTTGGGATTAGTCCATGCCTCTAAATGTGAGTATTGGACTTTGGTCCACGAATGATCTAAACCATTGACTCGACCACTCAAAGAGACACACTCCGTCTTCAAGGCTATTGCGATCTTGTTTCGTCCCTGGTGTTTCCATGTAGTAGCTAGCCACCCCATTATTGAGATTGTGTTGGGATGTTCCGGCCCACATATGCGTTTATCGATCTCCAGTGCTGCTGTAAACAACGCTTCGGCTTTTTTTAGTTGCCATCGCTCCAAGTATATTACACCCATCCTAACCATGGCCCTAGATGTTCGAGGATGCTCCGATCCGAATATTCTTTTGGTGATTTGCAACAACTGCTCAGATAACTCCGTCGCATCTGAGAGCTGTCCATTGTAGAGGTAGGCCATGGTCAAGCGAGATATCAAATCCATTGTCTCCCCGTGTGCAGGACCAAATGCCTTGAGATGGTATGGAATGACTTCCTTGTAAATAGCTTGAGCCTTCTCGAAGTCACAGGCTACAACGTAGCAAGCCGATAAGTGAGCAAGAGCTCGGTTCACTTCAAGGCTACCCGAACCATGACGTCCTTTTTGGGTCTCTATTATCTCCCCCAACAATGTGAGCGCTTTCTCCGTCTTGCCTTGGTCCATGTAGATATCTACCAGTCCTGTAAGAGCCGAAATAGTCCATGAACCTTCAAGATCAGGCATTGTCTCCGAGATTTCGACGACTTCACCGTAAAGCGCTTCGGCTTCTTTGCTCCTCGCATCATTCATTTGACATGTGGCTACCTTAAGTAACAAATGGACCCTTTCGGGGGTGGGATCTTCTTTTTCTGTCAGGGTGAGAACCCGGAGGGCATGAGGTACTGTAGCTCGCCATTGACGACGATACATGATATCAATATCGGGGAAGCGTACATCTAACCAACTCAACACACACAACTGCCATTGTCGCAGGGAACCAATTGACTGTAGCCAATTTCTTGTTGCAAGATGAACTAAACGATGCATATCGAGGCGAGAATCTTCATGCCTTCGGCGTACAAATGAATAGGAGCTGAGCAAACCGATCGCTTTCTGCTGTTCGATATTTGGATGTGGGGGAAGGAGCGAAACCAATATATCCTTTTCTTGCATACAGGCCATAAAACATAGATAGTCCGCAGCAAGGCAACTCTGTCGTCGAATTTGCTCAAAGGATGTAAGCCAGGTGGTCGCAACAGGGTTTCGAATGCTTTTGTATCGGCCTTTGTCTTCAAAATCCTCGCTCAACAAATCGATAGCGCTCTGCTCTTGTCCATCCAAAAGCTCAACATAACCTGCCAAGGTGGTTCCATTTTCGTTGATAAACGACGCAGCTTGCACAATGGCTAAAGGGAGAAAGGTCAACCGGTTGAGAAGCTTGCGAGTGCTCTCAGTGTCGTGAAGGACTTCCTTGTCAACCAAAGAGTTCCGCAAGACATGAGTAGCTTTGTTCTCGTCCAGTTCTGGGATTTTTATAATGTCTGTTGTGGCAAGGTATTGGGCAACTTTGTTGCTTCGAGTGGTAAAGAGAATGGCGCCTTGGTCACTTGTGGGAAGGTAGTCTTTCAGTCCTCCAGGTGTCGAACCTTTGCTTTCAGTCCACATATCAATCTCGTCGGCGTTGTCAAAAATCAGCAACCAACGTCCGCTGCTTGGTTTTCTTAGGTGATCTTTGACACGGGTCTTCAGGTCCTCCTTCGTATCATCGAGGCCGATTCCAAGCTGATCGGCCACCGCTTGGTATGCCTGCTGGAGGCTTTCCATATCAACTGCAGGGAGCCAGAAGATGGCACAGTCTGGATAGATTTCTCGTGTTTGATAAGCAAGCTCCAGGGCAATTTGTGTCTTACCTATTCCTCCAAGGCCAAAAATAGCAATTCTTTCCGCTCGGTTCTTGACAAATAACCTGCGTTTTATCTTGCCCACGACTTCACGATCGACATATCGAGGATTCCTCTCGAGCGGAACAAACCAGCCTGCGGCCTTTCTGTAACCAAAATTGTTCTCTGATGAATGGATGGTTTGGAGGATTCGATGGCGATCTATTCGAGCTCCATGCTCCTGGTGGAGTGTTAGTATTCGACATGCCAAGAAGATAATCCTCTTGGATGATTAATATTAATATCTTACACGTAAAATTGTTTCAAAATCAAGGCTTGTCTTTCCTGCAAGCTATCAGCATCTCACGACAACAAAAGAGAAGTTTCTGGAGTTCAAGTCGTACCTCCCTTCTCTGAGAGATTCATAATGCAATCACTAACTCGAACCTTTTGCGAGGAATGATGGAGATAGGCGTATGTGGCAGACTCGATCACACTTTGCTTCTCAAACTCGGTCATGTGGACTTGCTGCAGTCCTTGCTCGACGTTGAAGCGAAAGTAACGTTTCCCTTTTACCTCATTGCTCCATCGAGCCATGAAGCGACGCTCAGTACTCTCAGGTTTAGTTGCCATTCTGACCAATGTTTTTGAAAGAAATTTCAGCACATTGTCATCCATGGGGACTTGTGCGGGATTGCCAGTTCCAACAGACACCAAACATTTGACTAATGGTTTCAGGTTCCGGCTCGTAGTGCACCATATATCGGCAGCTTCTTCTTCTACTTCCTCGATGGGGTTGTTGGCACCGAATGCACCGTCCACGAAATTGTGATTGCCGATCGAAACCGAATCAAAAAATCTGGTTGCAGCGGAGGTTGCCAATGCTGCCTCACAAATCGTTGCTGGTAGCACAATCTCATTTGACACAGAATAGCTTCGAAGTCGTGTGACTTGAAATGTATCTTTGGAGGTTGTGCAGACAAAGGTTTTAGAGCGACGAGGCTTCCCATCGTTCATCAGGTCGGTTGGCAACAACCCAGCACGAAGGATCACATTTTCAATGGCCTCTTTGAGCTTCTTGCTGTCGTACTGTGACACGATATTCCCGGACCAATCGACAGGTACATTGTTGATTTTCTCGCTGAAGACCGATTCCATCAATTCGATGTATGCAAGGATGCACTCCTCGACACCCATTTCCAGCCGTCCGAGCATTATAGCGATCAGTCTAAATATGTGTCATA
This sequence comes from Penicillium cf. viridicatum, assembly GCA_028974045.1. NCBI lineage: Eukaryota > Fungi > Ascomycota > Eurotiomycetes > Eurotiales > Aspergillaceae > Penicillium > Penicillium cf. viridicatum. The sequence goes on along the minus strand of JAPQKQ010000006.1, from coordinate 4,459,165 downwards.
TGTCAGCGCAGCTTTGGCTAAATCTTTTGCTAATACACACCCTCCTGTACTTGTACCTCCGATCAGGTCGAAGACATCACAAGGTTTGAGCAGTTGGTTATCCCCACGCGCTGAATTGAGTTGTGTCATAACATCCTTTAATATCAGAAGGCTTGACAGCCCTCTCACACCACCACCATCTAGGGACAAAAGGCATAATCCATTAGTGTCAAGTGGGCTTGGTCCAATCTCCATAGCCATAACGCAGTCGATATATGTTGAGGTTCCTTGAGCGAACAAATGATCAGACACAAGATGAGACAGGACAATAACAAGTTCAATAATAAATATCTATATTTCCGGGGGCTTCTGTGTTTTAATATTTCAGGCAATTTTTCACTAGACTAGACAGCAATGCATAGAACAAGGCGCTTAGGGACAGGACGGAGACTGGCACTCTGCCAATCACTCCCGAGACTGGCTTAGACCAAGCGCTGCGCCTCCATATTATCAATTTCCCATAAATAAACCCAGGAGGGATGTTTTGCGTCTCGAAATAATGGAAGCCCAGACTGGAACTATTACATATGTAATATTTTGTCAAGTTTAATGTCTGACAAAATATCAAGAAGTTGAGGTTTGCGGTTTTGGTATCAATATAGAGATTTGAGTTAAAGCTCGCCGACATGCGGTGTAACATTATTTCTAGATAATGTTATAATGGAGTGCCTTAATAGAGCCATATTTTTATGCATTCAATACATATATGCACATGTGTCTGAGAAATGGATGGAGAATATCCAAGTCAATCAAACAAACCTTGAATGGGATGAACGGATATTGGAGCTAAATTGACTGAGTCTGGAGTATTTTGTCCAGAAAAAGCAAAAGCGCAATGTAACAGAGACGAAAATAAATTATTGCAATTGAAAGAGTGCAGTAGTCTGTCCCAGAACGCTGCGGGGCGTATCGAGAAATTCCAACGCCAGCAAGAAGAAAGGTATCGTCGATGTCATTGATCGTAGAGCTTAGCAGCACATATCGCAGCAGTCCATGCAGCATTCACAACTCTCCTCGCACAAGAAGCAACAACACATCACGGCCAGACTGAATGAACAGAGTTCACATTAGCATTGCTCCAACTTTCCATGGCAATGAGGATACTTACCAACTCATGAGACATCCCTTGTCTGATTTCTGCTCTGGCGCTGGTGCTGGAGGTGGTGCCTGCGGGGGGTAGCCCATCTATGAATCGATAAGTATGGAACGTAGGATGCGTGGGTTGCTGATATCAAGACTAACCTGCTGCTGCGGAGGGTAGCCCTGGGGAGGATATCCCTGAGGAGGGTAGCCCTGGGGAGGATAGCCTTCTTGCGGGGGGTAGCCGTATCTGTATTTATAAATTGATCAGAATCATGTTCAACGTCTCCATGAAAATACAAGCTCGCTGTAGACCAGGCTAGAGCTTCCACGGTCGCCAAGCGCACGGAATTCGACCAATCTCAGCTTTCGCATCTTCAATGATTGGTGCAAGCAGGACAGGTAAAATCGAGTTCTGAGTTGATAGAGATTGCTTACCCTTGCGGAGGGCCCTGCTGATATCCTTGGGGAGGCTGCTGATAGGACATGGCGACGGGAGATAATCGTCTAAAAGTCGAAGGAGAACGAATTAGCGACTTGATAACAACCAAAACTATAAGGCCGTTCGGCGCCTTGATGTGATGCGACTAAGGTCACAAAGGAGGGATGGCCGCCACAGCGGTTAAACCCACGTACCTGGGACAAGGCAACGACGGAGATTGGTTGAAAGGGGGAGGCTGTGATGAGCCACCGGAATAAGTGAGTGAAGCGATGGAAAGAAGATGAAAGGTGAGGTTGATGAAGATGGGAGGTTAAGAGTGTCAGAAAGAAGGAGAAAAAGTTAGGTAACTCACAGTCTGGAGATTGTATTGCAGAGGAAATTGTTGGGGTACCTGAGAGGTACTTTGCCGGTGCGCCCGATAGGAGATTCTGTCTGCCAAGACCTCAGGGCTGAGGTACCTCCGAAGTACCTTTTCGTCTTTCCCCCTTTCCCCTTCTTCTCCACACGGGCCAAGTTTGTTAGTAAATATTGATCCTGGCCTTTTTTTTTTACTTTTCTTTTGGTTCATGAGTCATTTACAATCCAATACATTCATTTTCATACTAACAAACCATAGGAACAATTACATCTCAGTATCCCAGACTGGATCCCATGAAGAAACCCCCAGTACCTGCCGTGTACTTAGGCCACAGAATTACCTCCAAAGTTCTGTCAGCCACAGTTTTCCAGCCCTATCGTCGACTAACGCAGTCAGCCACAAATTGCATCCCTTGGGTGGCATTCCATTGGTTGGGGAGCAGCCACTGGGTCACACGGGACCCCGCTGCCAGAGGTAGTCAGCCACTCACAGCATTGGTCCACTGCCCAGGCCTCTTGGCACTTGACCGCCGATATTGTTGCTGCCTGGGCAGTACCTGGTACTTGGGCCCTCATACCATGGAAGACTCTGATGCTTGTACCAGCTACCATGTACAAGGTGGAATACCTAACTTGAATGTCTCAGGACTTCTCATTGCAACGTTGTGGCACCTTCAAGTTCAATTGATTATCAAAGATTAGTTCGAGCTTCTCATCACTGTCAGTACGCCCTAGTTCGTGTGAACTAGTCTCCACCGAACGCCATTATCTCACGTCCAAAAATATAATATATCGCCAAAGAAAATATATCCAAGTCAAAAAGATCCAATCCCCCACTAACCCGGAGACTGACCATTAACCACATCCCAAAGTACAGTACACAAACCCGATCAAACGGTGATCTGGACAAACAGTCGCAAAAGAACACACAACAGACAAAAGACAAAACAGACTACGATTGCTCACTTCACATACGAATCAATATCAGGCCGGCAGGATGACTGCGAACCCGAGAACGGGGAACTCATCGAGTCCTCAATGTCGAGGTCGAGATCAAGGTCCAGCTCAAAATCAAACTCAAACGGCGCATCAGGAAACTCGGGGAATTGGTCAGACTCCTTCAACAGAGCTGACTGCACAATATAGGGAGGCTGACCCTCCACCAGACGACAAGCAGCAACAGCAAACTGATACCCAGGGTCCCTAGTCGAAACACGGCTAGGATTCCGAATCAGAAGCCTCGAGGTTGAGCCACCGCCAGCCGCCTCATCGGTGACTTCCTCAGCGGCAATCATCCAATGTTTCAACACGTCCATACCAGGCTGGTTACCTCCACCCTTCCCACCGCGCTTTTCACTATCTTTCCCACGCCCGCCACGGCCCCGCTCACAGGGATTGAAATGCGTGCGACGCAGATGCGCAGCAGCATTATAATTGGCGCCGTAGCGCTTCCCATTCCGACAAGCTTTGCAGTTCGCAAGGAAGTACTTGCCAGGTGAGATATCATTGCAGACCCAGACCGTGCGGACAGAAGCGTGTACACGCTCGATATGGCGGCGCAGCTCGTGCTCGCCGTGGAAGCCATCTGGATGGTCTGTGCAGATGCGGCAGTATGTCTTTGGTCGCGGGGGTCGCCGTATTGAGGCCTTAGGGATAGCGGCGACTTCCTTTGTTGTGCCGTTTGCCGAGGAGATGCGGAGCATCCTGTGGGGGTCGATTTGGGACATGCTACTCTCGATGGACTCGACTTTTGGAGCAATGGGGCGCGCAGCCTGGGCAATTTGCTCTTTGGTGCGACGCGCCGCGCGGGAGCGCTGTGTTGCCAAGTTATTACCGTCGATGGAGTCGATGGGGAGGCGATTATGGGGCATTGGGTAGCGGAAGGAGGTGGTTGGGGGAGCGGATGCTGAGAATGACGAGTTGGAGAAGGGAGAATGGTGGGAGAATGGGGAAGAGGATATGGGATCTAGGTCAGGGTACACGGGGGAGAGAAAGGGGTTTTGATACGGCAGGCCGGAGGTGGATGTTGGCACCCACTCTGGCGGGACGGAGCTGGTCGGTTCTTGATAATTGGGTGGTCCAGTTGAGTCGAAGCGGAACATGTTGATTCCGCCGACCAGGGAGTCGGTAGTCGTGCTGCGGGACATCTCCGGCGCAACTGCTGAGGCCTGGTCGGTCCAGGGGGACGTCCGGTCAGGGTATTGAGGGAACGATGGTCCGGTTTGTCCATGATTTGCAAGTCCCAAAGTCAAGGCCGAGTCAAAGGGTTGACTAGGAGAAGCGTCCAAATACTTCGCGTACTCGGATGGCGAAAATTCGTCGACATGGTCGAGGCGACGGTGGGTCCGTACCGGGCCGACGGATTGGCGTTTACCTATGACGGCACCAGCTAGCTGGTGCTGGTGGGAGACCGGAATTTGCTGGCTCTGGGAGCGCACCATGGCTGTGTGTCGATAGGAGCCTTGTCCCGAGAAGGCAGCGCCGTTCCGAGGTATGTCGGGGGAGGAGGCGTGGGAGATGTCGCGTATTTGGTCGAGTGAGAGATCCGGGGTCTGCCAATTGTCAATCCAAGGACGAATGGCGGTTGGGATTAGGAGACGAGAGCTCAGGAGGGGCGGAGCAGATAAGGTTGGAGCAAGTAACCAAGGTCACACGTACGGTGGCTCTCCGTTTTGCCTGAGGAAGACCGGAATCAGAATATGGCAACGTCCGTGGTGTCGCATCCTGTCGAGTCCGTTTCCCCAGGCTTCCAGCGTGCTGCCAGTTGGAATCCCGGTCATCGGAGGCCGGGATGAACTGACTTAGCCTTTCAATCCATAGCTGATTTCGTTCAGATTCCGGGAGGTGGGAGTGTTCGACCAAAAAAGCTTCGTAGAATCCGGAGATGGCACTGGTGAACAGTTCGTCATCCAGATTGACAGTCATGGTGATTGGTTCCTCGTCACAATGGCCGGGGAAGTAACTGTCTATCAGTAGTCAAATGGATGGAGAGAGGTGGGTTGTATTTCTGCGAATAATTAGCGCATGGTTTGCGAAAACCGGGCGAGAAAGACGTACGTAGATCTTGAGCGCAATAGAAAAATGAAAATCAAATCGAAGGTGATGGCAGGTGGAATAGCAGATCTTATCAATGCAATCAAGATGGAGAAGATCTTCGTTGACATAAATGTACTTTGTATAGTAAAGGATCGGGGAAGAAAATGATTAGACAATAGTATCGCGAGTTGGGAGAAGAAATAGATGCAGATTGGGCAGACGAGTAGATAAAAGAAAAGAACAAAAGTTCAGATCGACGATGAAGGACACTCCCCACAAAGTGAGATACGAGAATTGGCACTTAGTAGAGACAACTACAACAATACTCCAAGAAACATCGAAGTCGATCATCGGTCTGGACCCTAAGATGCTTGGGTAGTGATGTATTTCCTCTTTTCGCTATTTTCTCTCCTATTTCTTCCATTCTATAGCCTGAAACTTTATCCGTGTTGAGGTCAGCCATCAGCAAGCCATCTCCCCCCCAAAGGCATACACCCGGGTGACAGAGCCGACTACTCCTAGAAGCGGAATTCTGCTGTGTGAGAAACTGCAGACGGCCGAGAAAAAAAAGAATTAAAAGTGAGGCAGCGAACCGGATCACCCCGAGAGTGACCCGAGCCAGCAGATGCGTCCTTGCTTACGAAAAAGTGACCTGATACATGTCGACCCTGGGGTACATGGCACAATACATAAACAAGTCACTTTTCCCTGTAGCAAGCGCCTACAGCGGAAGCCCGAAAGAAACTGCAAAATCAACCCATTTTTTTCCGTCTAGCACAGCCATACCCCGAGACCCTCCCTAGGGATCCATTTACTACGGTCGGACCAAGATCGCTCGGGCGACAGACTGCCACGTCGTCTGGTGTGGCAGCCGGGGGCATCCTGCAGACGCTGTTTGGCTCCCCCAGTTCAGCGCCCAATGCCCAACCAGAGATGTCAAACAATAATAGCACACTTATTAATGAAGTAATATCGAAATACCCGAGGAAATAGAGTGAGTCGTACGGAGTACAAGAACGGTTCGATTCACGTGTTACCGTGGGTCACTCCCGCCGCAGTCCCACGGTTTCCCCCCCCCCCCTTTTATGCTTGTGGCTGTTCAGGGATGGCCTATAAAACCAGTTTGCTCTTGTTTGTTCAAGGTCCTCGGGGAGTTATTTTCGGCTTACGGAGTACTCAACGTGCCCAATAATGGTCTCTTTCAACTAACGGTCTGCGACACACTAGTGATGGGCTGTGCGGAGACTATTTGGGAGAAACGAGGGTTTACTGGTGCGATACTAGTACAGAGGCTCCACGGTTTTGGGTGGATCAGTCTCCTGATCGGATAATGGTTGGATATTTATGGCTCTATTATGATGATGATCCTGGTTGGCAACTACTGACATTAGATTCCTTAGACTGAGCGGTAATCTCGGGATCATAAGAAAGAGACAAAGTACGGAGTACTGAAACCACTTTGTAAGTCGAGGTGATCCATCACGTCAATCTCTGTTTCAGGATAAGTTTTCATGAGAGTGAACACATAGTACGGGGTAGTCAGTGGGGATCGCCGGGCTGGGCATACTCACACCTAACGGGGGAATCCTTCACTGTAGTTGAGAATTTCGATGTACGATGTATCATTCTTCCGGTCCCGAGACAAGCGGAATAATGCCTCCCGTCGAATAGGTGAATTTCAGTTTGATGATGTATCGCCCACAGGGTCCTCCCAACATTCAACACGAATTTCGCTCACCGTTAAGTCGGATCCTCATCCCCTAACCTGTTTTGACAAACTTCATTATTTTCCGAGGGAAACGGAGAGACAGAATACGGAGTCCCTGTGTCGATCCAGTGCATCATCCATGTCAAAAGCTCGTCTAGGACTGCGGGCGTTACATAGCCCAGACGCTGATAAGTCTGCCCCTGCATTAATGCTCGGAGCTTCTGAGCTGATGTCTGCAGTTGGAGGTTGTCTTGAATAGGATAGGTCACATGTGAGACTGGCAAACCTCCAAGATGAGCCACCTTTGAGCCACCTTAGATGATAGGCTGTAAAGTCCTAGGGTGTGCGCACAGGCAAAAGTCATTCCAATGCATGGCACTGAAACGGGAAACCTATATTGATTGAATATGAGTATTCTCCTCATGCCCAAACCTCAGCTGATGGTATTGTATTGGGCTCGGGATAGAGCCGCTTGAGAATCCATATCTTCCATGCCTGTGCTTTTCCAGTTCGTATACTTCTACAATACCTCGCAACCACATTCCACCCCCCGGGATTTGAACGCATGCAAATGCAGCCTACTTCCCTATGCTGATCGCGTGACATAGGACAGCTTAACCAATTTGCCGACAAGCGATAGAAGAAGTGAGCTGGTTCCAATGGCAATAGGTCCCAGACGCCGATTCAGTCGAGCTGCAGTGTTTTATGACTCGTGGAAAGCGCATATCAGCACAGATCAAGATGCCATGCGAGTTCTATGGCCCAGTTTCCAAGCAGGCTGGATGTTTGAGTCAGTAGGTTAATTTTCTTTGTCTACTTGCATGATTGGTTTGCTTGGCTATGTATGTAGCTACGCCTCGAGTCTAGGATGCATCCTTTTAGGCTCTTCAGACCTTCCTCTAGAAGGCCGTGGATATATATTCCTGCTATAAGACAGGGACACCTAGTGTTGATTTGATCTGACGCCTGTTTGTTTCCAGCCGGCACGAGGATCTATTATAGGCGCATACTATAGTTATATCTTGTGTGCGCGTGTGATATCATTACACTAACAAGACACAAAGTACATCCGGTTGTTGGGTACTCTCGGGCAGTGAATAGGTTCTTCTTGCTATGCGATTCGTGGTAGGATCGTTGTAAGTCGGTAATTATTTCACCAAGATGACGTTCCAGTCCAAAACGTTATCAATAGCACTCCTACGGTTGGATTTACTAGATCTATGAGAACCTCGTGAACCACCATATATATTATAGCCAATAGTGAAAGTGACCGAAGTACTAGAAGTGCCTAATGACTGTTTCAAGTTGACGTTCGAAAACCTACTTATTACCCAATGCTTCATAGGTGCCTATACATAGTGCGTAGACATGCCTATCATGCACTCAGAGCTTAGTCAAGATAATGATGCTAGGTAGTGAACATGTAACGGTTATAGCTAATTATCCGTGGCGTACGTTCTTTGGGAATGTCGGGTCATACGTCCACTATATAGTACATAGTACCTATATTAATAGGCATGGTTTCAGACTGAAACTGAACAATCCGAAGTTCACCAGAATATTTCAGGTTATGTGCAACTCTGGATCTGACGTCAAGTTGCCACACTGGGGCCCATTTTCCAGGGCAGATAGCCGTTGGACACATGGAACGGCTCGTGCTGTGGGGAGACAGTACTTTAATGATAGGAATTAGTATACATCACAGACCAAGTATGGGACATAATGATGCTATATAAAGGGGAGAATCTTGCCGTGAAATCGACAAAGCATTCAACTGCACGTGATACCCAAGCCACGTCATAATAAATCCTCCAGGGGGGAAATAATTTATTTTTCTCCTATAGATGTTCAATCAAAGAAGACAAGACTAACCCCTGAATGAATTGAAACTTCCTCCAAAGATCCTTTCCCTCATCCTTAACCCCCATTAATTCCATCTTCAACACCACACCACCATGCCAGACTCAACCCTCTACCTCTACACTTCCCTGACCGCGGGGTCATCGCACATCATCACCGCGACCTCCCGAATTGAGACAATCCTCAAAGCGAACAAGCTGCCCTTCCGCGCCATTGATGTTGCCACCGATGAAGCTGCCCGGAAGCTCTGGGGCCGACGCTCCAAGGGCAAGAAGCTTCCAGGGCTGGTGAAATACGGCGATATTGTGGGAGTATGTGACAGCCCCCTTGCATGGATTCCAGAATCCAACACAGCTCTGTTATACCCGGATCACAGTGCTAACCCCACCGGCTTGTAGGATCTAGAAGAAGTCGAAGAATGGAACGAGTTCGGCGAATTACGTATGGTAGTAAACAGCGTGCAGGACCTAGGGGGGATGCCCGCCACCAGTTATCCTGCCCCAGCTGCGACCGAGACCAAAACCCAGCCGACATCCGCCACCCCCAAACCTTCCACGATCAAGATCCAAACCCCTCCCGTTACCAAGCCCGAAGACAAGAAGGATGATACGGCCGTTCTGGCGCTGCGCCAGGCCAGCTCGGAGGCTGCCACCAAGGCGAAGGCCAAGACAGATGATAAGAAAGAGCCGAAAGAACAGGCTGCAGATGTTCCTGTTGCCAGCAGTACGCACCGTGGCTCGGTGGCCCCCGAATTGCCTGACACCGCTCCCGATTCACCAAAGTCTACGAAACGCCCGGCCCTAGTTCCCGAACAAGCGGCCGTATCATCGGCAAACTTCCACGCGGATAATGCGGAGGTGCTCGGATTGGTTGGACACCATCGCTCATCCAGGGTGTCTACACTCGAGAACGCGGATCAAGACAAGGCGGTGCATGAAATCAGACAGTCTATCTCTGCGGAGCCTACGGGCAACCTTGATGCTCTGCGCAAAGAGGCCACAGAGAAGGCGAAGTCCGAGCCGATTGAGGAGGCGCCGAGTCCGATCGTTGAAGTGGCCGTGGAGAATAAGGAACAGCTTATGGAACCCAATGAGCCCAAGGGCAATGCTATCGCTGAAATGATTGCGACGGCTGTTGCGCCTCAAGCACTCAAGCCGGAGCCTAAGAAGGAGGAAGCCAAGAAGACGGAAGATGTGAAGGATGATACCAAGGCAGGGCTGGTTCCCACAAGCAAGTCCGCGGAGTAGGCAACTACCTCGAGGATTTGGGGAAGTTGCTGTTCACGAATTCGATGATTATGACATCTGTACATCAAGAATGCCTGACAAGGTTACAATCGATTTTTTTCGTACATTCAGTATGAAAATGTAAATAACTTCGAAAGCGTGGACAGTTGACTTCCACATGTAAATGCCATTCATAACTCGTGATTAAGAATGTATAATAAAAAAAAAAAATTTAAAGCAAACACCTCTGAAATGAGGCTAAAGATAAAAACACCCCAAACCCCTTTTGTGCTATGTACCCATTTCGTCTCTACAACTCTGCGCCGCGACGCTTCTGGACAGCCTGGCGGAGCTTTGCGATGACGTCGGCGGGGTCTTGTGCGCCGAAGACCGCTGAGCCCGCAACGATCACATTGGCGCCTGCATCAGCAGCCTGTTCAATTGTACCGAGGCCGAGACCACCGTCGACTTCAATGTTCAGATCGGGGTAGCGTTTGCGTAGGGCGGCGACCTTGGGGAGCTCAGAGGCCATGAATTTCTGACCTCCGAAACCGGGGTGCACGGTCATGACCAGAACCATCTGTGAAACGCAGTTAGTACGATTGCAATTGGGAATGAACCGGTGCGCAAGAAACGGAAATATAGCCACAAAGGACTTGCAACAAAAAAAGGAATGACTCACGTCTGGTCGTTCGGCGGGGTCCTCGCTCTCAATAATATCCCACAACACATCGACGGGGGTATCGGGCTTGATCGCGATACCAGCCTGCATACCCTCCTCGTGGATATAACGAATCAATTGCTTGGGGCTGGTACGAGCCGTAGTTTCTTTATCGGTAGGATCCGTCGCGGCGACGGAGGAAACAGCCGCCTCATAGTGGAAGCAGTAAAGATCGCAACCGGCCTTCTTAAACTCTCCGACCCATTTATGGGGCTATAACGAAGCGAACTATGGTCAGCAGAGCTCATGACGTCCCAGAATGACGCGGGTAATGGGGGAAAGTCTATTAACTCACCTCCATAATCATCATGTGGCAATCGAAAGTGCCACGACCGCAGGGTTCGGAGGGACGGTCGACACAGCCGCGAATTTGAGATACGACGGGGCAACCGATGGTCATGTTTGGCACAAAGTGACCGTCCATAATGTCGACGTGCAGCCAGTCGGCGCCCTGCTCCATCTTCTTGGAGCAGTCATGACCCAGATTGGCGAAGTTCGCGCTGAGAATGGAGGGGGCAATGATAGCTGGAGGGGCCATGATGTATATATGTATGGAGGGGAAGGGAGTGGGGGAGTAATTGGGGAGAAGCTAGAGGGGTGGAGGGGTTATAAAGAAAAAAAAAAATAGTTATCTGAAGCTCTCCGCTGTTTACATCAGTGGCGAAGAGTGGGTATGTTCGGGTTCACCGTAAATCCAGAAATATACTTGGACTACCCAGATATCGTTTTTATGTTTTTATCCTTTTCTTTAAGTCCAGAACCTCTCCTTTCGAAGGTAATGTCATGATACGACTGATAAGGGTTCTGACTCTCACGTGTCTCTTGATCTACGAGCTTGATTTCTTAGTATCTCCCAGTTCTCCAAGGTGTTCAATCTCATTCTCAGTGACGATCCTAGCTTAGGATTGAAAAAAAAAAAAAAGGAAGATCGGCATATTCAAGACCTTCATTGGCCTGGATAACCTATTTAGGTGATGCCGGAAGAAAAAATTTCTTCAGTCTGCTGACCTTGATAGACAGGGGTTTACTAGGATTATCCGATCTAAGATCAAATAGGCATCGCCTGGAATCTGCGTCGAAGCTGCGGAAGTCAGGGCTGCAGCCAATCAGGAATGTATTCTTCGTACAGCTTTGCCTTCCAACATTCCAAGATTGGGAATCCCGGTCTTAGCTATTCCTTAGCAGTCTTGCATGGATGTATATGTCTTGAAGTTTGGGGGGGGACTGCTGGTTGTACCACGTTATATATGTCTTGCTAGTGGCTTGATGATCAGTCGTCTGACTGTATGTACGTACAACGCATTATAGCTAATCTCCCCTTCGCCGATCGTACAACACATCCTTCTGACTCGAAGATCGGGTACAAATACTCCAATCCAGTGCAACTCGGTATCTCAATAGCCGTTAGGATAGCCGCTTCGATGCCCAAAGATATATGTCGTGCTTAGAAAGTGGGCCATTGTCTGTGCTGGTAGCGGGGCACACTGCTCCGGAGTATCGTCGACACTGTGTATAGGTGTATAGACTCCCAACATTTTTGTGCTAATATCTTAACAACAGGCTTGGATGATCATGCCGATGTAATTCTTTAGTTTAAGTCTAGTTCTCAAATTCTATATTTGATTGAGATAATGGAAGATATATATAACAGTTGGAGTCGGAGACATAGTGGGGTAGGTCGCTGCGAAGGACATGACTCGCCATTATTCAATCTGCGAATGCTATCAACACGGATTAGAAATCCGCAAGATAGACCAAAGTACTTTACATGTATTGATGTAGACTCCCAGAAGCACTTGGTCATGCCTCTTGAAACGATCACTGTCTCATCATCGACTCGACATGCATTCTACGTCCTCGTTCCAATTCAGATGCGGGAGAGTCGCCGCTGTTTCCAGGCTTTACCGGAAACGGCCCGTCTCTAGTCTTATTCTATGTTTTGCGGTGATCTACTTCGAATCATCCTCTAACTGCATTACGGAGGAAGGGAAAATAAGTGCCTAAAAAGACAGGCTCAACTAACAAAAAGATTTCTGCTACTGAGAGGATGGTGCTTTCGATCTGAGTCCAGACTTCATTGTTTGTTCAGTATACTAGCAAATATACATCGCTGAGTTCTTTTCCTTGACTCGGATCGGATCGGTAAGTTTTCGATCCAACACAACCTGAGTTTCTCGAGGAGACACCCGTTTCGCAGCTTTCACGGACTTGCGTATGACAATTTCATGTTCGCTTGTAGGGATGACCTTAACAAGGCTTATCCCTCCAATTGAAACCGGTAGGAGTTGGTCACAAGACTGCCACTGTGGTCATTTGCGTGTGTTTCAATTGGTGTTGGCAAGAGACCAAGCATAACAATCCACTGGCTTGAGCATCTGTGCTCTTCAACCCACTTTGCCTCTTATCGTAATCTATTCAGTCGTAAGAATGAGTGAACTAGGTGTCCTTGGGGGTAAGTCAGACACAAGCGAGGTGGTAGGATCGGACATTATCGATGACTGACTCGAAGTATCCTTTGTTGGGTAGTTATAGGTCTTTATGACCGGGCGCCAGTTTGAACGTGATTTCAGCTCCATGCGGCGGATATAGCTTTGTTTCGAGGGAAAAGTGCTTGTAATGGATGGAACGGTACAAGGAAGTTCATTCTGATATTCTGCGAGATATCGCAATTCTGGATAAATCAGGGTCAGGTACAGACTAATACATTCATCCAGCATATTCTTATGTGTATCGCCAGAGTTGATATTCCACCACCGGGCATCATTCCAGGGTTCGTAATCACATGTAGCCCTATGTCGTATGTTAAGGCATCCTGGACTGCACTTATGTCGTCGCCTGCTCGAATTCCCTGCTGTGCATCGAGCAGGAAGGGTGTCGGGTTTAGGCGGAGGAGGTCAGAGAGGGCTTGTCCGTGGTGCCCAAACCACCAATAGTAGCAAGGAACATCTCTATGCTTCTTCCTGCCATTCTCAACTGCGGTAAATGGACAAGGGTGCGAGATTGGACATCCCGACTTCAAGTGCAGCGAAGGCCAAACTTGTTCGGTGCCGTTTATCGAATGGTACTGTCCCATCCACCAGTCCAGGGCTTTGCTGCACCTAGTCCCACGCAGCCATTTGAACGTGGGGGGAAAATGAAAAGGGGAAAACCGAAGCAATAAAGATGCCTAGAAATGGAAGACAGCTCCTAGTCACCATGACCCAGGCCTTGTGTTGAGATGTTTCCGGGGATGTCAACGATAGGCATAGCCCTGGAGGGACCTTCCTAGGAGGTTGGGGTAGAGTGGTGGAAGGAAGGAACTTATATTTGATATTTGATGTTTTATATTGGACTGGAATTTAGTGAAGTAAAACATCTCAGACATAAACCATTGATTACATTAATTGCGAGCCACCAGGGCCAAGGCTAAATACATAAATAATAGACCAGTGTCTCTAGATAGACCCAGCCTTAGCGAAAGAGACAGAACTCTTCTGCTTTGGCTTCATAGCCCATCCAGAGAGGCAGGTCCAGCCCGCGCCACTCTTCCTCCCCTCATCAAACAACGCACCAAGACCTTCAAGCAACATAGATCGCTCGCGACCCATCTCCACTCGCAATTTCAGTAACCACTGCTCCCACATCCACCCCCCAATCAATCCAGTCATACTAGCAATATCCGCAGTGCTACCAATCGGTCCCTGCACCGCCTCGTAATCTTCAATATGGCTCTGCACACGTGGTGCAGGAGTCTCGCGCAGTGGCTCCTGCTCGACGGGCTCGGTACCCATCGGGAGGAACATCCACGCGCGCTGCGTGTCGACGAATCCGGTGTTACGGAGACGACCGACGAAGCTCTTGGATGCTAGTGGGTCGTACCCGCGGTTGCGCAGGTTGAAGGCAAACTCTACTGACGTTGCGCTGGCGTACGGCCCGGCCTGCGAGATCTCTGCGTCAAGAACTTGGAACTCGAGGTAGCCACCTGGCTTGAGACATCGCATGCATTCCTTCAGAACGAGGTCGTACTCGTCGCGGTCCTTGCCTGCGGGACATTCAGTCTTCAGCAGCGCGTGCAAGGAGCGGGCGGAGATGACATCGAACTGGTTGTTACCAAAGGGCAGCTCCCAGAGGTTGGCCACGGTCACCTGGCGGTGGTTGGGAGGACCCTTGATGGCATTGTTTACGGTCTGGCTCTTGGAGGCAACGGTGTAAACCTTGACATTTGGGAACTCGTGCGCGGCTTGCCACGCCCAGTCGCAGGAAGAGTGACCACCAAGGTCCAGGATGCGGAAGCTGCGCTTGCGTGGTCCCTGCGTGGTCTTGGGCTTTGATGAGGCTCGTGCAAGAATGCGCCGGGCAGGACTTGTGAGCAGATTGCCGCCGTTGAGAGACCGGAGAGCATCCATGGCCCACATGGGTTGGGACAGCTGAGCAAGAACCAGCTGTTCCTTCTCCACCTTGTCAAATTGGGCCTTCTCGGCCAGCTCGGTGGTAATTACCGAGTTGCGGGGTGCCTTGGCGAAAGGACCCCTGTATGCAGGGCGCTCTGGGCGAACAAGCTCATACTTGCCCAGCAAGCAGTTTATGTGAAGGTCGTTCATGGCGAGGCGCATGGATTGCACAGCATCGAAGCGCATGTTGCGGTGCATGAACCCGTCGGTCTTGGTTGACCGTTCCCGAATAGACTGGAAGCCTTGCCAGTAAATTGAATCCTTGCTAGCAAGGACCGGGGGCTGAGGGCTGGGGGACTCAGGAACGCCTTCGACGAATCGCACCATCTTCTTGGAAGAATCTTCTGTGGTGTCTTTGACTTCAGCCTCAACCTCATCACACTCGAATGACTCGACAGGCTCAATGTCATTCACGGGATTCGTCTCATTAAGAGCGGAGAGGTAAGATTCTTGGGCAGACAGCCAGATACTGGTCCGATCATGGCTTGCAACTGCACGCTCCTGCAACTCTTGGTCATAGCACTCATCGTATTCATATCCGTTCCCAGAACGGGGGATCTCCTGAACCTGAACTGCGTCAAACGCAGCACTCATGGGGCTATCCTGGTAGATAGACCGACGAGTAGGTGTGTCACAGGGAAGTCGAACAGCAGTAAGCGGGGCCTCTTCATCACGAACCGCTGTGACTGGATCTTCGTCAACAGGGCGCTCAGGCCACTCCACTACCTGCTCCACAATCTCTCCTTCATCCCGACGCCAAGGGAGGTTGTAAAACCCCTCTGCAGCCGCCGATGATGGCTGGTAATTGGTGTTGGGGATTGACCACGTGTGGCGCGCCCGGGGCGCCAAAGAGGCAAAGAAGCCACCAGGAGATGGAATGCTCAGGTCACTGAAACTGTATCCAGACAGCTCAGATGCGGGGGTGACCCCGTCAGCACTCCTCGGGCGGGTGGGAGGCGCCTGGAGTTGCCACATCTCACCCTTATCCTCCGAGGTCTCGGACCACGAGTCGGGTGTCTCGTCCAAGTGGATGTGGTGTAGCATTGCCAGTGCCGAGTTAGGCAGAAAGTCACGTTGATCAATAGGCTGTGGAGCATCGTATAAGTCATCATATTCGTGAATTGGCTCATTATTCAGATGAAAGGATGGCGACGGCGACGGCGAGAGCGGGGGTGAATATGCCTGGGCAGCGGTGGGAATCCGGGGGAAATTTCCCAGCACATGACGCCAGTCCTCGTGTGGGTTCTCAATAGTAATCGGCACAGTCTGAATATCTGAATTGGCATCCGCATTGTCTAGGTCGCTATCGCTTCCGTCCAGATCTCGACGAACATGTATATCATGTGCATCCCAGTTGGTATCTGGCAGAGATTGGGAGTCTGGTGTAGCCAGTGCACTGATGATTGATTCTTGGTCCGAAGTCATACTACCATCCAGCGAAGGCGGGGCATATGATGCAGGTACAGAACGACTGAGCATCGACAGCGCTGCTGGCGAGACTGGGATCTTGGATGGAGGCGTCGGCGGCACTGGAGATCCCTTGAGGGACCCGTTAATTGACGGCCACAATGTAGAAGCGGGAATCTCAAGTGTCAGAGAGCTTAGAGGGCGCTTCCGACTGCTAGTTGAGGTCACCGAGTTTCGGGTGATTGGTGTAATTAAGCTCGATGGCCGCGTATCGGGGGAAAAGCATGAATCGCTAATTTCGGTCCCATTGTCGTCACTATCATCATCTGTGGCATCATACAAGTCGTCGTATCCTCGGAAGTCTTGCATCTGAGACTGCCATTCTGTATCTGAGCATGATGAGGTAGTCCCGGCTGAGAGGGGCGACATTAGGCGGGCGAGCCGGGCGTGTGTTGGTACCGCGAACCCGCTGGTCTGCAACTTCAACTTGGGACTGATAGCTGCCGGTGTAAGTCTGGAAGGAGCTGAGCCTTTGGGACTTGTTTGAGCGAAATGAGATTCGCGCGTATCCTCCATTATAGTATTAAGCACCGTCCCCCGGGCCTGCCGAAGGGGCGGAAATCGTACAGTCGAGATGCGGAGTGTGTCGGTCATCTTGAATACCTGATCAAACTGTTGGATGTTGGTTTTGCGTGACTCGCTCACGGAAATATCTATGGGTATCTCGACTCGTAGGAAAAGGCGACACCGATCAACGGGTCTGTGAAGTGAACGATAGAAAGCAAGATAACAAGATAACAATAAGAAATAAAAACGGATGCAAAAGCTACCAGAGCTATAGGCACCGAGCATAAGAGAATGAAGTCAACGAAACGAAGAACGCTAGCCTTCACAGAAGTTGTGGCAGTTGGGAAGGGTTTATAGTCAATTGGGCGCTTTCCACCAGCCACGGGGTATGTGCAGTGACCAGCCGATCCCTCTTCAGAAAGAGTGACTCCGTTACAGAGACTACTGCAGCATTGGGCACAATCCATCCAATAACCCTGGTCTGGGGGGTAGCGGACATTGATATCATTGGCCGTGAAGCAATGGGCGCGTCGCGCTGGACAAGGGGTTCACCCGTGAGCACAGAGCCAAGACCATTTTTTGAGCAAGAATCGAGTAAACGAGGACCAAAAATGGGAAAATGGACGAATGAGGTTCGTAGATAGTGTGACGAACCGCCCGGGGGGTGGGATGAGAGTGAGATGCAGTGTGAAGAGGCTGGTGATTGGTCGAGTGTAGGCGCCGGGCTACTATCTTTAGCCAAATTAGTGACCTTTGGAGGTGGATGGAACATCAATTATGCACTTTTCCGGCACCTAAACAGGCCCAAACAGGCAGGAAATCAACATAATTAATGTCGTATGATAGAAAAGTCAGTAAGATCAAGTGGCGATCATCGGGCAGAGAAGGGAAAAAAAAGAGGGCAAAGAGGGGAAATGGTTGCCAAGTCCAACACAGTACATATGTAGTATACTATACTACTGCACACTAGAGAAGTACAAGGTCTCTTAGCAAGGAATAATAATAGAAATTATGTGCTAATTGACCTCATTGTCACACTTTCCCCTCTCTTCTTAGTATCGGTGACCATGTACTACTGACATCTACACTCCTTGCTTACACCGATGTGACCCTCAAGGCGCGTAGAGTCCCGGAGTCCAGTTCAACGCATACAAATCTTACAATCTTGCTCATGTTGGTTTCAACCATTGTCATACACTTTCCCCTCTACCAGGGTATACTTTTCAGAAATTGGCGCTACTGTAGGAGTTGAGAAGTCATCACCCAACGCCATGGGAACCCAACATCATGATATGTGCAGATGGCAATGACTCTATGAATGTCTCCATTAAATTATAATTTGAATAAAAAGTACCTTTTTCTGAAGTAAAAGACTCCGCCCACAACTATTTCAGAGTTACACCGGTCTTAGGACATTGCAATATATATCTGGCACTCTATTAGAATCATGCGCATGTAGCCGATGCATGATGGATGGTTTAGGCCATCCTCCGAAATTAGGAGTGATTTTATATACACTGTGTAAAGTATGTAGGTTCAACAATTATATTTCAGACCAACGGCACAATATGCATTGTCCTGAAGCATAAATCATACGTATAAACCAAGCTGACTTCCGAGTATAGTAAACAGGTGTTCTCTACCGACGGATGTTGTAGAACGATTATTACTTCAAGGTTGTGCCAGCTTGTATGACAAATTTATAACGTCTAGAAGTATCTCGAAGATCTCTGTATATCTTGATAGGCGCGGCAATGGAATTAGTTTAACTGATGAGTCATGGTAAACACATTGTAGCTCTAACAGAACCATTCCAAGTATCGAAAACCTTAGTATTCCAGCACATCACCAACCAAGACAATATCCCTCGGAGCCCTGAGACCGATTTCCTCGTTGAAATCGACGACGCGCGCATCTGGGGTAAGAATATTGGTAGTGCACAAGAACCCTAGGCCGATGCCCGAGGTCTTCACATTGGGCGCCGAGGTCCAGATACCCGCCATGCCCTTTTTGCGTGTCTTGTAATCGATCGCATTTGATTCACTCTGATCCATCCGGAAGTTCCTGGTGTCCAGAGTCAAGTTGATGCCAATGCGTCGTCATCAAGCGTGGTGTTGATATCCATCTTGTGATGCTTGTCGAAATCAGCTTTATCGCAAAGCCTAAATAATGAAACCAGTGTCATCGGATAAGATAGGGTGGACCGCTTTCCATTTGATTCCTTCCTCGATCCTCTAGTATGCATAAAAATCGGGGTTGCCAGCGGGGTTGGACTGAACGATAGTCATGTACATGAAATCATGCAGGTTGATTGAAGACCCTTCGACATGGAACTCAGATTTTCCATAGTTGTGCTGCTGTTTTGGAAGTTTCCAAATATCGCTGCTCCGTGCCTGGATCTTGTTGCAAATCTCGTTAGGTTTAGGGTCATGTGAGGCTTTTCATTCCGATTGTTGATGTAAAGTGATAGGCATTCGATAGATGGGCCCATGGTGCTATTCGTGCGTTCAGACACGCCCAGCTAGCCTGCTTTACGTACGTAAAACATCCAATCAGGGAAAATAGTGGCCGAAGTGTGAATATTCAAGTTCATTGCAAGACTAGATGGGCGTGATAGGCTTGAGGCTTGTTCATCAGGGAATGTGCTAAAGCATGTTTGACGGCTGTGTAGCGGATGCAGGTGTGCATAGTCTGTGTGAGAAAGAGGAAATGATCAGAAGGTGAAGACATTGTCAGGGCATATTTTTCATAATGATGTGTGCTAGTTGATCTAGAACAAGCCTCTAACAGTTTCTGATCTATGGTCATCCAAACTCGAGTAAATATGGCCAAGCGTTGAGTTCTTGGAAGTCATCGGCTGCTTATATGGGGTCGTGCACGTGACCACCTCCGACGGCTTCTCTTTTGCACCTTGCCTTTACCAACTCTCGAGCGCTGTCGACATTCCTGTTTCTAAATCTTGTGATACTCATTAATTCAAACCCTTCATATCCAACCCACAGTATCGTCGGGCATCGGCAGAATACACATCACCGCTCTGGTCCAGCGCACGTCTTCTCATCCAAGCACCCCTCCAAGCTTTCTTATCCACCACAACCATGCTTTTCTTCAGGTATGCTATGGCGCGAAGCGCAAACACATTCTGCATAGGTGAATACTAATAGATGCTTGATTACAGCTTCTTCAAGACTCTGACCAACCAGACGGTCACCATTGAGCTCAAGAATGACATCCGCATTCGTGGTATTCTGAAATCTGTCGACCAGTACCTAAACATCAAGCTTGACGATATCGAAGTATTGGATCTGGCCAAGTACCCTCACCTGTCCTCGGTGAAGAACATGTTCATCCGAGGCAGTGTGGTGCGTTACGTGATGTTGCCTCGGTCGGAGGTTGACGTGGGGTTGTTGGAGGATGCCACACGGCGAGGTAAGTTGCGCTTCGTTCCCCGAGCTGAGTTCTTGATATCTGTCTATGTTATCGCCTCTTTAAAGCATTTACGAAGGTTGCGACCGGAATTGCCATTCGAATCAATACTAATATAGACTCATCATACAGAGGCTGCCAACCAGGCTGGCAAAGCTCGCTAAACGATCATGGCCTCAATTTTACGACAAATCACGCATCGCGCTCTTCAATACCGTTGTTCCCACCAGGTGGTCTCCAGCAAAGAAAATGACTATATGGCCAAAGTATGGGGTTTCAGATGGCTTCCCAATATTGAGATGACCCAATTGATGGCCGGGGAGACGGGTTCATGCAACGAAGGATGTTCGAAACTCCCATACCACTCGAGTGCACCCAAGATACCAAATGGACCTTGGATGGCCACTCATGAATCCTGCTGATACGCCGCAAAAGCAATTTCGTCGGAGATTACCCGCCTCTAGCTCACGCTGGCACCTGGACTGCGTTGTTCATGATACCTCGTTAGACATTTTTTTTGCAATAATGAATAGCAACTTTTTTTTTGGTCATTTGACTATATCACAATGCTCTAAATATACCAAAATCAAATGTAGCCCCAGCCGAGTAATACCGACCACGTGACCGCGTGTCGCGATCCTGTTTCTTCGCGCCTCTCGACCCAACTAATCCTGGACATTTTTACTGGCGACCGTGCACATATTATGGACATATTGTACATCTAATCAGACTGTTTGCGTCTCATCCTACCTAAAACTACCCTGGAACAGCTGCGAATTCTCTTATACCCTCGTCACGACTCGATTCTCGCACAGGGTGCACCAACGGACTCCCACCCCTGTGTGCCCGAGCCACAATGGCCGGATCCTACGCGAAGAAGGGGGTTACGCCATCCAAGGGATCTTCTGGGACAAGACAATCCTCAATAAAGCGCAATTCGAGCATCCTTAGTTTCTTTCAGAAGACCGACGCGCCACCTGGTGCCACTTCTCGCCAGGCTCGAATCACCCAATTTGCAACGGCGACCTCACGTTCACCGAGCAGCGGCTGGGGGACCCAGGCTTTCCAACGGGGCAATAGTTCAAGAAATGATCCTGCAGGTGGACTTTTCTTGGAAGATAAAAAGGGACTCGCAAAGATTGAACGAGCGACGGTGACGAGCGAAAGAGAGCGATCCCTGACGCCTGATTTTTGGGGCGACGATGATGAGTTCTTGAAACCGGATGCCAAACGATACAATGAGAGCGATACACCGGTCAAGCGTCAGAAGGTCGACTCACCAGGCAGTTCGGTCAACGAAACACAACAACCAGACACCGAATCGAAGACTGAAAAAGCACCCCCACCCCCACCCGCAAAGACCCAGAAAAGGAGCGGACCATTTATCGATGAGTCCGACAGCGAGGATGATATGGAAGCATATCGGGAGCTTCATGAAACCACACCTGCCATTAGGGATATGCCGAACGGGACATTGCAAGTGGATAAAATAGTGGCTACAGAACGCACTTCCGAATCTACACCCCCGCCACTGGTAAGAGCCGCCACGAGTAATGCCGATAATGATGAACACGCGAATTTTGACGATATAGAAGAAGAAGATGAGCTTATAGGGGAAGAATTTCGAAATCGGCCTTGGGAGGGCGAGGAGCAAGAGGAGCAGATCGACCTTGAGATAGATTCTGACAAGGATTTAAACGACTGTTCTGGTGTAGAAGATATTGAGGGGAAAGTGAGCACATGCCCTATTTGCCAAATAGTGCTGAAGGGGTTTAATGAAACGGTAAGTGCCCATTACTGACTTTTGGGTGTATTGAAATGCTGATTCCCAGCATAGGCAATTGCAGTTCATGTCAACGACTGCCTGGATGGAAAGACGAACTCCATCGCGGCCACACCCGCTCCTAAGCCTGCGGTGAAGCCGACTTCTAAGCCAGCCAACATCGACAAAGGGCTGACGCGCGCGGAGCGCGCTGCTATTGCCCGCCCTGCGCAAGGCGATCCCTACTCACAAAAGAAACCCATTGAAGGTTCCGCATTCTCCAAGATGATGGCTGGAAACGCGGAAGATACTGCTTGGGCTACTGCAGCCGCAAACGAGGTGTCGTCTCGCGGCAAACAAGCCTACCAACGGACTTGTCCATTTTACAAAATTCTTCCGGGGTTTTCCATATGCGTCGATGCCTTCCGCTACGGGGCTGTCGAAGGGTGCAACGCCTACTTTCTCAGTCACTTTCACAGCGATCACTATATAGGGCTCAGCAAGTCCTGGTGCCATGGACCCATTTACTGCAGTCGACCAACTGCCAATCTTGTCCGCCAGCAGCTTCGCGTTGATCCCAAGTGGGTAGTTGACCTCGAGTTTGAATCTACCACTGAAGTACCGGAGACGGGAGGGGTGCGGGTCACCATGATACACGCAAATCATTGCCCCGGTAGTTCACTTTTTCTTTTCGAAAAGAGTTCTGGGAGTGGACCCAATGCCAACAACCAACGGGTGTTGCATTGTGGTGACTTTCGTGCGTCTCCCGCCCAGGTGCAACATCCGCTTCTACGCCCTAATGTGACCAACCCGGTCACTGGTAAGTCGAGGCAGCAACATATCGACAAATGTTATCTCGACACCACATACCTGAGCCCGAAATATGGATTTCCCGCCCAGGAGGATGTGATCACAGCGTGTTCAGAGCTATGTGTGCGCCTGAACGAAGAAGCTGGCGTCGGAACTGATGCGGGGAAGAACGGTGCAGGTGGTTTGATGGGCAAATTTCTCTCCGCCGCCACAGGGAGCAACAAAGTACCAGACAAGACCTCGAATACCGGAGGCCGACTGTTGGTAGTGATTGGAACTTACAGTATCGGCAAAGAACGGATATGCATGGGGATCGCCCGAGCACTTGGATCAAAAATTTTCGCGACTCCACCGAAGCAACGAATCTGTGCCTGCTTGGAAGACCCAGAACTCTCCGCGATGCTAACCAGCAATCCCAACGAAGCGCAAGTACATATGCAAACCCTCTTCGAGATCCGCGCAGATACATTGGCAGACTACCTCGATGGCCTCAAACCGCACTTCTCCCGAGTCGTCGGTTTTCGCCCGACCGGCTGGACTTATCGCCCACCAGCCGGGCGACTGGTACAAAACCCACCAGTCTCCACTGTGCTACACGGCGAACACTGGAAGTCACCATTCACCAGCCAAGACCTCACACCGCAGCGCGGCAGCACACGGGAAAGTGCCTGCTTTGGTGTGCCTTACAGTGAACACAGTTCATTCCGCGAGTTGACCATGTTCTGTTGCGCTTTGCGTATTGGGCGGGTCATCCCGACAGTGAATGTTGGCAGCCAGAAGAGTCGGGACCAGATGAAGGTTTGGATAGAGCGGTGGGATGCGGAAAGGAAGAAGAATGGGTTGTTTCCTGTCACTGGCGATCGGTGGTGATCAACGGCTTGCTTATACGATGTATGGATAACATGATTCTACTATATTTATCGCATTGAAATTTACATAGCGCATTGATTTGTATTTAATTTTGGGTTCGCACGGCTGGTGTTCTTCTCGGTCTCGTTCTGATCCTCTTTTCATGCGTTTTTAGTGGTTTCGAGAGTCCGTCGAGTACTCCACCTGGGCACTAAACGAAAGCCTAGGTCCTCAAACCTGGGAACGCTTGTAGATCGTTTCCTTGGATTTCGTTAGATATCGCAACAGTTGGATCTATACTCTCGCTAATGCACCGGTCAGGGGACTGTTTTTGCAATGAACCCCTCCAATTCCCCATAACAAGGTCAAAATTAGCATGTGGCTTTGTAAGATAGTTATACTACTCTGTACTCCGTACTACTCCTTACTATATCCCGGCTATTCATACCTGCAGACCTAATTTTGAATATCACCTCCAGTTCCGCTGCATCCGAGTTATTTTCTATAATCTACAATATATGTACAATCAACCTGTGTTGATCCAACCTCGGCAGAGATCCGTTATTTGTGTTGGATGTGTTCTCATTTTTAGGGCTCTCGGACCAAGTGGATCACAGGATCAGAGATCGTGAACGATAATTCGTTCCCATTTAGATTCGGATCGACAGTATGCAGCAAGAACTGCAAACTTATACCTGTTTCTTCTCTTCAGACGGAGGTATCAGATCAAATGTAAACGATGATTGGTGCCGTTAGGGCTACATTATGTCAATTGTCAACAAGATCCTCCAACGTCCAAGACGCTTTCAGACTCAGGGCTTAGCACCGGAGAACAACCTTTGATGGGCGTGCACTATCGATATATGCGTTAGTCGGGTTCCACTCCAATCGCAGGGCTTTTGACAAATCATTTTGGGGCCGATTTTTTCGAAATAGACTTGCGGGATTTTGGATAGGTGATAGGTTATTCTGTCGCGGGTGAAGCTTTCTGGTAGAAATTCTATATAAGGGGGGCAACCCCCTTTGCGCTTGTTCGAACTGACTGCAGAGATATCACACACAAAATTCATTCACGATGCGTACTTCAACAATTGGACTTTGGGCTTTAACGGCTGGTGCTACCGCTGCAAAGACCTGTTATAATGTCACAGTTGAGGTCCCTGTCACGGCTCGCAACGGCGTGTTCGACAACATCAACACACCCGAGACGAACTTTGACGCTACGTCTTTCGTCCTCTCCGCCACCAAACAGGGTAGAAATCTGTCAGAAACAGCCTTGTCGGGCTATGCCACTGTGTCGGGCCACTACAATATCTCGACACAATACTGTATGCCGAAGAACGCTGGGAACTCGGCCTACACGCTTCAGATCCTCACACATGGAATGGGCTTTGACAAGTCGTGAGTTTTGAGAATTGATTGGTCTCCATTTACAGTGGGCTAACATAATAATATAGATACTGGGATCTACCATACAACAACTATAACTACTCTTACGTGGATTACGTCTTGTCTCGGGGATATCACACACTCTCCTACGACCGATTGGGCCTCGGCAAATCATCACATGGTGACGCAAAGAATGAGATCCAGGCATTCCTAGAGATTGAAGCTCTTGCTCAGTTGACCCGCATGGTGCGCAGCGGCAAGTTGGCTAATATCAAGACTCCCGCCAAGGTCGTCCACGTCGGACATTCATTTGGGTCTGCCCAGACAGTTGCTCTCTCCGCTATGTACCCAGAGCTCTCCGATGCGCTCGTGCTCACCGGGTATACGACAAGCGCCGACTACATGCCGATGTTCCTCAGCGGCGCCAACTTCCAACAAGCCCGACTCAACGGCAAGAACTCAGACTATACAGCTGGGTACTTGAAGAGTGCCGACATCGGCAGCAATGTATATCTCTTCTTCTACCCGCCCCATTTCGACACCGGCCTTCTGAAATTTGCCGAAGAGAACAAGCAACCGATGACTATTGGTGAACTCCTGACTATCACCGGTCTCCCGGCGCAGAGCAACTTCACCGGACCTGTTTATGTCATTGATGGCGCGAACGATGTGCCATTTTGTGGAGGCGACTGTTTGCACACGGGTGGGAAATCGGCTCCTATTCCTGCTGCGGCTAAGGTGATCTTCCCAAAGGCCAGTGCTTTCTCTGCATATGTCCACCCCAACACTGGCCATGCTATCAATCTGCATTATAATGCCACCGGGGCTTATAAGCAGATTAATGACTTCTTGGGGGCTCACGGCTTGTTGAGCAAGAGTCATCATCATGACCATGCCCGTCATCATCAGTGAAAGATGGGGGAAGTAAGGAGATCTGACTTTTGATTCG
Organism: Penicillium cf. viridicatum; assembly: GCA_028974045.1. Taxonomy (NCBI): domain Eukaryota; kingdom Fungi; phylum Ascomycota; class Eurotiomycetes; order Eurotiales; family Aspergillaceae; genus Penicillium; species Penicillium cf. viridicatum. The sequence goes on along the minus strand of JAPQKQ010000006.1, from coordinate 4,433,107 downwards.
TGTAAATTTATTATACATCTATATCTTAAACAATTAAAAACTATGTACATACTACCCATGTATTTGATTTCCTCTGCCACTTCTTGGCTTTCTTTTTCCGGAAACTCTAAGTGAGACTCGTGAATTAGTCTTATTGCTCTACGAAGGGACGCATCGGACTACGGTAACATAGATTCCGTACAACGACGCCGAAAGCCAGTCTAGCCAATCTAATATATTTACGGAGACGCGCGCGTAGACGGTGACTGGAGGGTTGTCAAATTGTTCAAATGTTTAAAACCGAGTCAGGCCATCAACTCTGTGGTCGGAGTAGTATCAGTGTCGCTTGCTGGAGATCGACTCGGTGATCGGAGTATTCTCAACGCTATCCTCGTTGGAGCCCGCCATCTCAGAGTACGTAGCCAGTGGTAATGATTTCGGTTTCTGAAACTCACTGGATCGAAGTGGGTGTGCTCGCTGGCGCTTCGTGGGAGCCATTAGGCGCATCTGAGCATATGAGGTCGCTGGCGTCTTAGTGGTAGCCTTAGTGGTAGCCGTCTTAGTGGTAGGGATCCCGGACTATTCAAGAGTTATTAGTATAGACGAAAAGCAACTTTCGACGAGATAAACTTACCGCAGCTATGGAGGCCTTCCCCTGGCCTGGGTCGTAGAAATTGCGAAATGGACAGTCCTTTAGCGGGTGGTCGGATCGCCAGCAAGCTTGACATGGACGTTTTGCTTCCTATAGTTATACATAGATGAAGTCAGTCGCGAGATCAACCATGAATGAATATCCGCATTAAGTCTGTATGGCAGTTTCTCCCTCCCGATGTATACGGACCGCCCTTTGATGGTTAAGACGTGTCCATCCAGGATCGAGGATCACAAACCAAAGCCCACAATACTAGAAGCACGGTATAACGGATAAACTGAAAGAGCTTACCATAATTGTGGGTATTATTGTCGCCCGGTTGAATAGAGAATGAGGATGTAGAAGAATAGAGGTCAATGAAGATGGTCTTTGATGAGGTGGGCTGGGGACCTAGATGTTGAGGTGGGTATGGAAGAAAGCAAGAGGCTGAAAACACAAATACTAGGTATTTATAGGCATCTCTGGCTAGGAATATAAAGACATACAGATAAAAGGTGAGCTAATAGGATCTCAGTTTCCATTCAACCTTGAATCAAATTCCATTGCCCACTGCAGGTCACTAACCTCACAACAGGTGTTAACGAGCATGATGTTTCCTTAAAGGAAAGTGAATATCCAATTGGTAAGGTTCTTGGTCGAATCATTCACTTCCTTGCAGTACTCGCTCTTACCACTATCGACACTTGCTCCATATTAGCGTCCTATTCTACTAGATTACGAGTACTAAATCTTACCAATTGTGCTTAGTGCTCATATCGGAAGTAGTAGTCGCATAAATTTCCTCCGTTTTCTGTGATGGGAGGATCGATGGAGACGCTTCCGGGGGGGGTGGGACGAGCAATGGAAGCGCGGAGTTCATATATCTCAACGCACGAGGCGCAAAAGGCACCGGTGGACAATAAACGGGGGAGTCCCCAGGTTGTGGAAAGGGATGACGGAAACGTGGCTGCCCTCCTTCGACTGGGGTAGCCTGTCGCTATCCGGTGTTTAGCACTCGCTCATAGGAAGAATTGTCCCTTCCTATGGACTTGAGCAAGGACTTTCACCCTACACGGAAAGTCATTGGGCCATTTCCGAGACCCCAAAGGACAGCGAATTTGAAGTAGTATGATTGCCATTTGTGTAAATATCGTAATACGCTAGCGCTTCCTATGGAGATCCATATGTCATGTTAGTCACTGGTTGAATGTCATAGAGATAAGGTTTAGGTAAGATGGCATTGTGCATGGCAATATATATGGGTAGCTCCAGGGCCAAGATACACGATAACATAAATCAATCATAAAGAGTAGGAACCTCATAAACCAGGTGAAACGGATACAACAAACTGTCACTATATTTGACACCGATAACTCCCATTGCTAGGAGGAACTGGGGGTGTCATGATGAAAAATTGACAGAGAAAGTATTGATGATCGGTGCTTGAGAGAGAGAAGGGAGGAAAGAGAAAGAGAAAGGTGAAAGTGAGAGAGACAGAGAGAGGAGCAAAATGTCAGTAGTTGACTACATCTGAGCCTTAACCTTGGAAGGTGCTTAGATTCAGTTTTCAGATGCCATTTACATCCTACTCGCATTTTGCTCACATCGTATAACCCAGTGTTCTCTCATTTCTCAAGATAGGTTCTCAGCTTCCGCATCAAATCATATTTCTTTCATTGAACACCTCGCTGGCATCACCCTCTTTATTGGTAAGTACATGTACGAAGTAGACACTATGGCAGCTATGGTGGTATATGTACGATTTCCATTTAAGCCTAAGACTACAGAATTGCTAGGAATTTACTTTTGGATTGAAGCTGAATGGATGTGGTCCTGTCTCCGGGATATCATCGCATAAATAGTATGGAAGTATCAACAATAACTTTGGCTATATTAATATGGGGATTATGTTCTTTTTCATCCCTTGAGCTCTCGGTATAGTCACCTTGGTACATAGTATGTCCATCCATGCTCATCGAGTTATACAATTTATGCAAGGTATGCAAGTGATATTATGTAATGTTATGTAATTTATTGCCTCACTTCCAAGGCTGCGAGTGATGACGCATTTTATGGCCTTATAGAATAGGCATTAACGACGCCTCGTGCCGTTTTCTCCCCCACACTCTTCTCCAACAAATCAAGAACCAATGATTTACACCGAATAGAGGATGGAGGCAAACCATCTCCAATATGCGACCGCTGATTTGCCTGATTTGCCTAAACTCCTCAATGCCAATAACCGACCGGTGCCGGAGGTCGGAGGCTTGAGACGGCACTCTCCACGGATCTTCGCCGCCAATGTCTGAACTCCACACTACCGAAATTGCTTCCCGTTGCCTTGCATTACCCTCGGGGACGATTTGATGACCACGCATCGGTCCTTTCATAAATAATTTGGATTATCGCGTTTGGTCATGGATCTGAGCTGATTTCTTTCATTTGAACATACATTCTATATTTATTGATTCGCATTCTCCTTGCTGCATTGGGCTGGTACCTTTTTTTTTCCCGTGTCGTTTTGTCCAACACTCCTATACAACACTTCACAATGTTTGTGACACTCGAGAACGTACCGTTGATTCTTCTCGGCCTCGCCGTAGCTTATTACTTGGTGCCGTACGTGCAGAAGTCGCACCTGCGCGACATTCCCTCGGCCGGGTACTCCGCCTTTACGAATGTTTGGCTACTGCTGCAGGCGCGTCGGGGTCAAAAGTACCTGACGATCGATGAGGCCCACAAGAAATATGGAAAGCTTGTTCGCATTTCACCTACCCAGGTCTCTATTGCCGACGATGAGGCTATCCAGGGCGTCTACGGACACGGCAATGGTTTCTTGAAAGCGTACGTCACTCCTGCAGCCCAGAAAAACTACACCGAAACTGACAATATCCTAGGGACTTCTACGATGCCTTTGTCTCTATCCGCCGTGGCTTGTTCAACACCCGTGACCGTGCCGAGCACTCCCGCAAGCGCAAGACCGTCTCCCACACTTTCAGTGCCAAGTCCATCGGCCAATTCGAGCAGTATATCCATGGCAACATTGAGGAGTTCGTCAAGCAATGGAACCGTCTCTCCGACCTCCAGGGTAACCCCAAGACCGGATATGTCAGCCTCGATGCCCTCAACTGGTTCAACTACCTCGCCTTCGATATCATCGGTGACCTGGCGTTCGGTGCTCCCTTCGGCATGCTCGAGAAGGGGAAGGATATTGCCGAGATGCGTCTGGACCCCAAGGACCCTCCCAAGTATGTCGCCGCCGTCGAAGTTCTGAATCGTCGTGGCGAGGTCTCCGCCACCCTGGGCTGCATGCCATCTCTCATCCCCTTCGCCAAGTACATCCCGGACCGCTTCTTCTCCGAAGGTCTGGAAGCCGTTGAGAACCTTGCCGGTATCGCCATCGCCCGTGTCAGCGAGCGTCTCAAGCCGGAGGTTATGGCCAACAACACTCGTGTGGATCTTCTCGCCCGTCTCATGGAAGGCAAGGACGGAAACGGTAACCAACTTGAACGCGCCGAATTGACCGCCGAGGCCCTCACCCAACTGATCGCCGGCTCCGACACCACCTCCAACACCGCCTGTGCCATCCTCTACTGGTGCATGACCACCCCTCACGTTCTCCCCAAGCTGCGCAAGACTCTGGATGAAGCCCTTCCCAAGGACATTGAAGTTCCCACTCACGCCATGGTCAAGGAAATCCCCTAGTAAGCCCTACCCTACGAACCCCCCAACCCCCCCAAACTAACCAAACCCTTAGCCTCCAATGGGTAATCTGGGAAACAATGCGCATCCACAGCACCTCCTCAATGGGTCTTCCCCGCGAGATCCCCGCCGGCTCCGCGCCCGTGGTAATCTGCGGCCACACCTTCAAAGCCGGCGACGTTCTCTCCGTCCCCAGCTACACGATCCACCGCTCAAAGGAGATCTGGGGTGCCGACGCTGAAAAGTTCGTCCCCGAGCGCTGGAGTCCCGAGCGTCTCACCGCCCGCCAGAAGGCCGCCTTCATTCCCTTCAGCCATGGACCTCGCGCCTGTGTCGGTCGCAACGTCGCCGAGATGGAACTGCTGGTTATCTGCGCTACTGTATTCCGCCTCTTCGAGTTCGAGATGCACCAGGATGGACCGATGGAGACTCGTGAGGGATTCCTGCGCAAGCCGCTTGCTTTGCAGGTTGGTATGCGTCGTCGTCGGGTTTGAGGGTTTGGGATTTCATTTTTGAATATAGAAAAGCATACAACTTTGTAAAAAGGGGTTCAGGAGTGAAATTGTTTGGACCTAGGGTGGAATTGAATGGGATCTTGGATTACCATATTTTGTCATGATTCGATGAGAATGGCTGGGTTGGTTCTGTGCTTGCCTTCAGGTAAGTATGTTACCGTGCAGTCGCTGATGACTTTCTTTTTGGCTTGTCGATTTCGGATTTAGTTTTTGGTCTTTGTGGCCGGCAGTGGAATATGGGGAATCTGATGAGCGTGTATATATGTCATATTTTTATATGTTTTCGCATTGAAACTATCTTCAGGGTTTAAAACTGCACGCTAGTATGAAGAACAAAGACAAGGAGTGAAGGTGATACGAAGTAAGAAAAGATATATTACTCAGGACTTGGTTCCTTTGCTGTATCATAGGTGCTCGTTGAGCGTTAGATGGATGAACTGGGTATATTAATACAGAAAGTTTGAAAGATGAAAAATGAAAGGTATTACTCTGGTATCGTGACAATTCGTGGCTGACGTCAAATCCGCAGAATTGTAGCATGCCCCGGCCCCAACCGCAGTTGGCTCTCAAGTAGCAAATAGGAGCTGAACATGTCACAGGTCCGATATTCTACCATGTGGCGGGACCAAAGGTCTTGCCCGTAGGGACAGGGTCCCGAATGGCGGAATCAGACATGTCCAGGGTGTTGGCGGCGATCCTGGTGCCCCACCATTTGGGGAAGCTGGTCTTGGTCAAATTGAGGGTCAAGAAGATGACAATGGTGCACAGAGCGAGACCGACATCCAGGCCAGCGGACATGACGTAGTTGTATTGCATCCACCACCCACGCCAGCGGTCACGAATATACTTGTTGAAGACGAACCCGACAATACCCCAGGAGAGATAATTCAGAGGGGTAGCGGGAGGAATCAAACCGGCGCCACCGAAGATGATGGGGGCACTGAGATACTTGATGGGGCTCTTGGGGAAGAAACGGGCACCGAAGTAGATTACGACGGGGAGGATGCCGCCGGCGAGGAAGAAGAACATGAGGGGCGAGTATAGCTGGCCGACAGAGAACATCCGGGCGGGTCCGATGACGCCCCAGATAACAGACGCGTTGAAGAACACACGACCATTGGGGCAGATAAAGTGGTTAGGCTGGGACTGCTTACACACGTCCTTGATTGCGCCCAGAGCCCAGTTCATGGTGGCGATTTGGACTAGCGATGACCACAGGCAAGCAACCATCTGGGCCATGAAAGTAACGCGGGGAGGAATTTTCATGTAGTGACCTAATGGAATAAGTTAGTATAACAAATCGACACTAGAAGACAACGTCGCGACTGACCAATTTTCAAATCCTGTGTGAAGTACATTCCCTGGTACATGCTAATATAACCGTAAGTCTTGAATAGCATCATGGCCATGGGTTTACCAGGCTGCATGTAACCGACGATGAACTCGGTGATCACGTTAAGGCCAATGTCGATGTTGGTGGCAGCCTTGACGATACCAATGGGAACAAACCAAACAGCGGAAATGAAAAGGGCAATTATGAAGGACCACCAGCTCATGTGCGTAGGGTAGCCCAAGATAACACCGAAGCCGATTGCCGTCATGGCCAAAAACACACCCAAATACCACCAGATGGGAACCGTAGCATATCGACTCATCAGACGGCCATGGATATCTTCCTCCTCCTTTCCAACGTGACGGAATCGATCCCAAATATCCGCACCGTGGAAAAGACCGGTCTGAACGATCACAGCAATGATACTGGCAAACGACAGGCCATAGGACAGCATGAATGTCGTCGACAGGAAAAGCGGGGAGTAGTTCGAGTATTTCGCGTTGTCGAAGGTAAACTCTGGAGTAAGAATGTTGGCGACCTTGTATACTTGACCGGTGTTGTCGTAACTGTTAGAGTCGCTTATGGGTAGGTGTTGGGCGTAGAAGAGGTTAGAGTACTGAATGGCAGGGGTGACAATCCAGAACCAGATGAACATGCCGATCATGGTATTAGAGATCGCATACCAAGGAGCGATGAGGGGGCTGAAGTTGAATCCGGAGATCTGAGTCCAGTCAAATGTCATTGGGATAAGCGAAAGGCCGGTCGCTCCACCAAAGAGCTGATTGATGACCACGCTCTGGGGCTTGATCCAGGTGACCCAGGCAAAGACACTCAGGAATGGCGCAATGTATCCGGGGAGCCAATACCAACAGAAAGAGCCAAGCATGGCGTACATGAACATCTGATATTTGCCGATCCTCCAGCCAGCGACATTTTTGGGATCAGGCTTGGTGCGATCGTGCAGTGCAGCAAAGAGTGAGGTATTGATCAGCGTGGAAGGCCAGATCATGGCAGAGGGTTGTACCAGGAAGCGGGTGAAGAATCCAGCCATGCCGAAGCCCAACATCTGAGTGGAGATACACATAAGGATTTCGAAACCCCAACCGAAGTTTTGTACATAGAAAGCACGTTGAGCCAAGAGGACATCCGTCGCATAGGCGGCGCCACCACCGAATGTGGCGTTTGCCATAATGACGGCAATTGTATGCTCTTTCTTGGTGAACACACCTGGGTTCAGCTCAGCTTTGTAGCCAAAGAAGTTGAAGGTGTAATTGGGCATCCATGCTTCCCATGCCTTTCCCACTGGGTAGGCGACAACCTGTGCAATGTATGAGGGGATGACAATGTAGGGCTGGCGCATGGAGAACAGCATGTTGAGGGAAGAACCGATAGTCGCAAATATAAGACCAATCACCCAGGCGCGAATAGTGTTGACAGATCCACCCTCATCGATGTTGGGCACGGCGGAGCGAACCTCGGGGTAAGGGGAGTTTTCCAGGAGCTCCTGGGCGATGACCTCTTGGGTATGCTTGTCGGATGTGTTCAAGGCCTCATCGAGTTCCTCGACAACATCCTCTGGCATGTTAGGATCCCAGTGGTGGTGGTGCTTGAGCTCGTGCAGACGCTTGAGCTTCTCATCAGGCGCAGTCTCGTCGACCATCGCACCCGTGGTGAGAGCGATAGACTCGTCCTTCTCCATGGTGAAGGGCATAGGGCTCAATTGTCAAATTCACGGGGATATTGAAATGAGAAAGGGAAAGCACGGACAGGGGGGTTTGAATATGATTCAAAGCTCGTGCTCGAAGATGAGGCCGTCGGCAGTCCGCCTGATCGCCCGAAGAGGGTATCTCAGACTTACGCCGCAGTGGATGTAACACACGGGCGGATGTGAAAATTAATGGGATGCTAGGCAATTGATTCGATGGGAAACGAGAAAGTGGAGGAAGGGAGATTGCATGAAGTGAAGTGAGAGATGCGTCGGACGAAGGAGGAAGCAGGGGCTGCAAGGCGGAAAGTGGTAACGTGCATATAAGAAGCAGCCACTGCCAATGTCATCTCATATTGTGATTTATATTGTGATTTAGCCTTGTTTTGGTCTGATAGCTCACACACCTCTTATGCATACATTTTATGCATAATTCGGAGAACATTCATCGTATCCAAAGCATCTAGATAGTTACTTCGTGGTGGTTACGTTACCTTCGATCCTACCTCGGTTGATTCACTCTAGCCTAGTTCGTGTTTCAGCCTTCAGGGCGAAGGATGATAGGAGTCTATGACAGGGAAAATAGCTAGACAGTTAGTACAGAGTGTAGCATGGTCTATTGTATAGTATTTCCTATCTCGAGATAACATTTGTAGAGTGTTTACTGTTGTGTGGATGGAGTACATGGTCTATACGCGTATTCCAAGAAACAGAAGCAATTTCTTCAGGGCTTATTAGTGATGAAAAAAGGATAAGCCTGCCGTTATTGACTTAGCTTGCAGCTAAAATGGTGGCCAACCAACCAATGTGGTGCATTCAAGCCTGGTTTTACCCCATATCCGAAGCTAATGATCAGTCTTGGGGAAATGGCGCATTCTTAATTGATATGTGCTAAGGATCTAGTTCCTGCCAATGGCAAGAATAGCTGTAGCCTCTCATCTCTTAGCATCAGTCAACATTAGCACTATAAGAGATGTCCATGCCGGGGTAATAATGGAATTCAAGTCAAAAGTCGAAGCCCATCTTAAGGCAGTCTGAGACTCTGGGAGTCCTTCAGAGTCCCCGATTCGATTGTTGGCAGCTGACAAAGGATTGACAGTTCATGTAAGACAAAACAAGCGCTGTGTAACGTTGAGCCATCCATTTGGCTCAGGAGACTTTTCTAGCAGGCTTCTGTAGCGTGCATGATTGAACTGGATACCATCCGAAAGTGCCAAAGTCGGCGCTGCATTAGTGGATTCGAATCTCGCATGTCTCAAATCGCAGGCCCCATGGACTTGCAGGCAGTCTTTATTGGCTCATGCAAAGACGAAAGACATGTTAAGTAATGGGAGGAATCAATAGTTGCCAACGCACTAGCTCCTGAATCCGGGGGAAATTACACAAACATGAGCATCCTGACCTATGGAAATAATTTCTGTAACCAAGCAGAATGAGGCAAAAGCTGGTTTGAAGAAGACAAGAGTGTACCGAGGGTAAAATGGATGTACCTAGGTACTATTGTCCGCCTCCAATATAAAGTGTCCTGGAGGCAACTATTCAATAACCAGGTAACAATGTTATGGTGGGCAAATTGCATGAGGAATTACATAGGTACTCCGTACTTCATAGTTATTCAGCAATGCTTGTCAATTAATAATAGTGCATTGTGGAAGAATACATGTGGAATCCCTGGCTACTTCATATCTAAATTACCGGAGATCCTCCGAACCAGGATTCCGAGACCTATCGCACCAATCTCTCGATCAGGCAAGGAGATAGTGGATAGCGCCAAGCGGAGTGCTAGAAAGGGATCCATAAGCCCCGGCTGTAAGGCTACGCGTACGGCGCAATCTGCAGGGCATTGCTCCATAATCCCTTAGCCTTGGTTGTTTTTGCCGGTGAGGTTTTGTTTTGACATCTCGAGGCGGGACCTGCGGTTCGTGGGCATATCGGAATGTCGTTGAAGAAGTTCAGCCACACGGCAGTGAATTGACCGATTGGCAGAGGTCGGCAATGTTGGGCCCTGAGAGTGGCTTTTCCATAGCTATGTAGTTGGGATCACGAAGCGTGCAGTCCGTGATCCGAATACACCTTTCTTGTTCAGAATGCTGTCTCATTTCGACCGGAGGACGGAAATGCAGCAGTAAAGTCGACCTTTTAGTATGAGTCAACCTGTGCGCTCACGGTAGATTGTTTGGTAATGACGAATCCGGGGGGAATGAGAAAATTTCATCACTGAGCCACTCAAAGTTGGTAAAGTAATCTTCGTTAATCTGGAACTCTCCCGGCAGAGGACCCGCGTCCTGAATAATCCCACCCGCGGGCTCCCGGGCGGGATCTGCTCCCATGATAGCGCGCCCTGCCTCGATACCCGAAAGCATACTGGGTTGGGAAGATGGCCCGTCAACGTACTCGGCTCCTTGAATTCTAGTGCGTGCGTTAGGGTCATATTCATCACGCCACCACCAGACAGCATCCGCGATCTGACTGAGGATCAAGCGACTGCGAATTCGAAGAGCCGTGTATTCCGAGCCATCGGCTTTGCGGAATGCCTTGCTGCTATTCCAGAGTTGATTCAAGACCATGATCATTTTAGCAGCTGTATCACTTCTGTCGGTGGACATTTGCTTGGCCAAATTGATAGTAGCGAAGAAAGAGGCCTGGGCACGGCTTGTATCGAGTCCGCTGGTGGCATAATCGCTTTTCATAATCCGCAACAGCGATATCGAAGCCAGGAGTAGACCAAAGCATATTTGAACAGGTGCCATGAAGAGAGATCCCATACGATCCGCCAACGCTTGAACATAGTCTATCAAGTTGCAAGCGGTGACGATAAGACGTGGAAGACATCCACTGGAGACAAGTGTTTGACTTTTATAGAAATGGAAGCTTTGAATTGCCATTCGGCAAAGGATAAGGTGATACCTCTCGTCGTCTGCAACAAATAAACAAGAATTAGTGGATGGACTATTGCCGAGGAGATCCGTATTAGAAACAAACCGATTACTGCCTGCAATGCAATATCGTCTACCTCCCCTTCAAACTTCCGCAGCAAAGTGTCTAAAGCCAGCTCCTGATCCAGAGACATGGCACGAACTCCATTCTCCAGAACGGCCTCGCTGCATTTCCCAACGACCTCCTGGCATCTGAGTTTCTGAACCAGGTGTGGAGCAATCTTATCAAATAGCACCTGGCGTTGGATAGTATCATGTGCTAAACTGACCATATTTCGCGGGGACTGCCCTTTGATCACACAAGACCTACGATGAATCAGCATGGTAATCCCGTCTGGCCACAATTCGAAAGACAGAAACCCACCGTTGGTAGACTAGGACACAATGAGCCCAGAGTTCAGAACGTCGGACCATATCTAAGTCCGATGAAACCGGGATCTTCACTCGGGAAAATTCATGGCTCGACATTGGGATATGGAAGCCATGTTGCATCGCTACATGCAAAAGCATTCCACTTAGAGGGAATGTCACATCTGGGCGATTCTCCTTCGGAAACGGCCACGTCAGCAGGAGCAACAGTCCCTGTATGGTGTACCACGGCGCGCACGTCGACAAGACCGACAAAAGTGCCATTTCCGTGACCTCCTTAGCCAGTGCCGTCTGCAAAGTCGGGTTTCGGGAGTATGACCGACTGGAGATGCCGATGACGGCCCAGAACAGGAATGGAGACTGCGCGTAGTATGCATTGGGCTTGGTCTGCACATCGAGGATCGGGAGGAACGAGGCATAGTGGCGGAAGAACCTGGAAGATGTTAGAACCATGCTGATAAGAAGCTTTTAGGACCATATACAATTGGTACAGGTCGTCAATCTCTGGGCCTGTAACCGTAACGCTGTTCAGTGAACGGGGCTTTGTGGGGTCATTTCCTCCCATCATCGAACCCGATGTGGAGCCGGCTGGTGCAAGATGATATTGGGGATAGGCCAGCGGCAAACCCTGCGAATCGTCCAACTGAGCATCCGACTTCAGCACGGCCGGCACTACGAGTTCCGTTGCCGTTGTGGATAACGCAACCGGCACGGAATCGGGGTTCAACTGCTGGGAGGTCTGCAGTTGTTGGCGCCACTGCTCATTCTCGTGCTCTAGTGCGATGTATCGGCTTTGGAGAAATATAAGTAAGAAGTGGATTCCGTCCGTTTTACTCGGCTTCGGGCTCTTACCGACGCTTGTGCTCTCTTGTGAAGCTATCATCTATGGTGCACTCGAGGTTGCGCTTGCGGCATCGGGAACACGGTACACTCTCATCCCGCCAGACATCGCATCTAGCCTGCTAGAGTCAATACGGGTTTGTAAAGGGAAATTAATTGGTACATACCTTTTGCTGGCGGCACATAGTACATGCCTTCTTTCCTTTTTTTGGTAATCTGTTCATGGTTACCTTAGCATGCTTCTGTAGATAGAGAACAATGGATACTCATACACCTCCATTTCTGAACTTTGGACGAACACAATCTGGTATCGTAACTCGTCGGTAACAAATAAAGCGGAATATGTGATCAACCCCCCTGTTTATCGTCTTCACTTGATTTTTTTGATCATAGAACAGGGGAAAGGCAGAGTGGTAGGGCTCAATCCCGGTAACGGGATGATGACGGGTTTGTGATTGGTCGAACGAAAAGAGTTGGGGAACAGGGGTCATGTGATGATCGCCTAAGGTGAAAGCACACCGCTTTCCATCTCACATTACTGCCACTTTGCCTCAGGTATCAAGTGACGGTGACGCTGTACCACGTGACCATATATGAAACATGGATTTTCCCGACCCGAGGTCCTGCCAAGGCTACAAATTAGCAACTCAAATCTCCAGGCCCTACGCTTACCGTTACAAAAACGAAATGCCATGAACTAAAGCGCAAAGCGCATTAAAAAAATAACCCAAACCTGTTATGCGAGAATAAAATAGATTTTGGAAACGACCAAGCTAGGCGTGCGCCACAACAGAAAACGACGCCCAACGAGTCGACGCACTTGGAGCCTCGATTTAACGGGCGTTCTAGCTTGATACGGGTTCCCTTTTTGAGCTTTGTCTTCCTCGGCCTCGTCTTGGTGTGCTTCTTCTGAGTCTCTTATTGACGCCCCATCTACGGCTTATCAACTGCGCTTGGAGCATATGGGCCCACGTGGATGCTTCTATATACTTTCAACTTCCTACAAGTACATGCAAAATTGACTTCATCCTGAACCGGCCCAATAGCTTCAAATCCCTAGTCTAGGTCCTGTATATGGATTGGGCATTATGCAATATCGTGCATGGTAGAGTAACAAGCCCGACATCTCCATACTAAGCAACAGCACCGAAGCTAGCTGTAACGCACGGGTATGAGTATATAGCGAGACTTCTGCTTGATGGAAGATTGAAGATCTCGTCATACGGGTATGCTAGACTCTATAGTGCTGAAATGAAGGTCGGTTGGGATATCCTCAATTTGTTGAAGTCTCGCTATTTCTGTTTATAGGGTGACACCTGAGCGTAATCTCAGCAGAAGGAATTATATCGACTTTCTGATGATCTTATCGTCTTTCTAGTGACGCCCGGGCCCTTGTTGAAAACAATGACTCCAAGTTGTATCTTGAAACCTTTGCTCTAGTTCACGGGTCAAACTGCCTAATCCAGTGGTTTTACTTCAACTGCTAGTATAGCTTCACGCAGTACATGTATTACATATCTACAAATTCCCAAATAATTGATAAGTATTAGTTCAGTATAAACATATTTCTAGAGATCTTCTCGTTAGCATTGCCATCTTCAGCGAAATTGTCCCGAGGTCGCGATGTTGGCTTATGAAACCTTTTCGGACCCGGATTTATCACACTCGAGCAGTGGCATATACTCGAAAGCGCCATTTCGTCAAAATGAACTCTTAGAGTGAGACAAAAAAACGTGTGTCATGAATTGAAACCGAGCAAATTACAAGACGTTTGGATTGACAATACGCTACCGTTTCATACGACACATGGTTTTGTATTAGTGACTGTCGTATGGTTTCAGAGGGCCTCTGGGTAGAACCTTTGCTAAGTGGAAATCTAAAAGACCCTGAAAAAGGGGGTGAACCTTCGGCGAGGGTACATCGCCGTGACCTGGGCTCGTAGCCATGCATCTTGCACCACCCATAGCATTGAACTCAATAGACTCGAGGAGGCGTTCTTACTCGTGACAGAGGTCCAGTGCACTATCATACCATGTCACGCAACGTGGAAGTCGCCAGATCTCGTTGGATATCCGGTTGCCGTCGTTCGGCCGGAGCGGTCGATGACGACGCGAGATGGAAGATGGTTCGTTCTGAGGGCTTTCATTCGACACCTGTTATTTCCTTTTTCCTTTTTGGGTTTGGTTGCGGTGGCACTGACAGGGGCAATCTGCAGTAGGATATCCATGGAACGGTGCTGGGAAGCTGCCCTACCCCGTTGCGAATGGGTCAACCACTAAAACATGACCAGTCAACGAGACTCGAGCAATTTGTTCTGCCTTGGAGATCTCCAGATAATCTCAACTGCGTTGTACGAAGTGTCTATGGTCGTTAACTTTACTCCAAATATCGTTTCACCGGATGATGATAATTTGGAATGATGTGGTAGGGGGGGGTCTTCCTCCAGACAACATGGCAAATTCAGGGTATCACGCATCCCCCACAATTTTTTTTTTGATCGAAGCGTCGAATATTCTATTCAAGTCTGGATATACCCAACGCCCCCACCACCGACGAGGGAAGGCAAAGCTCGGTCGATTTGATATGCCCTCACCGTGACATCACCGACCTTGAAGCTGAAGTATATAGTAGAACAACAAGATGTGATGAAGCGAAATTCAACAAAGCATGTCATGAATCAGCGCCAAGTCATGAGTTTTGATATCCCTACCGTCGCCGAGATCCAGCTCGCTGCTGAGCGGGGGCAGCGCATCACGCAGGATGATGTTTCGGCCATTTCGCAGGCCGAGAGCGCGCTGACAGGACGCGGACCTTCTCGGGGTGGACCAGCTGGTGAGTATGATTTATGTTCTTATCTGCAAGCGACAGATCACTGATGAAATATAGCAACGGCCCAGAGTCTTTCCATGCGGCAGATGAATTTCGAAAATAAGGTCGCAGAGGTATCGCGGAAACCATCGAGCGCGATCTCGCTGGAAGATGCAGAGGAAATCCAAGCCACAGAGGTCAGGGAATCCCCGTGCAGAGTTCAGCATAGTGTCAAATCACTAACCCGAGATTCCCACAGGGACGTGCATTTAACCAACCACCCGGAGTCGGCTACATATCCGCGCAGGTTCGGTCGATCGCTGACAGTAACGATGCGTTGGGACTTACAGCTGCAGCTGATGTGCCCGCATATATCACCAAGGATGATGCCCGAGACGCACAACATGCCGAAGCCACTGTTTATGGCGGTCAGAACCCTCGAGGAGGAATGGCAGCTCAGATGCAGGTAAGTGGGTAGAGTGAGCTTTGTCACGACGGTAGCTGACAGTCGCGTGTCTAGAGTGCAGCGGACAAGATTGACAATGCCCGACGGGGCAGTTATGGCAGCTATTAACAGCTTTGTGTAAAATACGCGTACCAAACATAACATATATATTATATTGTATTAACGGGGAACATATGCTGGCATCGCCCACTTTGAACATACCTACCTTGCACTAATATATACAAGGATATTATGGATAAGGTCCAAAGCTCAATTTGAATTGGCTAATGAATATTCTTAGAGCTATCATCTACTTTTGAGTAGTGTTTGGAAGACCAAAAATGCCCTGACCCGCTGTTCCGCCGTGCATTGAATTGACACGTACGGAGTAGAGCCTACAGCCAAAATATCCAATGAACTCTGTTTAAATCCTAATGATTTCAGCTTCGTGGACAGCCTGCATAAAGTGACAAATATGTACCAGGTCACCGGGTTATGTTACGATCCCAGCTTGTTACTGATGTCCTGCACCGCTGTGCGGGTAGCGACTGATCACAACGCAGATCGCAGAATAGACTTTGAAGCCTCACCATACTCCCTGCTTCAACCCACTCGATATGTTGTAGGTCCAAAACTCTCACGATAATGGAGTTGTGATTGAATTGAAAGTTGAGGCGACCCACTATAGGCCGTGCGAATTGCTAGCGGATGTGTGGCCTGATCATCCCCCCTCTCCCCCCCAGAGTTGTGGATGATTTGGCCGATCGCATTGTGGCCCCCAAGGGATTTTTGGTCTGACAGCTTGAATAATAAGACACCTCGTGGCTTCCAGACCCATCTTATGCGTGGACGTTCACATCTAGAATTACCGGATGGTCCAATCGGAGAGGGTCGGAGAAAGCGTTAACAGATAAGGCGCAGCGGAAGCGGATTCTTCAGGTGATTTGCACGGAGTCCGATCAACCAGTCGACATGACTGGGCACGTCTCGGGTTTAGAGGGGTAAATGGCTCTAATCCTTGCAAGGAGCTCTGGCGGGGCACAATAATTTGGAATTGCCTTGCAGATTTTGAGACTGAGAGTGGACGAATAATCAGCACTAGCAGATTTGAAATTCTCTAGGAACATCTATTTGGAATTCCAATTGCCCAAACTGGGTTAAACTGGAATTGAAAGAGAAGTCGCTCGAATTTGGTGGAGAATTTTGTGTCAAAAAGCTCCAAAAAGCTCAACAAAACGCCGTAGCTATGACGTACCGGATGTACTGGGTACCCGTTTCACCGGCATTGGCAAAGAGGAGAAGCAAGTAGTCGGGACTTTTGACGTATCCATGGACAATGACCAGCTCAACTGTTCCCAGTGTTGGGGGCAATTATCTCTTAAATACCCTTCCTTCCCCCTCTCCAAAGGTACTCACTCTCAAGTACCTTGAAAGAATCAATTACATCAATTAAATTCACCATGCCTCTCTCCGGACACTGCCTTTGCAAAGCCGTCACGTACACCGTGGACGTTGACGCACCTCTGATCACTGCCTACGATCACTGCGATGACTGCCAACGCCAGAGTGGCTCGACCTACTGTTAGTGGCGGTAATACCTGATGGAAAATATGATTATTGACTTTGTTATAGCTCTCGTCGCTGTCGTCCCCAAGGACAAGCTGACCATCAACGGTCCTACCAAGAGCTGGGCTGGCAAGGGTTCCTCCGGCCTCGCCGTCCACCGCATCTTCTGCTCTGAGTGTGGCTCCCCGATCGCCCATGACCCCGATGCCGCCCCCGAGATCATTGCCATCAAGGCTGGTACCCTGGATGCTGAGATTAAGAAGACCTTGAAGCCCGTAAGTGTCACAAGTTAGGGCTTGAATTAACCTTCACTGGAGTGTAACTGACCCCTCGTTCTATGTAGGACACCGAGATCTGGACCGTCAGCAAGCTTCCTTTCTGCCAGGAATCCCTTGCCCACCCGTTCAAGAACATGCCGGAGTAAATCCTGGACTCCGTGAGATTTTAAAAAAGGGAGGAGATCTTTTTATGGAGCCTATAATGAGTGACAATGACGAATACAAAACGATATAGTCTAATATGACTTGCATACATCACCAATCAGGATGTCCACAGTCGATCCATATTGTAGGCCAATCACAGAGGAGATTAGAAGACAATAGTACGAGGTATCTTTGTCGGCGTGTTGAGGTGAGACAATCTACTCGGTGCCTTTTGGCACATTATTTTCTCGGTGACGGTGAATAGCGATAAATATTTGCAACCGGCGAAAAAAAAAACTGTCTTGAGTGAAGAAGAAATTGCGACGATCATTTTTTACTGTAATATTTTGGCTCCAAAATGTCGACTGGCACTCTATTCATCCGCGACTCGCGCACTAATGCTAACTATGAAATCCCCATTAATCGAAACGCAGTACGCGCGACCGACCTTAAACGTATCCGGGCGCCTTGGTTCAACAGCAATGGCGCAGATCAAGTTCCTTATGGATTACGAGTCTATGATCCCGGATTGCAGAACACGGCCGTGACAGCATCGGCTATTAGTTTCTCGTGAGAATCGCATGAACGTGCTTATACAGTCTGGCTAATTGTTATCTAGTGATCACGAGCACAGTCTACTGCTATATCGAGGGTATACCCTGGAGCAACTCTGGGGATCCGACTTTGAAGAAATGTTTCATCTGCTACTATGGGGGGAATATCCTACAGCAAGTCAACGCGAAGAGCTACGCCAGCGACTGGCGCAGTATATGCAAGAAGTCCCTGATATTGTGCGCCAGACCATCTTTAATCTCCCGTATGAGTCATGACGCTTCTCCTTGTCATGTGTCTGCCATCTTATCTTTCTAACTAGCATTGAAATACACAGAAAGGCTACCAACCCACTGCCGCTGATTATAGCTGGCCTTTCAGCATACATGGCCTGTACACCCGATGTGATCCCAGCAACTACAAACGCGACGATTTACCAAACAGACATCAAACAGGCCGACCAAATCATCCTACAAACTGTCGCCGCCTATGCAGTTGTCTTCGGAGCAGTGCGATCTCACCGACTAGGCATTCCCTGGCAGTCTCCGTCTCTCCACCAGACCTACTACGAGAATCTATTCACGATGGCCGGTCTCGTAGACCCAGAGACAAGCTGTCCAGATCCTACACGCATATCCTGCTTCCGCCGCTTTGGCAACCTCAACGCCGAGCACGGCATGGCATTAACCGTATTCTCAACCCTAGTGACCGCCTCATCCCTGACTGATCCGGTGTCTTGTCTGATATCTGCTGTGGCTGCCGCCCACGGACCTTTACACTTCGGCGCAACAGAGTCCGCCCAACGCGCTCTCCACGACATCGGAGACCCAAAGAATGTCCCAGCCTTTATTGAAGAAATCAAATCCGGAAAGCGAAAATTATTCGGCTACGGCCATCGCACCTATAAGGGAATGGACCCCCGTGTGCGTCCTATCCAAAGTATCCTGAAGGATTTGACAGATGTTCATCAACCGCTACTGAAAGTCGCCGAAGCGATCGAGGGGGTTGCTTCCAAGGACGAGTACTTCAGTACACGGGGCTTGTACCCCAATGCGGACTTTTATGGTAATTTTGTGTTTGCTGGAATGTAAGTGCCGCCGTTATATGTTTACTGTGACCATAGGTCCCAATACACTGATTTAGTGGCTTTGAACCTGATATGATCCCCGCGGCTATGCTTGCTCATCGCATTATGGGTATCATGGCGCATTGGAGAGAGTACATGGGTAAGGAAATGGTTTACGGAAGTTTGGTAACCTGGCTGATGGTTTATAGTAAACCGTGGCAAGCTGTTTCGACCAATTCATCTGTATACGGGGCGCGCGGAACCGAGTTCGGACCAAAGGCCAAAGATCTAGAGGTTGAGATTATAGCGAAGGAGTGTTTACTCTGATGTTGTTAGCTCCCCCTTCCCCGTGAAAACAGTGAAGATCGACAGTAGTAAGAATTCTATCGCGAGGTACATCGTCCTCTGTAAAAGCACGTTAAATACACCTATATTTGAGGAGTGATTGGCCCTCCACCGAAATTCAGTAATATCGGGTTCACGGTTGATTTAACGACCGAAAGGACCCGGGTATTTATTCGCCATCAAGCGCACAAGGGATTCTCTCAAAGTTTCGTTTGGTCTTCTACCCAAACCAACATGAACAACCAAGATATCCATCAAGTGCAGCGGCAGGATGACGAGGTCAATGAAGAAACTCCTTTGCTACATCCTCCTACCACCGAGCCATATTCCGTCTTCACATCCACACAGAAACGGCTCATTATTCTGACAGCGGCACTGGCTTCGAGCTTTTCTCCTCTGTCTGCCAATATCTACTACCCGGCATTGAATTCCATTGCGAAGGACTTGAAAGTCAGTCCGTCTCAGATTAATCTGACGATCACCACATACATGGTATGATACAAATCAAAGCCTACAGACTCTGCAGAAATAAACTAAAATACCTGGTTTTCAAGATATGTCAAGGCCTCGCTCCAATGTTAACAGGGTCATTGGCAGACCAGGCTGGCCGCAGACCCGCGTACATCCTTTGCTTCGTGACATATATAGTTGGGAACATTGCTTTGGCTCTACAACACAGTTTCCCAGCACTCCTAGCTCTTCGTGCCATTCAAAGCTGTGGCAGTAGTGGCACTGTCGCGCTTGCATCCGCCGTGGCAGCCGACATTATCACATCTGCCGAGCGGGGTATGTACATGGGCTTTACATCTCTGGGAAACATTCTTGCTCCATCCATCGGGCCTATTCTTGGTGGTATTTTGAGTAAATATCTGGGCTGGGAAGCAATATTCTGGTTTCTCGCTATTGCAGCAGGTACTTTCTTCGTGTCGCTATTGCTCTTCTTCCCCGAAACATGCCGTGGGATTGTGGGAAATGGCTCAATCCCTGCAGTTGGTTGGAATCTAGCCATTTGGAGTTACTTCCAGACCACCACCGCAGTGACCCCGCCTGCATCAACTGTACCGAGGAGGCGAATGAATATTCCCAACCCCTGGTCAACGCTGCGTCTGCTTTCTCACCGACCCGTGGGACTAGTCCTTTTGGCAAACGGAGTTGTATTCAGCAGCTACTATGCTGTCACAGCTGGAATCCCCGCACTCTTCCACAGAATGTATAATCTGGATGACTTGCAGATTGGATTATGCTTCATTCCTGCAGGACTGGGGTCATTACTCAGTGCAACTATCAATGGAGTATTAGTTGACTGGAATTACCGACGGACTCGACGCAACGCCGGTCAGACGGTACACAAGAACCAAAAGCAGGATATCATTGGATTTCCCATCGAACAAGCGAGGTTGCAGATTGGTCTACCAATGACAGTACGTTTCCCTAACACATCCTTGTACTAACCCGTTCTATTAGTTGACTTTCGTTTTCCTTTTTAGGTACTCGCAGCTGTCTCAATAGTCGTCTATGGAGTACTGATACCATTACAGCCCCCACTCTTGATTGCGCTTATTGTGGTGTTTGTAATTTGCTTCTGTATTACGGCGGCATACAACGTGATGAATATTCTCATCGTCGACTTGTACTACGAGACTCCTGCTACTGCTATGGCTGCTAACAATCTTGTCCGATGTTTCTTGGGCGCTGGTGCAGCAGCAGTAGTCAACCCTCTGATCAAGCGGATTGGTGTGCCATGGACTTATTGTATTGTAGCGGGAGCAATTGTTTTAGTTACCCCGACTATAAGCATTGTTTACCTTCAGGGTTGGGAATGGCGAAAGAAACAAGCCGAAACTGATGCACAACTGCGAACTGTACACGAGAGACCATAGTACCAAGTAGGGCGAGCGGAGTAGGCAAGCAGGTCTATAAATTGAATCGCAAAGGCATTGATGTAGCTCTGGAATTTTGAATTGAAATGCGATAGTCGAATCTTCCTCTCCTCGGTTGATTCCACGATAACACAATATGATCTCACTACTTACACTCCTCTTTGGTGTTCTAACGCCCATAGTCCAGATCTTCCCTTGGACCTCTAGCCAGCAACTGCAAATACGGTATCCTGGCGGACAATGGATGACTCCCGGTATGGAATTAGACATTCGAGGTATGTGAATGGCGAATGAATTAAATCAAACAGTTTAACATCAGCCCAGAGACCAGCATGATTCCGGAGATTAGTAGCATGAACCTCAAATGCAACAAAAAATATATCATCCTCTTCATCGACCTCGACGCCATCCTACCTGGAACTCGTATCCAATCAGTCATTCTACACTGGTACCAACCCAATCTCATGCTAGATTGCACAAAGCCGTCACCACCTTCCACAGTCGTTCCTGGCCAGGACCACGGGGACAAACATCGTCCAGCAGCCTCGTATATAGCTCCTCGTGCACCACCAAATACTCACCACCGTTACGTGTATCTCCTTTTTGCGCAGCCTCTAGCCTATCAATTTCCTGAGTGCTTCACACATGTGTTCCTGGAGACTGTTAGCGCCCGCGCCGGATTCGATATCAGGGAGTTTGTGCATGCAGCAGGGTTGGACCCTCCGATTGCCATGAACTATTTCATTGGTAGACATGAACCTGCCGAAGGGGAGACAACTACCATGCCTCAGAGTGCGACGACGACCTCGTTCCGTTCCGTGGATTGTCCCACGAGGACGGATGCTTTTGTGTAAGAGTTAGGGACTCCGTGAGGGAAATGGATGCTGTGGTTGGTTTATATTTTTGGATAGTAAGGTCTACGGAGACTAGGAAATATAATGTTGATGTAGTACACTATTTTTGGAACCCTCCGTGATTTGGAATCATAAATTTAAGCTACCCCTGATATGATCCTGAAATCTCCAATGATGCGAAAGGCTATTTACATGTGTTGAGTGATGTTTGCATTGCGAGTGCAGTCGAGAATGTGGTTCCTAACACCATTTCTCTATGATATTTGTGGTGCCATTGTGGTATTTCATATTTAACATGTTATTGATGTGATTCGATCCTAGCCTTGGAGAAGATGGATTCTGGTATGGCACGACTTTCCCTGGAGTATGGAATCCACCTCGCAAATCATCTGCGCTGTCATGAGATGCATTGATTTCCACCTCTAACCAGTTCAATGGGCACTTATGTTTAGTTCTAGTAGAGACTGGGTAAGGGACTACTGCAACTACCCAAAGCTGGTCTGGAAGAGGGGGGAGTGGAGATGGAGATGTTTATAAGGCAAATATAAGTCTTACATAGTTCCAGGAGACCACTTAAGGCCTTTCAAGTGATTTGTAAAGTGTTTCTATGAGAACCTTGCGATGAAACGTAAATTCGGAGTGGGTGTAATAGTCATGACCTTGGCATAGCCTTTCTGGCACTTGGCCTTAGATTGCCTTCACGGTGTAGTAGATATTGAAACGAAGATCTTTTGGCTACGGAGACCTTCAAACATTAGGATTGTCGAATTGCTTTCGCATTGAAGGCGTAGCAAGTAGCAGATACAATAGGAACTGCAACCTTAAGTATGCTCTCAACAAAAACTCGGACATTCATCCATTCATCCAAGGTTCCTTTCTCACAATCATGTGAGAAGATTCCAGCCCAAAAGTCAAACCACCGCGGCCAACCCGAACAATCACGTCGGCGCCATATAGCATCGGACGAGACTTGCCAACAGGGTGATCATAAGCAAATGAGATGACATCGGATAGTCCTGATCTTGGGACATAGATTGCAACGCAACGCAATTTGGATAGTATATCGAAAAATGGTTGCTAGGTCGAGATTTGATCTAATGGAATGGTCATATTAGGAATAATGTAATTTTTTAGGGTGCGATAGCGCACCAATTGTTGTCACTGGACAAGGATCATCAGGGAACTGTCCTACCGGGCGAAAACATACTCCGTCTAACAACACCATTGCGCGAAATGCTGAATTGATTGATTGATAGATGCCCTTGTGATGGGAGAGCATCTCGGTAAACGGGCTGACATTGAAGTCCGGCTTCATGTTCGGTTGTCTAATGATTGGGTGTATATTTTCATCTAATTTTGTTGACCGCGTCATCAGCTAGAACAGGATGTTGCTCGAGGGAAGATATAGCTGTTTTCATGTGCAACAACGGATCGGAGAGTCTGGCGTAATGAAGTACACGAGGTCCATGCAATGTGAATACCATACGACGGCGTTACTGAACTCAATTAGCTTCAAAAAACGTTGCCAAGTATACTGCACCACATAAGTCGTTCCTTGATGCTTGGTGAGATAAGGTTGGTGATCCTTGAACAGCTAGGACCCCCACAAGCTACAAGTGAGGTACTTGCACGCAGGTCCCAAGAAGGGTAGGACAAAACTATTTGTCAGTAGTAAAGTTCACGATCCATGTAACTTTTGGTGCTTTCGGCAAGTGCTGTCATGGAAGCTCGTCAGGGTGTGGGTAAACAGTGTTGCCTTTCGTGATGAATGCAGGAATGCAATCAAACGTGGTCCTGCGTTATTGTTGTTGGACAGTAGAGATTATCAACTAGAAGGCGGGGGAAACGATCATGAGATGGAATATAAATACCTCAAATCAACCCAAGACCAGGCAAGACCAGACTCGTTGATCGTGGAGTTCAGCACAAATATTTCAACTTCTTTTCCACGATTACACATGACTGAGACCTCTACCAAGAGGTCTCCCCAGTCTAACGGTCAACTACTTCCCAACCAAAAGATGCGCACAACCTGTAACGCCTGCCAACAAGCGAAGATTCGATGTAGCCACACCTACCCATGTGACCGATGCGAGAGTCACGGGTATGAGTGTGTCTATTCGATCTCGCAACCGCTAGGCCGGCCGGCCAAGAGAAAGACGACCAGACCGGCAGCAGCGGGGGCAGTCGTGAAGACGCGCAGGGGGGAGGCGGAGGTAGTTGACCGTCCGACTCGGCGGAGTGCGGGGAGGGCACCGAGGCCAACCCCAGCAGTGAAGGCGCAGAGGGCGTGCAGGGTCCCGAGTCGGGTCCCGAGTCCAACAACAGCATCAGGCTCGGGTCCTAGTTCGAGGGAGGAGTCGCAAAAGAGCGACTCTAGGGCCGGCACTAAAGTCACACCACCGGAGGAAGACTTTCAGTGGCCGAGTTTCACAGCGTTGTTCTCAGAGGTTCCAGGTGAGCACAGACCCCCTCCATGGGGTATATAGGTATTGATAAATGACCATTGGGATGCCCAGAAAACAACACAAATGGAGAAGGGATCCAGGACCAGGATGTCGTCAGCGCAAACGAGGCCTATACCCACGTCGATCCAGGATTCGCCGATACTATCCTGGCCAGCTCGTTTGGAGGAACTGACGGATTCGGAAGTTTTGGGGGTCCCCGTTTTCCTGAACCGCGTGTTGACTATGCCACACAGTGTTGTACTCCTCAGATCGGTTTGATGGCCGATGAACCCCCCATTGGAGAATCCCTCCACACCGCTGCGCCGGGCATCCAGTCCGGGTCACTCTTTCAGGGCGGTGCAATCTACCCCTTCAGCCTCGCACCGAACGCAATTCAGGTCTCCGGAACAGTCCAGGATCCGGCCAGAATCATGGAATTGCCCTCCAATGATATCTGGGACGAACCATTGGAAACTGATTCCAGTCAAGCCCTTGAGCCCGGAGAGATTGATTTCGAGGCACTGCCGGAAGATGCTTCTTCGCTTCACTGCAATTGCTATGCCCAAGTTTTCAGTGAAGTCGTTCGATCCGACGAGGCAAAAGGGTCAAACAAGATATTGCTCCACCTGGAATGGGTGCAGCAACGGGGAGTGGTCATCCTTCAATGTCCAGTGTGCTGTGCCTCAAATGCCAGGGCGAACATTCTCACTTTATTAGTCATGGCGGTTGAGAAAGTGGCACGAGCGTTGAAGGTGAGGGCCAAATTGGCCACTACCTCGGTGCAAGGGGGGGTTCATTCCGTGTGGGGAGAGGAGGACATCAGCCAGATGCGCCGTTGCCTATCTCATTTGTCAATAATCGTCCGTTTCATCCACCAAGACCTCCAGCGTGCCTCGTCTTCAAAATGGCACCTAGTGATGGCGGACGAGACAGATCGTCAGCTGCAGTCGATTATTCGAATCTTTGAGTGATCGCTGGTTGAAAATGTGCGTATATAGTAGACGTGGAATGGAACCCGAGAGCTTGTGGAGCTTTCTAAATTGTTCAATAATCAGTAGTAATCAGCTGGGGACGAGGGTGATGCTTTAGAGGGTTTAATCGAACATGTACGGCTCGTTCTTGTAAGAAAGCCAGAAATATGAATAAATCACCGAGCTGAGTAGATACCATAGACATCAAACTCTCCGGCAAATTATTGGATTATCATGAACGCATTTGGCCAGTAATCCGAGCCAGAATAAACAAAGCCAACTCCCCGGGATGAGTTGCGTTGCACTGGCAAACGTCGTCGTGTCAGCTGGCTCGCACAGAAAACTTTAAGCCAAGCAGGATTTTCTCGACTGACCATTTTAGGGCACTTTTCGACAGCAACATTCTTAAAAGAGACAACGCCAACAGGTATCCGGGGTGTAAATACCATGCGGAAAAATTAGTCTCCAGAGGCAGTAGCTTTCATCTTGGTCCTTGTCTATAGCCATGCCATGTACTAGCATTGAACCTTTGTGGTTACCGAATCTTGGAATCTTATGACAATCGACGAGGATTTTTCATCCCCGGAATATGCCGAAAAGATGGACTTTACGGGAAGTGACAAGCTTTCGGTAGATTTCTGGACCGAAACCTGGAAACATTGCTTTGATTCCAATCTCGGGGGAGAATATCTCAAGTATTGTAGCAGACCGGCGCTTTTTACTTAACGATGATATTGGCCGAACACAGTAAATGTCGCCGAGGAGCTAGAGATGATGTTCGCCACATCCTAGGGTCTTATCGATCGTCGAATGAATTCGTAGACCCATTAGAGAGTCAGAGAGGGGCCTCAAATCCTCATAGGACAATGCCTGCCACCATCGACATTTCATGGTAGCCCTCATGATCGAACATGAAGCCATATATGTCGACGGTCGTTGGTCGAAAAGCCTTGTCAAGTTCTCCACGCCAGAGGAGAATAGAATATACAACTTCGCTCTGACGTGAGATATCATCGAAGGTATTTTGAACTAGCCTGGGGGTCTTGGGCTACTACTAGTGATGAGTACACCAATTAGTTATAAGATGTAAAACAGAATTAAATACGAGGATGTCAAGAGATGTGTTGTTATTAAGACTTCAGTTCCATAATGATACTTACATCAATGATCCTCGTGAATGTAAAGGAACGAAGTACACATCCGCTTCTGAAGCACCTTGGGCCCATTTGTCAAACCCACACCCATTTGTCAAACCCACACCCATGTCCGTGCCACGCTGGTTGTGCTCGTATAAGGTAAATTGAGATGATGATGACCTAGTTGGGCCAGGGTTTTTCAAAGGTTCCAGTCCACTGCGCCCATCCGATAACCTTGCCCGTAATAGCGCGCTTGATATCCTTCTTGGTCGCCTTCTCAGGAGCCTTGAACTTGAGCGACTCATTGAGGGCGATAATAGTGAAGACGTAGTGATGCTTTCCGTGGCCGAGGGGTGCACCAGCACCGACATACGGCAGTCCGAGAATGTTGGGCACAAAGCGCCAACCAGCAACAGTCAGGCGGGAAACCTCGGCGTGTTCATCAGGGTAGACATTGGCCGCTTCTGCCTTGGTTGTCGAGGCTGGAATTGCCCAGAGGAGGCCGTGGTGGATTACGAGGAATGGGATCGGTGGATCGAGATCTTCACAGAGGAGTACATACTCCTTGACTTCCTCGTGGCAGTTTGGAGCAGTCCAGAGTAGCTCAGGAAGACAGCCCTTACCATCAACGGCCTTGCAGGTACAGTGGAGAGGTAGCTTAGAGCCCGAGGGGCCAGCTTCGGGTGATTCAAGGGTCATGTTGGGCTCGGGAAGGTCTTTGAAGGCCGGGCAGTGAATGATCTGGCCCGAATCATGGCCACGGATTGCGTATAGCAGTCTGCCGATGATGTATTCGAGATAATGTAGAATCGCCATAGCACATAGATTTGACAGAACTGTGAATGAGAATCCTTTCTGTTTGAAGGTGAAAGAAGAACAAAAGTCGAGATGTTGACTTTCGGGGAAGGGTAGGTGCGGTCCGATTGGGAAGCTGCCCTCTACCGGGCCGGAATCGGCAGGGGAAACTCCCAACTCTCTTCTTCTTGCTGTGAAGTTCTGATCTTTGCAGTTCGATACACTTCAATGCGCATGGAATTGAAGCCTTTAAGCTTCATCGAGCTTATGTGTGTAGAATCCATTGAGCTGTAGGCGAAGGGTTTCCCACAGGATATTCAACTTAAGTTGTCGCCAACGCCTCTAGAGGTCTAGAAGACCGTTTTGCTTTTGAGAACATAGAAGCTATAGCCTCCTTTTATTAGTAGTAGGTATCTTTGTTAAGAGAAATGATCAAAGGAGTAGATAGCGTAGTAACTCTTCTCCCAACTGCTTCATGCAGCGCAATCCATCCTCCTACCATCTCCAACCCTTGTCATCATAGTGCAAATCCACGCTGCGAATAGGAAAGAACCGGCCAGGTGGCCGAACAAGACCATAGTTGACGTTAGATACTATCCGACCACTAAGTACCTTCAGCGAAACGAGTCGGGCCAGATAATCCTGACAGGTGCCTATGAAGTATTAACTCGTTCAATATCCAGTGGTAGTATAAGACATACATCGTTTTGGTGGGCCAGATCTTGGGCAAACCAACACCTATCTGGTACCCGCATGCTTTAACCTTCCTGATTCTCATTTGTTAGCTCTAGGTCCGTTATTATAATCAGGTGCCCGGAGAACATACTCGTAGACCTCGTAGAACTTGAGTCGAATCTCCTCTCTCTGAGAGAACGAAGAACTCCAGAACTTTTCCCAATCGATGAACTCGCCTGGTACCTTCTCCCATATCACATACATGATAAACCCCCCGGGGACGGTATCGTCTCTGTCTTGTTGGTCAGACTGATATCCAAGGAGCCGAGGGATAACATCGCAGCCCTTCTGTTCGAGGAATTTAAAAGCGGTTAACTCTGTAGGCTCATGCGACTTGACAGCCTGCGCGGCCCGGATTGGAGCCTTCTCAAACTCGGTCACGGCAATAGGTATCTGCTTATACATTCGCATAAACGAGAGTGAATTTGGGTTGCCAGGGCTGGCAGGGCGACAAAGAAATTTCCCAGCCAGATATGCTGGGCCAAGGCCGTTGGTGGCGTCTCGCTGGTTCACAATATGGGCGCGCTCATGTACCTTGCTAACAATTTCCCATCTCGTAGGGCCAACATGTAACGGGGAATCTGGCGAGGGGTTGACCCGGTTGAGGGTGACCGTGGTCCCCTCGAGGCGGGTGAGGAATTCGGGTGATGACATGATGGTGATAATTGATGAAATGTGTGGAAGTATTTGTGGTTAAAGTTCAAAGGTCAAAGGTCAAAAGTCAGGGTATTTACGAGCGACTAAGTATGGTACGCGGGACATAACTCTCTCACGGGTTAATATTTCGTCAAGCAAAATTTAGACCCTCAGTTTATAAGTATACGGAGGTTTATCCCGGCCAGTTAGTTGTTATTCCGGCCCATACAATGTAGGAACGGAAGGCGGCCTACTTGTGGGTGACGAAGCGACTAGTTTGACGCCTAAAGAGGGGTAATGAGTGGTTGTATTTTAGTAGGAGGCCAAATAATTCTTCGAACGATGATACAGAGACTGAGATATAAAAAATTGAAAACCATGGTCAAAATATGAAATTCACAAAGGAATGAGCGCCCCTTCGGCGTGGGCATTGTGGTGGATCAGGATGGGGATACATCGTTCTCCCATCCCCGCTCTAGCTCTGCGCGAGAACTCGATCAATCAGATTGCGAATCTGTCCAGCATGCTTCTTTTGCTGTTTCACAACTAAAGTCAGTAATGCTGGTTCGTAGCTAAATACGTCTTCTCAAAAAAAGGAAAGTTCAACTCACCATCATGGTAAAATGATCAGCGGCCACCCTGTGAAGCAAGAAATCCGCGCCCGGTAATAGTTTGTCCCATCCATCAGGTCCGAAATCTTCTCTCCGCTTCAACATGAAATGATCACGGCCCATCTTGAGCCCCAAATCAGGCGCATCGTTTGCATCCATAACGGTCTCAGATGCCCAGATCAATCCCACATTTGGCATTCTTCCAGTCAGAAGTGGAACAGCCTTATATGGCAGCATAGTCTCCATGGTCCGCAAGAAGTGAGGAATCAGCGAAGCGGGCGGGATCTCGGTTCCGAACAAGCCTCGTCGACCGCAGTACTCATAGAAGCCCGAAGGAAGAGTCCCGAGCTTGCGCGGGACTGGTGAGTCAATGATGATTAGACTGTGGACTTCGGCGCCGGATTGGATGAGGTGACTGGCGCATGCGAAGGCGAACGCACCACCGGCGGACCAGCCGCCGAGGTGGTAGGGGCCAATGGGCTGACGACGTCTGATTTCGTCACAGAAACTGGAGACCATGGAAGCAGGCGTGCAGTTTAACTCTTCCGGACTGCGAACGTAGGGGCAGTTTAAGCCGACTAGAGCTACATCCGCGGAGAGGCGGGGAATTTGGACGTAGGAGGTTGCAGAGCCAGAGCCATCCGGGAGGAGGAAAAGGGTTTTGGGCGCCAGCTTCGGGATACCTTGGAGAATTACCGAGGTTGCGGCGCGGCATTCAGAGGATAAGTTCTTGGTTGGGTCGACGTCAGAATCAACATCGCTGGCGCTGTCGTCCGGAGTTATCAGAGAAGATGTCTCTGGGGAGTCAAAGGCGCTGATGCTGGTGTCCTGTAGGCCAGAATCACCCTCCTCTGTGTTCGCCAGGAAGACCTTCAGATCTGCAACGGTGGGACAGTTGATGAAGATTGAAAAGTCTGTATCCAAGTCCACGGCTAGCTCTTCCCTTAGCCGACTCTGAATGACCATCGAGCAAAGCGAGTCCACCCCAATGTCTGCAAAGTTGCTGTCATCGGTCAAGTCCTCCAGGCTTAGGCCACTCTCGTCAGAGACAATTGCGAGCGCATTCTGGACCAGCGTGCTCGCCATTGCGGCTTCTTTTGGCCTGGGTTCGGATCTGGGCTTCGATGAGCATGCATGGTCAGCAAGCGCGGCGGAATGGAAATCAATATCGTACCTGGAAGTTTCATTGGCAGCTACTGCGAGAGGAGCCTTCAAGTCTGATCCCGATGAGGACGAAGGGTTGTAAGATGGTACTCGAGTGCTTTCATCATCGGATTTGGTTGTTGCCTTGAACTCCCGTACCGAGGGGGCGAATGAGGAAAAGGACGCCGGGCGGGTGCTGTCGGTGGATATTGGGGCTGAGATTAAGACAGGTTCTTCAATAGGCTCAACCTCGACATGTTTAGCTTGAACAGCCAACTCGATGGGCTCGTCATGCGGCGCTGCTGAGGATTCGGACCCTCCGTCAAGTTCAATGAGGAAGTCCTTCAATTGCTTCACCGTAGGACAGTTCACGAAGATAGAGAAATCGGCGGCTAGGTCCAAGTGCAGATCCTCCCGCAGCCGACTGCCAATCACCATCGAACACAGAGAGTCGATACCAATGTCGGCAAAGTTGCTGTCGTCGGTCAACTCATCCTCGGAAATTCCGCTTTCCTCTGCTACAATAGCCATGACCTGGGCAATAACTGGCGGCGCTGGCTTGCTGGTCTTTGGCTCAGAAGAGGGTACAGCGGGCGCCTTGGGCACCGATATCTCAGATTGGTGGGAGGCGACGGGCTTCACAACGGGTTTTGGTTGTTGCGGTTGAACGGCCACAGGAGTTGGAGGTGCGACGGGTCGTGCTTCCACGGGCTCCTTCAGTGGTGCGGCCGCCGGTGCTCTGGGCGTGCCATTTTCGGCCTTCTTGGTTGAACCGCTCTTCTGGTGGAGCGACTGTGTAACCACTTTTTGGTACTTTCGTAGCATGCGTTGGACCTAGAAAAACGTCAGCAAATCCCCAGCCCGTCAAAATCCAATCAAACTCACGGTAACGCCCTTGAAGAAAGCAACCAGCTTGCCCTGATCCAAGACAACGGTATCGCCTCGGTAGAACTCATGCCCATCAGCGTACATTTGCACGTAGACTTCATACTTTCTATCCGTCTTGATCTCCTCATACAGCTGGAGGCCCTGCCACCCATGGCTGATGAAGACCTCCACATCCAGGTCCATGCACTCCCGTGCATTGATAGCGAAACCTCCCACTTGAGTGATGGCATCGACACAACCTGGATGTGCCGCAAAGGATCCCCCAGGAGTGACGGTAGCAAAGTTGACGATGCATGTAGCTTCCAGGGTGTTCTCATTCACGACGAGGTCGTCGAGTAGTTTGTAGTCCGGACCGAAGTCTGCGACGCGCGACATCAGGCGGTACCCACTCTTCTTGTTGTAGCGGAAGAGCTCATCCTGGGATAGATCGTTGCGGAGCTGCTGAATTCGAGACTGGTAGTCTGGGATACTTGCTTGAACAGTCTTGAAGAGAGAAGTATCTGCGAAACGCAAGACACCATAGCCGTGTCGGGAGGTGGTGTTTCCCTTCGCCTGTTGGGGATGGTTAGTCACGCCGAATTGACCGAGGAGCAAAAGAAAGAATTTGTAGTTCGCAAAATGAACTTACATCAACACTGTAGAACTCAATTTTTCCTTCGCGTAGACTTTTAGGCATATTTTCGGTAAACTGCGCATTCAGAGAGACCCGAACTGGCTGGGGTCCACGGGCATGCGGCACCAGCACCTTGTCAGCGACAACATCTGCCACATCGAGGATGATAGAACGGTCCGGAGCAAAGCGTTGATGGACGTACTTCCCAACAACGAGAGCCATGTCTGCAAACCATGAAGGAACCGTGAAGGGGATTCCATTGACAATGTGACCTGCAGCCAGGTCTTTGATATCAGCCCGGCTGATATCTCCCTCGAAGACCACGCGTATCTGGCCTCCAGTCGTGTTTTCTTCAACCTTGCGATGCACGGTACTGGTTTGAGGCTCAGGCACGAGGGGTCGCGTAGCTTTGGGTGGAGCGGGTGTGGTGGCTTTGTTAAGCGGTTTTGGTGCTGAAGCCTTGGATTCAGTGTCGGTAATATGCCGACCGTGTGGCTTGTAGATACACCAGTCGTTCTCGTAGTCAATCCAGTAGCTCTTCAAATCCCAACCGTATGCAGGAAGTTCAAGCACACTGTGTGCGGCGGAGAAGGGCGCGTGATAGACGCCCCAGTCGATGTCAGCACCGGCCTCGTACAGGGCCTGGAGTGCAGCAGTCAAATTAGGCCAGACAGATGCACCGCGCTGGAGGATCGGCAGAGTACGCATCTCCGCCCCCAGTGTGCCTCGCACCATGCCGCATACCACGGGATGCGGGCCAACCTCCACCGTGAAGGTCTTGGGATCAATGACTTTGGCAGATTGACCTGCCAAGAGAGCTCCTGCCATGTCCACGGCCTCACGGCAGTGCCGAGCGAGGTATTCGACATCGAAAATACCATCAGTTTGGACAACTGAGCCGGTGAGCGGACAGAGGACAGGTAGAGTGGGCGCATGGAATCGGGCCCCTGCTGCGGCCGCAGTAAAGGGGGCCAGGATTGGGTCAACCTGCGCCGAGTGGAAGGCGAAGGGAACCTTCAGCAAGGTAGAGGTGATGCGGTTCTGAGCGAAAATAGCCTTCGCAGCCTGGATTTGGGCGTTGGATCCACTAATTACTAAATCCTCTGGGCCGTTGACACAAGCAATCTCACATTGCTGGTTCGCCAATAGCTGAGTGACGGCATGCCGGGGAGCTTTCAAGGCCAGCATAGCATGTGTGCCCTGCTGGCAGAACTCCTGCAATAATTGGGCTCTCCGACCGACCAGGAACAAAGTGTCAGCAATGGTCAGCACACCAGCCACCTGGAGCGCCGCGTAGAAGCCTAGACTGTGTCCGGTTACAGAATGCGGGCGGATACCGAAGCTGATCAGAAGATTGGCCAAGGCCATCTGGATGGCGGTGATAGCTAGCTGAACGGTGACAGGAGGGTACTGGTCAATACTTCCATCCTTCTGAAGAAGAATCTGGATGAAAGATGGGAATCCGAGCCCCTGAGCCATGAAGTCAAAGTGCTCGACATCGGATCGGAAGCCTGGATATGTATCCAACAGCTGCTGGCCCATTGCCATATACTGTGCCCCTTGCCCAGTGAACGCGAAGAGTATCTTGGGCTTAGCCTTGGGCCGCGTACTGCCATCTCCACGATCCAGAGCCGTCTGCAATTTGTTCGCAATCTCGGTCAAGTTTGCCCCGGTCGCACTGACGCGGAAAACATGCTGTTGGCGACGTGCGGTGGTTGTCCAGGAGAGTTGTGCTAGCGAGATGCCAGGGTTCTGTTCTTGTTTCCGGATGTACGTTACCAAACTTTCCAGGTTCTTCTTAAGGGCGGCCGCCACATGCCCGGAGACGGTCACGATATGGCTGGTACGTGGGTCCTGGCCTTCAGGGGGAGACAGAACGGGGGCATCTTCTAGAAGAAGGGCGGTGTTGCCACCTGCCGCGCTAAAGTTGTTGATGAGAGCCTTGCGAGTACTGTGTCCTCGCTTCCACGGCGTGGGCCCGAAGGGGATGTGGACGTTGCGTGCGGGCAAATCCGGGTAATTGCGGTTGATGCGGCTGCCAGGTTTGATACCGCAGTGGGGTGGGATAGTATTGTGCTTCATCATGAGGAGCACCTTGCAGAGACTGGAGATGCCGGATACACCTTCGCCGTGTCCAATATTGGCCTTCACAGTACCCACATGAAGCGGGTTTTCCGGCGACCGGGCGGTTTCATCTTTAGCAAACACGCCCAGAACAGATGCCATCTCCACCGCGTCGCCTACCTGAGTTCCGGTTCCGTGCATCTCAACGTAACTGACCTCGGAGGGGTCAACGTTCACCGTGGATAGTACCGAGTTCATGTTGTCCACTTGGGCTTCAACATGAGGTCGGGTCATCGAGTCAGCCATGGAGGAATGATTGGTCTTCACATCTAGAATGACGCCTAGGATGGGATCTTTCTCTGCGATGGCGTCTTCCAGTCGCTTGATCACCACTGTCGCTACGGCTTCACCTCGGCAGTAACCATCTGCACCATCATCAAACGGCTTGCAGTTACCGGTCCGGGACAGGAAGAAACCCTTATCTAGTCCAGTGTGACCATCCGGGTTGATACACATGTTCGTGCCTCCTGCAATCGCGGTGTCGCAATCACCACGCCAGATTGAGTTACAAGCCAGATGGATAGCTGCTAGACTGGACGAGCAAGCAGTATCGTTCGTGTAGCTCGGCCCAGTGAACTCAAAGCAAAAGTTGATACGGCCCGGGATGAAGGCACGGTTGCCGCCGGTGATGAAATAAGTGTCGATGTACTGTCCACTGTTGCACTCTAGATAATCGTTACTGGTGACACCGTGGAAAACCCCGACCCGATCCTGCTGACTTGAAGGTGTGGTATTGGACACAAAGCCAGCTCCCTGAAGCGCCTCGTAGGTTGTCATGAGTGCCATACGTTGCGCGGGATCCATCTGCGGCGCTTCCTTGGGCGAGATACTGAAGAAACGCGGGTCGAACTGGTCTGCAAAGTCCAGCCAGCATCCCCATTTCGTGCCACCCAGATTGTGGCCCTTGCCGTCGGCGGTGACATGGGTTCGCCAGTCCCACCGTTTCTGGGGAACCTCTTTGCAGACGTCCAACCCTTCGTAGAGCATTTCCCAGAATGCCTCTGGTGTAGGGGACTCAGGGAACCGGCCAGACATACCCACAATAGCCAGCTTCGATTTAGCCCGGGGAGTGGATTGGAAACCGGTCTCCTGTAGTCCGTCCAGTAGCTGGACCTGAATGTTGGCCAGTTCCTTCAGGCTGGCAGACAGATTTTGCTCCAGATTGGTAGCGATAGGCGTGATAGTAATAGCCTCCGCTCCACTACCACCCACAAGAGAGCGGAAGTTACCCACGACCTTGTCCCATCGGATAGATTCCAGGAGGCAATCGCCCAGGGCGCGTTCCAGGAGGGCGACGAATCCGCCCGCCCAGACCGGCATGCCAGTGGCGCCGGAAATGGCTGGAAGTTTGGCATTGAAGCCGGACCACTGAGCTGGTACAGTGGTTTCAAGGATTGTCTCTACATCCTTCTTAGAGAATAAGTGGTTACCGTGGGCGGGGAGGAAGATGGGAATGGGCTTCGACCGGTACTGAGCAAACACCGGGGCGGAGCGAAGATCTTCCAGCACGGCGGGGTTCCCGCTGATAGTCAGCGCTTTGCCCGCCTGGGCGCTCACAAAAGGCCGGGATAGCTCCGACACACACTTTAGAATGTCAGCTCGAAAGTATCACAAAAGCCGGGGCTAGAAAAAGGAATAACTGACTTTGGTGCGAATAAACTCTTCCAGAGCGGGGATAGCTGTCTGCTCGTCCAGTCCAAAGAACAGCATCGACCACTCGTTTGGCTGCCCAGCCTCCGGGCGCCCAATGCGATCCCTCACATCCACCGCGAGAAGACCAAGGCGCAACGCGACCTGAACAGTGTGCACCGCAGCCGGCAGCAATTCAGACAATGAGCTGGATGAGGCAATCGCCGCTGCCGCGAGCGAGCCCGTACAGAGGCCAATTAGGTAGGTTGACCCAGGAGAGGGATACACCGCGCCAGGCTCTTCATAATGACTAAATGACACACTATCAGCTGTTCTGCTATATGATTTAATGAAATCTCCAGAAGACACTTACCAGATAAACGAGCCCAATTGAGTTAGAGCATGTAGCGACACTTGGAAGGCTGGGCTCAAGCTGCCTTCGCAGTACTTTTGCAGCAGATGCGAGAGACTGGAACTCCGCGATGCTTGTCGCTCAGCAGATGAGCACCAAAGATTGCTCTGGGCGCGGATCACAAAGTGAGACTGCTCGAGGAAGGCAGCGAGGATGGGCTTGCTCCTACAACTGAGCAGCCGACGAAGATCCGGGACGAAATCATAGGTTTGGTCACCAAAGAGGAAAATGTGAGTCTCCGGCTTCATCATGGCGATAATCTATATAATCGACTCGGGGATTTGGTGGGTTGTCCTTAGAGTGTCCCCACGTTGTCGTTTAACGCACAAAGAGTCTAGATGAATGAATGAAGGAGTGGTTGATCGCTCAAATAATCCCAATGACCAAGGACAGGCATCACCATATGTATACATTATGGTTCCCTTGTCAGACATTACCCAGTAAGTCCCTAATCTTGAAAATTACTCCCCATAAGCTAAGCTAAGTGACCGGAGAGCGATTGGGAAAGCGATTGGAGCTGACACGAGAACCCAATTGCTTATACCTACTCTCTGCAATTCCGTTGACTCGCTCTGCGAAAAACACCCCACCGCTAAATTTGAACCTCCGCACTCTAAGTCATTTGTTGTTTCTACAATTCATCTTATTTGGTGATAGTGATCATGCTGGCTCGCCGGACAACATTGGGTCGCCGGCGACTCTCTCCAGCCTCAACACGGATCACTCTTCATACGTGTATCGGTAGCCCGCGATTCATGCCCCAGCCAATGGACTCACCCGGTCGGATGGTCTTCTCTCGCTATTTCTCTGTCACGGTAGTCAAAAATGTCACCATCGGCGGCGTCATGATTCCTCAACTTTTTGTCCCGCCAGTCATGTTCGTCGGGATGCTGTTAGCTCTCTGGGCCTGGAAATGCTTCTGGATCATTGTGATGCAGGATCGGCTGATGTACATGTCCTGGATGCCTCCATTCTCGCGGTCGGAGAATATAGAGGATTACGAGGTCAAGTGTCGGCCTGTGCGGTGGGAAGAGTCCTACTTCCGCAGTCTGGATGGCACCAAGTTGGCCATTTGCATCGGCACTATTCCCCAGGGGAGTTTTTCACCTCCGCTGTTGCCTTCCCCTCTGCAGCACCGTAAGCGACATGTCGTGGTCTGTTATTTCCAAGGCAATGGGGGTTCCATGCCACCGCGGCTCCCCATCCTCTCCACGGTGCTGCGAGCGTTAAGTTCCACACCATCCTCCCCCAGTGCGCCGCCCACTGAGTATACGCTGGTAGCTCTATCCTACCGCGGCTACTGGAAATCCTCCGGTCGCGCATCGCAGATTGGGCTTGAGCGGGACGCCCAGGCTTTCCTTGACTTGGTTACGGAAACCTATTCGACCCCCGATACCGATTTCAAGGTCGTCCTCTGGGGTCACAGCCTAGGCTCTGCGGTGGTGAGCCATACTACGCCCACCTATCTCAACCGTTTAACCTCTACCGAGGGGGACACTCCAGCTCACCCGCTCTCCGGGATTGTGTTAGAAACCCCATCGACAAGCACTAAAGACATCCTGAAAAATCTGTACCCCCAGCGATGGCTTCCCTATCGTTATCTATGGCCCTTTCTGTGGAATAATTGGAGTAGCGCCGCTGCAATTACCCGGATCGCTCGTTGGCGGGACGATGCTCCAGACGAACGGAGACAACCGCCTGCAATCCTGTTGCTCATCGCGGACCAGGATGAGATGATTCCATCTACGGCAGCAGATGAGTTGGAGCGGTTGTGTCGACAGCATGGATTGGACGCCGAGCGGAAGAATGTTGCAGGTGCGCTGCATACGGAGGCAGTATTGAAGCGTGAGGGGCGGGAAACTATAGTAGCATTTATTCGGCGAGTGACACAAAGGTAGAGACCATGGATGCGTGTAATATAGGTTATAGGCAAATCACAGCGATGGATGGTATATCACCTTCCTTTCTCTCGCGCTGAATGGGCCAGATTACCCACTTCGCGACGGGGTTTAGGGTTCAAGGTTCCCTTAGCTCCTGGGCCAATTAATCCCACCTGGACACCTGGGCACGGGTATAATTCAATGATTTTCTTTTGTGGCTTTGATGGTTTAATGGGCAACCCCAAGATAAGGTTTAACAAGCTCAATGAGCCTCACTGCTCAGAGTTGACAATCTTTCTTCACCAACGTAGAACCAACATGGCGCACTACACGGCTGCTCTGATGACTTGCTTAGGAGGCCCTTTCAGACGATTATCTCAGTGTCTCTATGCTATCTGTTTCAAGCAGGATGTGTTTTCGACGATCACCACGACATCCCTGTCAAAGCGGCCCGCCGGGGGAACTTTGATGCCGCAGACCTAGAGCTCGCTCTCCGAACCAGCACTCTGATTGGTTAATATCGAAGTACCATCCACATCTATGGATCACTATAGGGTATATATGAACTTGGAAAGCCAACGATCATAAATCTCTAGCTGTATTGTGATTCTGCTTTCACGGCTGCCCGATTGCCTTTGATCAATCTCGACTTTTCTTTCCGTCTTGACCAGCATGGGCATCGACGAGAGAGCATCCGCGGAGGTACTTCCTTCGAGGGACTCTGCAACCCTATTTTCCGATGAAGAAGATGAGTCCAAGGCCAATGTTCTTCCAATGGGATGGCAGCTAGTGGGAATCATTGGCAGTCTGATGATGGCGGTCTTCTGCATGGCATTGGATAATACCATCATCTCAGTCGCCATCCCCAAGATCACGACGGAGTTCCACAACCTCAACGATGTTGGCTGGTATGCCTCAGCTTACCTGCTCCCAGGATGCGGTGCGCCGATCTCCCCTTTCGTGATATTTGAAATATAGCAGCTGACAACTTCACGCAACTCATAGCTTTCCAACTCCTCGCAGGCAAGCTATACACACACTTCAACATCCGTGAGGTTCTCTTCGGTGCAATATTCATATTCGAGGTCGGTTCACTGGTATGCGGTGTGGCGCCAACCTCAACCGCGCTTATTGTCGGCCGCGCCGTAGCCGGACTGGGTAGTGCCGGTATCTTCACTGGCGCGCTGGTTTCCATCGCCCATGTGACCGCATTGGAAAAGCGGCCCCTATACTTCAGTCTGATTGGAGGTGTCTATGGCCTGGCCTCCGTCATTGGGCCTTTGGTTAGCCTTTCTCTGCCTCTCCATGACACAGGAATGTCGCCCGCTAATACAGTTCACAGCTCGGTGGTGCCTTCACCGACAAAGTAACCTGGCGCTGGTGCTTCTACATCAACTTGCCGCTGGGTGGTGTTGCAGTCGTGGGTCTGCTGTTCTTCCTTCGAATGAAACCACGACAAGGAACCCAGAAATCCTGGAAACAGGTATTCTGGAGCTTGGATCCTTTCGGGACAATTCTCTTTGTCCCTTCCATCGTTTGCCTACTCCTCTCACTGGCATGGGGCGGCAGCACCTACGCTTGGTCAGATGGTCGCATCATCGCTCTCTTTGTGGTCTTCGGCTTGACACTAATCACTTTCTGCTACCTCCAATGGCACTTGAAGGGAAACGCGACAGTGCCGATTTCCATCGCTGGTCAGCGAACGATCGCCTGTGCATCGCTGTTTGAGTTCTGCCTTGGTGCTTCGTTCTTCATTTTTGTGTACTTTGTGCCACTTTGGGTATGTCCTCAATCCCATTCCCCTTCCATGAGATTTTGGATTTAACATACCTTCCCATGTGCAGTTCGAAGCGATCAAAAACACCTCCGCAGTGACAGCAGGCGTCGACCTTCTCCCCCTCATTCTCTCCGAGATCGTAGGAATCGCTATATCCGGTGCTCTGGTAACTCACCTGGGCTACTTCAGCCCCTTCTTCATCGCGTCCTCGGTGATAATGTCCATCGGTGCCGGTCTCTGTCTTCTCTTCGACGTAGATACCCCTACTGCCAAGTGGGTCGGATATCAATTTCTATACGGCTTTGGAGTGGGGCTGGGATTCCAACAGGGTACTGTTGCCGCCCAAGCCGTGTTACCTTTCAATGATGTTGCTGTTGGCACTGCGGTCGTGGTGTTCTTGCAGATTCTGGGTGGATCCATTTTTGTGTCTGTCGCACAGAACCAGTTCACAACAAAGCTGGTAAGCAACTTGCTGGCGCTCGATATTCAGGGGTTGAGCCCGCAGGGGATCGTTTCTGCTGGAGCAACAGGGTTACGCGATCTGGTATCAGCGGAGGATTTGCCGATGGTACTGGTTGCATATAATGACGCGATTGTGAGTGCGTTGAAGGTCGGTGTTATCATTGGCGCTATTAGTATAATCGGCGCGCTTGGGGTGGAGTGGAAGAGTGTAAAGCAGCCGGAGGGGAACGGGGAGGAAGGAGGGATGGTTGTGCCGAATGCAGCATAATGAGTGAAAGAGCTCAGACTGGATCTGAATAGGAGATAGAGACGGGTAAATTGGAATTTCCACCCATAAAGAATCATACATTAAACGATTGAATCGTCCTCTTGGGTATGTACACGTAGTTATTTACCGGCCTTCGGATTATAGTACATGTAATGTAGTTCAAACCCCACATTTCCTGAATTGTACGTTGCTGGGGCACTCGGACGTACAAGCATACCTCGGCGATTCTGACCATCTCATCTCCAAAACTATGAAGAGCTATGTATTTGGGTTTTCGGGCTTCTCAGCTAGGTTTACTTGCCCTTGAGTATTCCGCTAAGCTTCATTAAATAGATTCATTTGTTTAACAAATTCAATGAATTCGTTCTCTAGCATGATGCCTCTAGAACCCAGCACATTCGATCTATATATGAAGAATGTTTTGATCTAGTTCACTCAATATATATTTTGGACTCGGAACGCCAAGGCAGAAATCATCTTCCGAAAACCAACTTCTGTCGGTTCATTTGGTCAAGTCTAAACCCAATGTCAGATTGATGATGCATCCACAAAAGCCGAAAGAGGAAACAGTATGTTTCAAGAGAAGCAAGGGGCCGTCAAGAATCAAACGAGAGATGCCGGGAACGAAAATATTCTGTCACGCAACTGTCAAAGACTACATCCAATATTTAACTCAAGTTAAGAGTGGACTTTGTTCTAATATTTGGGAGTTTTCAACTGGCTGTTTACACTATACCTAGCCATTTACAAAATTGAAGCTCTATGAGAAGAGCCCTGGAGGTAATGATGGATGACTCAGTACTCCACCTCCCCGACCCGCCCACCGGCCCGTCCCGACAACCAAAAAGGCACAATATTTGGCCAGTGACCAAACACCCGTGGACCCTTGGAACCTTGGAAAATACAATGCATTTACAGATATCTGTTTGAACCTTGACAGGACCAATCACTGATTCGCTAATTTCCAGGTCCTAATTCTAGATTTTGGACATTGAGGTCTTCTTTAAAACAGAACGCTAAAGGTCCACAACATGTACTCCCCACTGCTCCCTCACCAAAACGCTCTCTAAAACCTATACGAAACTCGTTGTATTTATGTTAATTGATTCATAAGAGTCCACGCATGCTAATATCTCAAAGACTCAAAGGGTAGGCCAGTGAATGAAAGCAATGCTTTCGGTTGCCACAAAATAATAATGTCTGATCAAAAACAACATTTGGTTGAGGCATCAGTGATTTGGTGGACGAGCGAAACTTGGGGACAAAGTGAAAAAGTCGACAGACATCTGTTGACACCATTGACATGTGTCTTTGGTCGACGGCTGACCACGTAAATTCCAAACTCGTGTTGGCTCTAGCTGACACGTCGAGTGCTGAGTGGCAGCCCCTCAGAGCAGAGGGAATCATTCCAGTGCCATCTCTGGTGAATAGGAAGTCTATACTGCCTTTTGGAAAATGCCTCGCCAATCCGGCTTCCATCCACCTTGCTTCTCCCAGGCCAAGCTTGCTCTTCAGCCCATGGCTAGGAATGAGAAGTTGTCATCCAAATGAGAGAGAGAGACTCATACATTGCGAAGGATGGATTTGATCACATCTCGTACGGTCTCGAATTGTCGTCGGACCTCAGCCTCAAGAGGCAGAAAGACGAGATCGAACATCCTGTCATCTGTCTCGGTTTGGATTTGATTAATATCATCATCGAAGTCAAATTCTGGCGGCGATTCTGCAACAGAAGTTTGACCGCTGGCCATTACCATTGGGTCTATTGAATCCGGGAAGTTCAATGGCTGGAGAGGGGTTGGCGAGCGACGTGGACTTGTAAGCGAGGAAGAAGAAGAGGGCCGTTGACGACACTGGTGGAAGAGAATATCGATAAATTGGAGCACGCGGTGAAGCTCGCCAAAAGCCACGCTCGCGCGGGCTACCTTGTCCTCGCAGCCCGCTGGGCCCGACGCGGCCACGGCAGCATGTCGAGCAAGAACATCCATGGCAGCGAAGACAAGCAGATATCGCAGCTGATGGTTTGCTTGAAGACACGGGCATTCTAACGCTGAGGTTGCCACTTCTAGGATGTTTCGATTGCACCCCATCGCTATCTCAACCCCGGGGGAACTAGGGGAAAGCAACCAGGGTTTGTAATGAGTATCATTCTGCGCCCCGGAGAGAACAGCCAGCATCTTTTGTGAACAGCTGTTCTGGCCCATTAGGGCGCCGTTGCAGAGACTGCTGGTAGATGACGAGGATGATGTTCCCAGACTATCGAACTGGTTGGGTATGTCGCCCAACCCAGGCCATAATTTGTAAGGGTCAACCAGGGCTAATGATAACGTGTCTAGCCGCCCTCCTGTTGATTTCATCGCATTGTCACAGGAACTACGCTCCGACGGGAGCACCCCGAGGAGATAAGGAGAGAGGCCTTCCCCTGTGGGCATTTCGGTACCAGGCATCGAGTGAACATTTGGCAACGCAAGGCCGCAGAGTTCATCTATAGCACTTGGCAGTGAAGCTGAGAACTGCGCAGCAAAGTCCACAATTTTGTCACTTGGTACAGCAGGAGGTGATTGAGGTACCGGAGTGGCCCTGGTGGATGTGCTGATCCGATCTGTGGACAAGACACGCTCAGCAGCTGGGCGTCGACCGGCACGGTGGGAGACTTCATAATTGCAACGGAGTCCGCGAGTTTGACAGCGAGCACAGGTTGGCTTCTCTTTGCCGCACTTTACTTTGACAAATGCACACTGGCTACAGCTCTCCTTGAATTTCCGGCGCGTTTGGCTACCGGGGGATCGTATGGTCACCATCGGGCAACGTTATAAAGAAGTTGA
This sequence comes from Penicillium cf. viridicatum, assembly GCA_028974045.1. Classification (NCBI taxonomy): domain Eukaryota; kingdom Fungi; phylum Ascomycota; class Eurotiomycetes; order Eurotiales; family Aspergillaceae; genus Penicillium; species Penicillium cf. viridicatum. Next base: position 4,389,807 of record JAPQKQ010000006.1, on the reverse strand, counting down.
GTCTTAAAGGAGGAAGGTGGAGACGAAGGCAATAAAGGCTTGACACTTGTATGACTAGCAGGTACTCATCTACATCTATATACATCTAGGTTTTACTTGGGGGCCGTTGGCTTTGGCCTACCTTTCGTCTGACAGTATCCATCCATCGTGGTAAGCGCGACTTCCTTCTACGTACATATGGATCTAGCGCAATCTCGTATCTTATAACGATCCTTCCTATGAGGGTCAGGGGTTTCTCGTTGGCCTGGTGCTATGGGACCCCATGCAGTAAATGTCTCAATCACTAAGGTTCCTGTAGCCTGGGTCGCATGGCTTTTGGTGGCTGGGGGCAAGGGGGTCTGAACGTGCAGGTAAGCCTTATTGATCAAACCATACGCATCAGTGTTTACGCCCATGGATAGGAGCTTACCGCGATCCTGCCATTGGTGGGTGGCACGTGGGGATTCAGAGTTGAGGTACAATTGGCGGGATAACAAACCTTGGCAACCTGGATGTGATGCAACATGCTTGATATACGAGCATGTAATATATCTGCCGTGATTATCGTCTGCCATGAATGGCCCCACTTATACAGCGCAAAATTGCAGGCAAGGTTACCCTCGAACTGCCAAAGTCCTGCCCGTGTTCTCAGAGAAAAGGTTAACAAGAACATGTACGGAGTAGTTGCAACGACCTTAGGCATGCACGGGTGGTTCCGCAGGTTAGGCACAGCTACTTTGTAGATATCGCCAAATCTGGCAAATGGTTCGAGATCCGGGAAGCGAGTAAATCCTGGCAAAGTCACTATGCCGACCGGACGAATAGGAAATGAATTAGTGGAACAAGGTCTGACGAAGGATAAACCTAGATCCTTCCTGTCGGGTGGCTACCTAGGTAAGGTATAGGATTTAGGTAACAAAAAGTATCTGCGTCATAATGTGACTAAAACATTCTAGGCTACAGTAGCCGTGAGAATATTCCCCGGTCGCATGGAGCTATTGAAGAAGAGCTAATTGAGATTCAATTGAGCTGAGATGCTGAAGATCGGCTAAAATACGGAGGAGCCATCTTTGGGACGGTACGATTACTAGGCGATTGTTACATACGGTACCTACGATACGTGAAGCGTCGCGCCAGGGTTGCACGGACCTCTAGGGCTTAACTAAACTCTTTTTCAGTTAAGCCCTGGACAATTTCAATTTCCTACAGTCCTTGCCAAGTAAACCAATCTGCAGGTGTAGCGTTAGCACGTCCCAACGGAAACCCTCGCTTAATGCCTATCTATATTTTGTTAGGGGTTGACCTGTAAAAGGTGCAGGCGTACATTGTCAGTTCTGATAATTCTATGATGATTGTTAACTAGAAGCTTAAGTAGGAGAAGAGATAGATCTCCTATCACAAGAACACCCAAAGAAGGAATTTCGCATCGGTATAGCACGAACATTTCTCAGCTATGTAAGACCGATATAAACTTTTAGGGTATAGCATGGCACGGAGTACTGATACCAATTTTAGAAATTGAAACGGCACTAGCCAGGTAGGTAAATAGTTTGAGTCTCCGTTGCGCCGAGCTAACCCTATATTCGCATCTGGGGGTCTCTTGGGGCCAGATAGTGGGCTGTGGTCCGTAATGTATATAATTCAATGGGAAGCATATGAATGACATGTCAACCATTCCGTTGATACATGGAGTCCAGTGCTAGGTATCCGTAGTACATAGTCGTTTTAGTACACTTTGGTAAACTTTGCCAAATCCTTGGTTTTCCAGATAAGCACCCGTTCCAAGGTTTATCCCGAAGGTTATCGTGTCTGGCCTTCACAGGTGGGCCCATTGGACGTAGCGGGTACAACGGTGACCTGTTTATGACACAGTTGAGAGATTCATTGTTATATTGCTCAATAGGGGCTTCTCTCTTAGCATCGTGGGGCCCATGTAACCCACTCACTGGGCTTACGTCTTACGTGTCTGTCTTCCTAGCTGACTACATTTTTTACGAACCGGGAAAGTATGTACAGGCTGTGGATTCCCAGTTGCGAAGGAATCATTGGGTTCGGAGAAAATAGGCTGCAGCAATCAATCCGTATTTCACTCCGCAGACGGCAGCGGGGGACGGCAGTGGGAGGTGTCGTGATATGAGGCTGGCGCGGATTAGGAACAAGACCGCCCCATTGGAAATAATTCCTCAGGTGTTTGTACGAATAACAACGTCGATTGATATATAACTAGTCAATTTGAAGCTAGTATTATATAATTAACCTCAAATACGGGGGGGGGGAAGCCAGGCATGCCGTCAAGAGAGAGTTTCAATAGCTACGAATAGATGAACGGTTATGTGGAATCAGCTTTTCTTTCAATGGCCACATATCTCGAAGTTACAGTTTCGTGACTTGACCTTTTGGATGTCGAGGATTATTCTAAACCGACAAGAGGTTCGGTATCAATGGATCAATATCCAAATTGCTGAAAGGCACCATTCCCATTCCCATTCGCATTCGCATAGCTCTCATATGCAACCTCAATGACAGAGAGCGCGGAGCCCGGTGACCTACGAACGTTCTGCACAGCCAGCCGTCCGGTGCCATCACTAGTCGCGTCCAAAATCCGTTGGAATTCAGTCAAATCCCTCTCCTTCGTATTAAAAACTTGCTGCATGGTCAGATCCCGGTACCTCTGGAGTGCATCATCCAGAACACCGATTTGACCTGGCTCAGGAAGCACCGTGTCAATGATGAGCAGCCGGGAATCTGGGTTTGAACGCAGGGGCTGCACTAAGGGGGTAAGGATACGAATGGCGTTGGCATCCGCATGATTGTGAAGCACCATTCGTAGCAGATACACATCAGCGTTCTGAATCGGCTGTGCATTATAGTGGTCGTAAACGCTGGCCTCAATGGCTGAGCGAATAGCCCCTGGCTGCGATTTCAGGAACGAGCGGCTCTGGTTAGTCTGCTCGGCTGTGTCTTGCACTACAAATCGTAGTCGAGGGAAGGCCTCAGCTAGCGCTACACAGACGTTTCCTGGGCTACCGTCGATCTATTTTGCTATTCGTTAGACCGTTGCGCGAAATCTTTGCTCGAATCAAGAAAACTCACATGCACCACAAGGGCTTGATTCAGCTGAGCCCAGTCGTAGTCTGCGATCAGATGCCGCACAGCTGTACCCTCGCTGGCAGAGACTCCTTTCATATAGCCGCCGAAGAGTTTATTAAACTCCCGTGAGCGGGTAATGAAGGTAAAAGCAGACAAGGGCGTATTCATGGCCAAGTTGACCGCTGTTTCAGTAGGCTGCTCAGACTCGCCCCATTTCTCGGTGGCCTCTGCCATCTGGGCAGAGACAGGCATATAGAAGTCGGTCATGAACCTAATCCAGCCTAGATAGGCAGGAAGAGTGACAAACTGCCTGGAAGTGGGGTTGTGCGCTATTTCGCCCGGTTGGGGCTCACACAGGCAGCCACTTGTGATGGCCATGCGAACTACGCTCTGCAATTGCCTCTCTGGCACGGAGCAGATGCTGGCCAACTGGGAGTACGGGACGGAGCCCGTTAAGGGCACCGCAGCGAAGACTTGGAAATGCGCCAACCATTTGATGCACGCAATATATTGGTACTGAGTTCCTCTGACGTTAATGACTTGATAAAACTTGACTCAATGGAAGACTAAGTGAGCTTACTTGAACGGCTAGCATCGGGAGATATTCACTAGGCTCAGCTGCCACTTGAAGCGCCTCCTTGGCAGCAGAGAGGAGCTGTTGGCGAGCCTGTCGAACATATTCCGGGGCCGTATGAGGTAGGACTACCGATGGGGCATCCGGACGCAAAGACGGATGTGGGCTCTCATCGAGAGTGCAATACCCACTAATGACCTTCGCGGCTGCGCTGATGGTTTCGGCCAAACTCTCCAGATGGCTTGAGGTGCTCATATTGTTGTAAATAGACATTGTAATGGTAACGTAAGAGAGAATGGCATTCGTTGGCGTTAATTGGAGCTCTATATCATGGAAGCCTCGTGACACCCTTCTAAGATTGCAAAGGAGCGAAATGATAATCCATCCGGGTTCGCTGACCGAAGAGGTTCGAGGCCGGCTAATGCAATGCAAGGCGACTAGATACCCTATATTGCTTTTGTTATATTTAACGTATACGGAGATGGATTATTGGGGTCAAGAGCCCTGCTAATTCTCGTGGTGCTCTTGCTTCCTATCTGCAATGAGGTTTCTTTGTCTGCACGGCGCAGGGACTAGTGGTGCCATATTCCGTGCACAAACCGGTATGTGCCCTGTCGCGCGATCCTTTCCAAATCGGGAGGAGGTTTATCCGTTGAGATAGAGAGGGGCTGGACTGACCAGAGGCGAGTACAACAGCGGCATTTCGAGAGAAATTGGATCCCGAACGACACACCTTCGACTTTATCGATGCCCCTCATCCATCAACGGCGGGCCCAGGAATCTCAGCCTTCTTTCCCGAACCCTACTTTTCCTTTTATCGCTCAACAGATCTGGAAGAGGTTGGCAAGACGCACCAGTGGGTCCTCAGACATCTCCACAGCCAGGCCCAGCCATATGACGCCCTACTTTGTTTTTCCCAAGGCTGTGCAGTTGCAGCCTCGCTGATTTTCGCGCACCAAAACGAGCACCCTGAAGTCGAATTGCCGTTTCGCGCCGTTGTGTTCATTTGCGGTGGACCGCCCCTTCCCATTCTCGCTGACTGGGGCCTTCCCATTCCGAGATCGGCCTGGGAAGTGAACGAACGGACCGGGCGAGAGCTTTGGGAGCAGGCAAATTCGAAACAGAGCCTGTTGGCTGCGCGTCGGGCGAAAATTGAGCCATCACCCGGCCGAATGGCAACATCGTTCCCCGATACCGATAACCTGGAGAGCGAAGATCCGTATACACTGCCCGCAATTGACCCGCGAGATGTGTATGGTCTCGATCTGACTAAATTCCCCGAGAGTTGTCGGATCCATCTCCCCACCGTCCATATTTACGGGCGGCGGGATCCTCGCTGTCCGAGCGCGCAACAGTTAGCTTTATTGTCCCAGGCCAATCAACGGTTGGTCTATGATCACGGCGGTGGGCACGAGATCCCCCGAACCACACGGGTGTCAGAGGCTATTGCAGGGGCGGTGGATTGGCTGGAGGATTGTCTAGCTTTAGCTTGAAATGAACGGAGCTCCTCGTCCACGGTCGGGAATTGGCCGAGCTTAGCTTATGCTTCATTTTGAGCCCCTTTTCTTGGTATGGGTTTGCATCGTTTCCTCATTTTAAATATCTTAGTTTTGTTATTATAGTTGTCAATTGTGAAAAACAATTGAACCTGGTATATTAAGACTGTCAATGATATTGTTAGAGATACTTTTTAGGTACTCTACCCCAAATCGCCAACCTTGGAACTGCACACCTTCTTAAACTACTTCCGGTTAGCGCCATCTGAACACGAGAGTCTATTTTCATTGTTTCCATCGTTAAGCATCCCAGTCCACCCTAGATTTCCTTAATTTTGACATATTACGTATTATTGAGAAATACCGAAAGTCTCGCCTGGCTTTAGTATTGATCGGGAAAGTTCAGTCCCAGGCTGGACGGCCCATCCTGAAGATGAGCTGTGAGCGAAAGGTTAGAGCCACCTTGGTCGCGGCCTAAATTCTTACCACATGACAAGCGTGGGGGCGCCTGGCCTTGTCCATTTAGGATAGAGTGCGGAAGAACTACCCATTTCTTTTGTTCTTTTGTTCTTTTTCCTTTTTCCTTTTTCCTTTTTCCTTTTTCTTGACTTTCTTGGCTTTTCTTGGCAATTGTTCTGGTAGTGCGCAAATATGGGAATAATCGCTATCTAAATTTAGATACCGTAGGTGTTTAGCGAGTGCATCATGTCTTCCACCTCTTTTCATGGAATTTCATGTGTGGCCTTCTAAACAGGGTGGACAATTATTGTTGTAATCCGTACGAATGTTGTTTGTTTATTAATCAGGCTATCTAGACATCTCGGGATTTATTGCCGATGGTGTGCTTTTACAACAACTATAAACGATTTGATATATTCTTATAGAACTCTTAGGTGGCAGCACATTCAAAATAAACACAAAAAAACATCGCAGTAGCATAAAATCCGTCTTCGTGAATACCAACACTCGCGAAGAAAAGACAACAACACCGCAACTAGTCGTCCACTATCACAATCTCTTCCACATACTCATTCATGTCTTTCATCATTACGTTCTGTGACTCTTGGAGTGAGATACCGCTCACTAATGGCGTGGACGCAGTACGTTGCGACACTGCCACAGCAATGACCGTGTCATGCCCGTGAGAAATACTGAGTAGCACGTTTGTGATACCCGCGTCGCGAGCCGCGCGAAGAGCAAGGCCGTGCAACTAAATCCAAAAAGAAATATTGTTAGTGACTGCGTGAACCACAAAGGAAAAAGACAGGCTGACAAGGGGGGTATGAAAGAGGAAATGGCGGGTGTAATTACCTTTACACGTGGAGAGCCATTGTCGTAGGTGCAGATCTCGATTGTATTCATGGCGGCGCCCGCACCCTGGGATTTCACACCCATGCTTTTGAATACGGCCTCTTTTGCGCACCAGCGGCTAACGTAGACACTGTGGGGGTCCCGAGAGCGGCTTGCGTGCTCGCGCTCGGCGTGCGTATAGTTTCGCGCGAGAAATGTAGGGTTCACATCCGAAGAAAACTCGGAGCTGGACTCAATGTCGATACCTATGGCACCTATTGGAGAGGACATGACTCCAATGTCGCTCAGGAGGCGGTCGATAACATCATATGCTTCCATGCTGAATGAGAGGTCTCCGTACTTAGTTTCACCAGGGGGCAAAGCCGATGCTGCAGGCGCTTCACTTCGCTCGACAGTCGGGGCAACTTCGACAGGGTTCCCGTGAAGATTGGCAGGGTCAAAATAGATCTCCTGGGTCTCAGGGTGAATGCGCGCACGTGCTAACGGATCAAGAAGCACCGTGACTTCATCTTCCTTCCGATATGGAGGGTGCTCCTGAGCTTTCACAATCGAGTTTGACATCACGGCTTTTGCAAAAGCGCGGTTTGCTAGTTTGATCCGTTGACTGTATTTGTGGGCATAAACAGCGTAACAATCACTCCCCAGCGTTGCAAATAGATACTTCGGAGCCACACCCACCATCTGGGCGCCCTTCTGGCCAAACCCAAAGGAGTTCAGAAGGAAAGCTTTGACTCCCGGAACCCGCAACGTCTCATTGGGGAAGGCCAGATGCTCGAACTGTTGCAGGGCGGGGTCGATATTGTCACAATTGAAGTTTCCCGGCACCAGGCCAGAATGCAAGACCTGGAGACATCCGTTAAGCATCCAAGCAGCGGCTGCAGCTTTAGGATGGCCCGTGGTGGCTTTCTGGCACATGGCCAGAAGGGGCGGCCCCTTGCGACCCAAATGGGTCATTTGCGTGTTAATTGTTTCGGGTTCGTTGATATCGTTGGCTTTGGTAGATGTCCCGTGGAGCGACACGATTCCGATATCATCGACAGTGAGTCCAAAGACTGCGAGCGAGGCCCTTAAAGGGGAAATCTCTAGGTTCTGAACACGGAACTGATTTCCCCAGTGTTTCCGAATTTGCTGAGTGAGGGTAGGATCGACGTCCTGGGACGCACTAGTGGTAGCGCCGGCGAGTTGACGCTGGCGGATATCAGCGTCGGATGCGCGTGAGAGACTGGCCTGCAATGCTTCTCGTCTGTATTTTAAGTTGAGCAACGGGGAATCGACGGCTGCAGGTGTTTCTCGCGCGAAAGTCAACAGGCCTTTGCCCGGTGCAGGGACTGAGCGGCTGATCTTATCGGATGCCATTGTTGAGCCAGCCACCACAGCATAAATGGGCAATCCCATCTCTATGGCCATCTCGGCGTTGCAAATAAGTTGAACTCCGCAGCCCTGAGCTTCTAAAAAGCCAGCTCGGGTCTCTGCCGTAGGACGGGAGAATTCAGCTGGTTGTCGGCCCTCAGCAAACTGTTTGGTGGCATCAACAGTAGCTTTCATGGTCGAGAAGGCGTAGGATTCGTCTTCTTGCAGGTTGTCTGTACCGCCTACAAGACACATGCGCGTTTTCCCATTCATAATAGAATCAATGCCCAGATCCATAGATTCCAGACTGGTCGCACAGGCGCCCACTGGGGTCTTGATAGGCCCACTGGAGCCGAGTAAGAGCATGTTCACCCAGGCAGCAGGCGTGTTCAAATTGGTTTCCTGAAGCACGTCTCCCTGAACGCGCTTGTCGAGGCGAACGTCATGGAACATCTCCCGATTTTTGTCAGTCCCGCCCAAGGAACTTCCAATGAAGTTTCCAATCTCTGCCAAGTGGATCTTGGTGAAGACTTCGAGCGGGTTCTCGATACCCGCGCTTAGGAACGCTTCCGCCACGCAACACAATGTATACAGTGTCACATTATCCACTTGGCCAATGATGTCGTCGGGGATTCCATATCGGGCCGCATTCCACCCGGTTGGTAGCAGACCGGCCACCACACTTGAGGCAAGCGGCACGATCTTCGACACCCAGAGGTGGGCGCCGGCTTTGATTTGTACTCGAACTGTGTCTGACTCATCCAAATGATGGATGGAAACGTGTTCGCCATGCTTCCTCTGGAAAGCATCTGCTGTCGCCCGGGTACATTCAAACGGATGAAGGTCTTCTTCCACTGCAATTTCTTGCAAGAATTCTTTCTTCATAGGATCGTAACCACCAAGAGCTTCAGGTTCAATCAACCGAACACCCGCATGGTCTAGGATGTTGGCGTGGTATCTTGTGGCAACCTGGTCATCTCCAATGGGTTCTTCGTTTTTCGCATCAACCCAGCCGACATAATGCTCGCCTGACTTGAGTTGGCCATCGAAGTGCTTGATCAAACCCATAATCCAGGCCATTTCGATGTATCCGTCTTGGGCCAACTTCCGCTGGCTCTCCATTTGCCAGCGGGTTCGGGAATTACCCCAAGGGCCAAGCTCGGAAAACCCAACAATAACAACCACACTGCTCAGGTCCACCATGCCTTCAAGGTCAGGGAGGGTTTTGAGATCCTGATCGTAACTGGGTAAAGTAGGGAACTTCAGTTCAAGCCTGCTTCGCCGGGGTCGTGACATTGCAGACGATTGAAGCTTGGTAAGGTCCTGAGGAGGCCCATTGGTTAAATTGCACGCTCGGGCGTCTTCTTCGAATATCGCCTTGTTGCATTGCTGCTGCTGGCGAATTGTGGACCGTGCTTCGGTTGTGATCTTCTTCAACTCTTGAAGCTGTTGCAATCCGCCTCCGAAATCGGCTAGGATAGCTTCATCTTCACAGAAAGTGGAAATTTCGGGAATAAGAAGGGAGAGGATATTCAGTGCCATTTCCTGCTGTGAGAACGACAAAACACCATGTGCCTCCACACTTTCCGCAAGGATGTCGTTAGACTCCATTAGTCCAGTCCCACGCGTCCAGCCGATAATGATACCACAAACAGAGACCTTGTCCTTCCAGGACTCGGAGGCAAAACGGTTGAGGATACTTTCGAGCCCTAGCTTTGATTCTGAGTAGAGGCCGTCTCCTCCAAACGTCCCATGGTTAGGGGAGAGAGGAACTAAGACCTGCGTGGGACGGAAATGAAGCCCTCGATTTGTCTTCTGTTGTACGACATTTCCGATCAGGCGGAGAACATTCGTCAACATCAAGCGGTGAGCTACCTCTGACATAGGTCCCAATTGATCGATCTCCGCTCCGTCTTCAGGCATTGCAGCAAAGGGAATGAGAACATCTATATTGCGGGCAAGCCCAGACTCATTGTGGACGTACTCGATCAGCTCTTTGCAGTCTGTCACGCTTGCCTGGTTAAAGGGTAGGACATATAGCTCAGAGTCACGACCTCCAAAATCGCGATAAATCTTCTGGTAGAATGCTTGAGCACGGGAGACCGCCCGACTGGTAGTCACGATCACGGTTGCTCCTCCCATGAGCAACCTTTTGACCAGCTCAGCACCAATAGAGCCTAAGCCTGCTCCCGTTATGAGGGCCACTTTCTTGTGGAAAGACAGACCGTCTTGCTGAGCACGCGATATGGCTTCCCAATGGTAGTCGGTTAAATCGCGATTGATGTCCCAAGAACCCCCCGACTGAGTTTTCAAGGCTGTATGCTGTCCCTCTTGGAGGACCTGCGCATATTGAGCGCTCGATTGGGATCTTAGGCGTGGAACTTCCGAATAAGTGACTGACCCATCCGAGTTGACTCTGGTGCGAGGTGATGATGGCACGAATGCAAAGGACGCCCGTGGTGGGAGTGATAGGTTATCCCGGATCATGTTTGTGAGAATCCTGCCAGTAACGGTGAAAAGAGCTTTATCCTTTTGAGATGTAGAGGACGTTATCATATGGGAAATCAACTCTAGAGTCTGCTGGTTCGATCTGTTTGCGATCTGTCGTAGGCAGTCCCAATTTGCTTTGTCAGATGCAGCGGAAGACACCAAAGACTGTAGGGATTCGGGATCGTGATAGAGACGGCATACATCCATCCGGGTCTGGTTCCACCAGAAGTCGAAATGTCGGAGGTGATTTTTGTTAAAGATTGGTTGGATAGCCTTCTCAAAGTCCGGCCCATATTCAGATGTCCAGAGCGAGAGGCGATTGAGTTGAGTCTTAAACTGACTTTCCAGTTCCAGGAGTTTACCCCTACTGACGTCTTCAATGCCGAGGTAGCGCACTAGCGCCTGATGCTGCAGGGTCCCGAGGCGCTTTTGGTCTTGTGTAAGCTTCTCCAGTGACTCACTGTCCATGGTCATCGCGGCCGTTGAACGTTTCGTTGTGGCTGAAGCTTTCTGCAACTTCAGGCCACAGTAAGCTGCATATTTGGCAGCAGCATCATCCAGCATCGATTTCGCGGCACTAATAGAGGACAGACGAGAAGTAGCGTCGGCAATACTTTGTGTCATTGCGAACACAATGGCAGACATCTGACGGGATGAACCTAAACCCCATGTTACTTCGAGATATTGCCGCATGGACTTCAAGCTGAATTTCGGTGGTAGTGCGGACGAAATCCACCGTGAAATCATTTCTGAAAACGCTTGGCTAACTTGACCGGGATTATGTGGCTCCAGAGCGTCCGCGAGGTTTGAAAGGGGCATGTCCTCAGCGCCATCCGGAACAGAGCCAAATTGGTCCGTCAGATCTCCCATGAGTTCATTTTGCAGTGTTGACTTTCCTAGACGATAATTAGCCCTGGATTAGGACTGTGCGCGTAGACATGTTAGAGAGGAAGATTTACCAGAAGATAGGTCCTTCAGCGATTGTCTAGAAGAAATCTTGCCCATTGACTTTCGTAGCTTGAATGCCACTAACATCGTAATCAGCTGCAATGGGTGCATTGGTACATCGTCGATGCTAACGGTCGCAACTATGTCTGATGACGATGAAGTTGGAGCATCAGCGGGTGGAGCGGGTTGCGCTGTTGTATCAACGATTTCGGGGGTCGCATCTTCCTCCGCTGTTTCCTCGTCTGCAACAGGTCTGCTTTCATAGTGATAGCGAACCCGTGAGAGATTCTCTACGCTTGAAAGGAACTCGCGATGAAGCCCAAGCAATGAATCCACTATATCATAGCGGGATGCCCGTGTCTTCGAGGCCATATTGGTCAGAGTGGATGAAGGGCCAAGCTCCACAAAGCGGGCGATCTGCCGCTCCTTCGCAAACAAAGCATCTTGCGTTTCGATCCTAGGTCCCAATCAGTGAACCAAGATCTATTAAATTTTGCAGGCCACTTACCATCGAACGGGAAATGCAAATTGATGACTGGGCAGTGTTAGAGAGGTTTCCGAAATTACAGGATGGGGATACATACGCGAGCAGTTCGACAAGCAAGTGATACGCGATGTGTTGTTGTTCCTCTTCCGTTCGCACGGACGGGACAATTACACGTGACACCATTTCAGGCGAAGTTGAGCCTCTGCGACTTTCAGACGCTGGTTTGTACTTCGCTTCACCTCTGGTTTATCTTCAACTTTAACATCGAGATTAAGGGATCGTTGCGAAAAAAAAGAACGTACAAGAGATCAAAACCAGTCATCACCAATGCGGAATTCGGACTATTAACCAAGTTCTGTGTGAAAGCTGACATTTTCCGTGGGGTCGGGGAAGGCGACGTAGTTCGGAGAGCGAAGTGTTGCTCAGGACAGCGGGATGATTCGCCTCAACGGAACGGGAATGATGGCTTGTGAGCTTTGGTGGCTCCCCGAGGCCAAATTAATCCCCTAATGGCTCATATTTTCTAGCAATGGGGACAATGAGGGCTACAGCTCGTGACCTCGAGGCCACATCAAAATATCTTTCTTATTGCATCCGTTGCGCACTACCCGTGGAGGCCATTCATTCATTATTTTCTAGATGGAGTCAACAACATCGACTCTTCCTCATTGGAGGATTGACATCCCAAATGACCTCCTTCACACCTTACGTGCATGTCTATCACAATTTGGGCAAAATGTTGCTACGCCCGAGCTTGGCAATCTTCATCCCAAGGACGACTATTGCATTCCTCTTACCGAAGTTGCCTCCTTCCTCGACCGTCTGCACCAAGCCCAGGTTGATGATGATCTGATTACAGCCCTTGGCGAGTCATTTCGGCGCTATCTCCTGTCAACCACCGACATTCACACCCTATCAACCAGACTCGATCGTACCTCTCGAGATAGGCTACTCGAAGCTTACTTCCGTATTCTTAAAGGTCCGCCACAAGAAACGAGCTCGGGTCTACTCAGCTCAGCAAAATACGGCAACTCATCTCTTTTGGCTGTTTTTGGCGGCCAGGGAACCCACAACTCCACTGGGTTGGATGAGCTGCGCTCCGTGTACCGGAATTATAAGCCGCTACTTGAGGACCTTATCACATCAGCTGCACAGGTCCTGAAGAAAATCACAATTAGCTCGGATCTGTCTCGGAACTTTGGTCCGAATGGATTTGACCTCATGTTATGGCTTGAAAAATCGGAAAACGCCCCAAATTCGGCATTTCTCGCAACTGCTCCCGTCAGTTTTCCGATGAACGGTCTCATCAGCTTAGTTCACTATTGCGTGACGTGTCGTGTGCTAGACTTCCAGCCAGGGGAGTTCCGGGATATTCTGGCAGGAGCCACCGGACACTCCCAAGGAATAGTTGTCGCAGCCATCGTGGCAGGATCAAAAACTTGGGCAGATTTTCTCAACGCGGTAGAGGACGCGATGGAACTTCTTTTTTGGCTGGGATGGGAGAGTCATTGTGGCACACCAAGTTCCACCTCTTCAAAATCATCCCGGTCTATTGGAGACACCCATCTAAACTTTGCAACTTCGATGCTTAGTGTACGTGGAATGAAAAAGCAAGCTGTGGAAAAGATTTTGGAGGAATGCAACGCCCACCTAGGTGATGACGAGAAAGCATATCTGGGGCTTGTCAATTCTTCGGATTCCATGGTTATTTCTGGTCCAGAAAGGACCCTCAATGGTGTCCGCAGTATCTTGGAGCGAACTGGTGCTCCTTCTGACTCTAATCAGGACAAGATTATGTACCTCGATCGACGTCCCAGTGTGGACTGTCAATTTCTACCAATATCTGCTGCTTTTCACTCTCCTCACTTGGATAGCGCCTACCGCCGTATCATTGCCCGCATCGGCTCCGCTGGCTTATTCGATGGCCTTGACTTCACTATTCCAGTATATCACACCTTCAGTGGAGAGGATGTTCACCTCAATCTAGGTCAAGATCGCATTGCGATATTGGTTCGCGCAGTATTGTGTGAACCGGTTGATTGGCCCAAAGCCTGCATGGAAGCATTCACCACACATATCCTGGACTTTGGCCCCGGCAGAACAAGCACCTTCCTGCATGACCAAATCATTGGATCTGGTCGCCGAATCATTATTGCCTCCGAATCCATGGCCTCATCGCACAGTGTGGGGGGCAAGCATGAAATATTTCGTTCTCAGCCACCGATTATGAACCCCAGCTGGGTCAAGCTTTACAGTCCAACACTCCTCTCCGACGAAGCCAACGGTACCCGCCTTGTCACACGTATGAGCCAGATCCTTGGGACTCCTCCTATCATGGTGGCAGGAATGACACCTACAACGGTGTCAACGGACTTTGTTTCTTGCGTCATGAACGCGGGGTATCATATTGAGCTCGCTTGTGGTGGGTACTCGAGACCGCAGGATCTCGAACTGGCCATCAAGCAGCTCTCATCAACGGTGCCAAGAGGCCGAGGTATTACTCTGAACGTGATATATGCCGCGCCAAGAGCTATCTCATGGCAAATACCTCTTATTCGCCGGCTTCGCTCTGAGGGGCATCCCATTGAAGGACTCTGTGTTGGTGCTGGCGTGCCCAGCCCTGAGGTAGCTAAAGAATACATTGATACACTCAGATTAAAGCATATCTCTTTGAAGCCGTCCTCCGTGAACTCGATCATGCAGGTGCTTGAAATCGCCAAAACGAACCCCTCTGTGCCAGTCTTGCTTCAGTGGACGGGTGGGAGAGCCGGTGGCCATCATTCATACGACGACCTGTATGAGCCACTCGTCAAGACATACGGGTCCATCCGGAAGCATGCCAACGTGATTCTTGTTGTCGGGAGTGGCCTTGGGGACGCTCAAGGCATGATGCCGCTCTTAACTGGCGAATGGGCCGAGTCTCGTGGATACCCCCGAATGCCCGTGGATGGAATCCTAATTGGTAGTCGCATGATGGTCGCCAAGGAAGCATCCACATCCACCTCTGTTAAGAATTTGATCGTCCAAACACCTGGCGTCGACAATTCAGAATGGCACAAAACTTACGACGGGCCAGCTGGTGGTGTTATTACAGTGCGATCTGAGATGGGCGAACCAATTCACAAAATTGCAAACAGAGCAGTGATTCTGTGGCACGACATGGATAACACGCTATTCAATGTCAAGGATGCAGATAAGCGCGTGCAACTCTTGCAAAGCCGCCGCTTGGAGATCATCACCCGTCTTAATCAAGATTACGCCAAGCCGTGGTTCGCAATGAACTTTTCAGGAAAGCCTGTCAGACTCGAGGATATGACATACGCGGAGTGCCTTCAACGAATCACCACCTTGATGTATATGCATCAGCAACAGGAGTGGGTTCATGAGTCCTATCAAGTGTTTTTCCTCGATTTCGTGAACCGAGTTCAGGAACGGTTTGATGTGGAACATGAACTCCCTCTGGATGCTAGCACAAGCCCATTTGACCTTCTTGAGAAGCTCTTCACTGTTTGTCCCGCTGCGATTGCGGACATTCTATATCCCGAGGACGCTGCCTTCTTCTTGGGTTTGTGCAAGCGAAGGGGTCAGAAACCTGTCAACTTCATCCCCATCCTCGATGCTGATTTCGAGATGTGGTTCAAGAAGGACTCATTGTGGCAGATGGAGAAATTGGAGGCTGTTGTTGATCAGGATCCACAACGTGTTTGCATCATCCATGGCCCTGTGGCGGCTAAATTTTCCACGTCCATCGATGAGCCTGCGGCAGACATCTTGAATAAGATTCATGATGATTTGATCGAGGCGGTTAGGCTCACTGTCCCGAATCGCGACCTCGTCGATCTTGAAGAGGTGAAAGTCCAAACTGAGATACGGGCAAATCCGTTCTCGGTTGAACTGGATTTTGTTGACTTGGTGACCTCGAAAACACAATGGGGTACCCAAGTGGACTGTCGGTTCAAGCAACCACTACCCAGCAGCGGAACACTATTGTTCCTACAGAAGCTTGGTATTGGAGGTGAACATTGGCTAAGCGTCTGCTTGAACGATGAAACTGTACTCGTCGGCCATCACCGCAGGCCTAATCGAGTTCACGGCGCCTTTCAACCTGGCCCCGGAGATAGGTTGACCATTGAATACCTTCCCTCCAACAAACAGTCCTTGAACGCAGCTTTCCTTCTCAATCTTCCAGGCCAACCTGATAATCGGGCTGCCTTCACACTTGGGTCAACCGATGGAAATGCAATCCGTTTCGATCTTAGAGGGCCTAATCACCTGTCTTCAATGGTAACCCTCAACTTGCAACTTCAGTGCAAGGCTGGCCAGCAGTCGCTACACGACATAACAAACCCCCAAGAAGCAAACATTAGAGAGTTCTATGCTTCCTGTTGGTCATTCGATGGCGAGGATGTGAAAGAAGATGCGATTAGCACCGAATTCTCCACCGGACCTTTCATGCTCTCTTCCCAGCTTGTTAGTGACTTCATTTCGCTGATTTCCAAGGCCAAGGGGAATCACTCTGGCTCACACAGCACCCCCACCCTCGCCCCCTTGGACCTCGCCATTGTTGTGGCCTGGAAAGCACTTTCAAGACCGCTCTTGGTGCCAGACTTGGGTGGCGACCTTTCCCGCTTACTCCATCTCTCTAACGCTTTCGAAATGATGCCCGGGGCTGAGCCACTCCAAGTCGGTGATTATTTGGAGACGAAGTCACATATCACGGCAGTAACCATGAAGCCTCAAGGGAAGCTGGTCGAGGTCACAGCGGCAATCCATCGAAAGGGGGCAGTGGTCGTGAAGATCACATCCGAGTTTCTCATGCAAGGACAGTTTGCCCAACAAGATCAAAACTTCCGGTTTTCCAGACCCAATGACTGGAATCTTTCATTGGATTCACCCAAGCTTGTGGCCCTTCTTCAAAGCAGACAGTGGTTCAATCCAGACCCAGCATGTCCAGAACTCCTTGGAAATGTACTTCTTTTCCGAGTCACCTCTCATAGAGCATACAGCCAATCTACCAACATGTTCTCCTTGAACACCCGGGGTACAGTCTCCCTTGTCTCCAAAGAAGGCTCAGGCGCCTGCGTTGGGAACGTGTCCTTCTCTCACGAATCATGCTCTGGAAATCCCGTTGTTGATTTCCTCGAGCGTTATGGCTCTTCAACGCGTGAAATACAGCCACTTGAACATCCTGGATGGCATAAGGTGGAGCCTTTGCTACTTCGCGTGTGTGATTTCGGCCCTGAGTACTCGACTCTATCAACAGACCATAATCCGATCCATGTCTCGTCCTGTTTCGCCGGTTTTTCGGGCTTATCGGCGCCCATTGTCCATGGAATGTATACATCCGCTGTTGTTCGCAGCAGGGTAGAAGAACATATAGCTGGTTTGAATTGCTCCGGGTTTCGCCGATGGTCTACAACATTTGAAGATGTTGTCCGCGGTAATGACGTCTTGCGCATCGAGATTCATCACAAGGGAATGATTGCAGGCAATATGATTCTCGACGTTCAAGTGTGGAATGACAAAACAAACACGAAGGTATTGACCGCAGAGGCTGAGGTCGAGCAGGCTCGAACGGCCTATATGTTCTGTGGTCAAGGAAGTCAGAAAAAGGACATGGGCATGGCACTTTACGAAGCAGACGACTCGGCGAAGTCTATATGGGACAGAGGAGATCGTTATTTATTCAACCTTTACGGTAAGAACTCATCTCCAGAACCCTTCTCTAGCGCAGGGCACTAATACGAGTCGGCAGGTTTCTCTTTGCTTGACATCGTGCGCAACAACCCAAAAAGAATCACCATTCATTTCGGCACTAAGAAAGGTCGACAAATTCGAGCCAACTATTTGGCCCTCACTCGAACTCAAGTGATCGGCAACCAAGAAGTCACAGTACCTGTCATTGGTGGGCTTAGTGACAAGTCTCCTTCCATCACATTTGAGGAGCCCAATGGGTTGTTGTTCTCAACACAATTCGCGCAGCCATTGATCAGTCTTCTGAACGTAGCTGAGATGGCTGCTCTCAAATCTCGTGGTCTTGTTCAGGAGGGCTCGGCATTCGCCGGTCATTCACTCGGCGAATACAGCGCATTGCTTGCCTGTGCTAACTTCATGACCTTAGAAGGCCTCCTTGGCCTGACCTTCTACCGAGGGTTAGTGATGCAGTTTCAAATGAGTCAGGATGCAGCTGGTCGGACAGACTTCGGTATGGCAGCTGTGAACCCATCTAGGGTTCGGGACGGTAAGAATTGATATCGCATTATATTCATCTACTTTATGCTAAGTCTAGTGCACAGGATTCGACGAACCTTCTTTGAAGATTCTCGTCGAGGCCATCGGTCGCGCCACCGGCTTGTTACTCGAAGTTGTGAATTACAATGTCGCTGGACAGCAATATGTGTGCGCAGGTCATGTAAGTACTCCGTGCCTATCATTTCCAAGTTCACCTCACTAACGGACACCTCAGCTCCGATCGCTCTGGCTACTTCAAAAGACATGCGATGACCTGTCATCGTCCGCCCAGCGTCAATCACCCACTCGTGAAGAAATCCAGATGGTGATCGATCGGCACCTAGCGAATGCTACTGCGCTTCCCGAGCCAATTCAGCTGCAGCGTGGCAGGGCTACCATCCCACTGCCCGGTGTCAATGTGCCGTTCCATTCTAGCTATTTGCGGGGTGGTATCCCGGTATACCGCCGATATCTGCAGAGCAAGATTAGGAAAGAGGATATCGTTGTGGATCGGCTGGTTGGCAAGTACATTCCCAATCTCACTGGGAAGCCGTTTTCCATCAGTCGGGATTATGTGGAGGAAGTTGCCATGGCTACAGATAGTCATGTTTTGAGTCAGTTGCTGGTGGATTGGATGTAGTGGTTTATGAATTAGTGCTGTTGTACATTTTATCTTTACAATTAAGTCCTCTTTATTCAAATGGAGTTTCTTTCACACCTTCCAACGATTATATATTTCTAGTCAACCGTGGAGTTCTGCGAAAATATATACAAGTGAACTTGATAAAAATGCTTTCCCCTACCATCTCGATCCCCCAATTATTATGGCAATTCTAAGAAAACAAAACGAATATTGAAAATGCGATGTGTATGATTATATGTATGATTATAGGAAGTGTAAGAAAATGAAGATATTCCCAAAAAGGTCCAGACCCGGCCGATCGGATGACATCACCAGTAATGTTGTTGCTTCCGCCCGCATCCGTGTCGGTGTGTACCTGAATTTCTGGATTCCTTCGGAGAACCTCAACACCTTCCCGATGCTATCCTACATATCTGCTGCCTTCCAGTCCCCGCCGGACGAAGGCGTACAGCAGCGACCTCCACGGTATGCCGGTGAAGATACCACGCCAACAAGTCGCCGGGAGATCTTAGGATGGTATTCGTACGGGATTGCGGCTGAAGTGTTCGCGGTCTGTGGTGTTGGTTCGTAAAGACATATTGCCAAAACAAAAGATCAAAAATCAAAATACTTACCATATCAGGCTCTTTTCTACCCCTCACCTTGGAACAATTAGCCCGAGAGCGCGGCACCCTACAAACGAGCCGCCTTCCCTGTGTCGGATCATCCGCAGGGAATAGCACGAATAATGCTGAAAATGGCCCATGTGTGGTCCCGGTCTTCGGCCTGGAGGTCAACACAGCCAGCTTCGCCATGTACACCTTCTCACTGGCAGTACTTATTCAGGCGCTGACACTGATATCATTCAGCGCGCTGGCGGATTACGGTATGATTGCAGCACGCTGGACTGAGAATGTATCGTGCGAAAAAAAAAAAAGGATAGGAGTTAACGTCGATTGGATGTTTAGAGAACCATCGCAAGACATTGCTTATGGTATTCGGATTTGCCGGTGCGCTCGCCAGCATGTTGTTCGTATTCATTGCACCGCCCGTCTTCATTCTCGGATCGATATTGGTAGTCGTCGGTGTGACCTGTTTGGGTTCGTCCTTTGTTGTGCTGAACTCTTACCTGCCTGTGCTTGTCGCCAACGACCCGTCACTGCAAGAGAGGAAGGCGGATGACGGCGCGGAAATGTCGAGCTTCGACCGAGACGGAGGTAACTCGGGATGGAATGCTTGGGGTAACGATGATGTCGACGACGATAGTTTAGATGGACTTCAGCCATCAGGGCAGCCACAGAGCTCACTAGAAGGTGGAATGGGACGCAAGGCCCCGCTCTCGTCTTCACCGGAGCTGCAGCTGTCGACCAAAATCTCCTCCAGGGGGATCGGTCTTGGATATTGTGCGGCTGTTTTTGTCCAAATCATCAGCATTATCATGCTCATCACATTATCCAAGACCTCCCTTACAAAAGTGTCTGCCACTCTCCCGATGCGCTTTGTATTACTCCTGGTCGGCATTTGGTGGGGCGCATTCACCTTGGTCACTCGTAATTTGCTTAAGACACGGCCGGGCCCACCTCTGGATACTGTCTCCACCAAGGGCACCGGAAGATGGCGGGTCTGGCTGCGACTTGTCGGTTTTGCGTGGAAATCACTATGGGAGACCGTCAAAGTAGCTAGCAAACTGCGCGAAGTGATCATCTTCCTCGTAGCATGGTTCCTACTCTCCGATGCAATGGCCACGGTTTCAGGAACAGCGATCCTGTTCGCGCGCACGGAACTCAAACTGAGCACGCCGCTGATCGGACTCCTCTCCATCACCGCCACAGTGTCGGGCATGACGGGCGCATTCCTATGGCCACACGTGTCTCGGTATTTCGGCCTACAACCGAATCACACCATCATCCTGTGCATTGTCCTTTTTGAGTTAATCCCACTCTACGGGTTGCTTGCTTACATCCCCTTCATCAAAAATTGGGGGGTGTTCGGGTTACAACAGCCGTGGGAGATATTCCCGCTAGCCATTGTGCACGGGGTCGTATCTGGGGGACTGGCATCATACTGCCGATCGTTCTTTGGACTTTTAATTCCGCCCGGTAGTGAGGCTGCGTTCTACGCTCTTTATGCTGCTACTGACAAGGGGAGTTCGTTCATTGGACCGGCTATTGTGGGTGCCCTTGTTGATGCGACCGGTCAAGTGCGAAGTGGGTTTTTCTTCATCGCGGTCATAATCATTCTGCCTATTCCGCTCGTGTGGATGGTTAATGCGGATAAGGGTCGCCGTGAAGGTTTGGCTATGGCCGGGACCCTGGACAAGTCACATGGTGGGCCTGCTGAGTATGCCGAAGAAGCCGAAGGGCTTCTTTCTCGCTAGTTGATGACTAGACTACAATATATATTAGATACGAGAATATAACTAACTAGCGTGAGATATTTATGACAAGATAGATTATGAATATTATAAGAATTTAGGTGGAGAAGGCAAAAGTGAGACATGAAAAAAAGAAGATTCTCAAGCATTCAGCAAAACAGCGACATCATTGGCAGGCAATCCACGGTTATTTTAACTAATTTCACATCTCTTCCGAAATTGTCTCAATTTCAGGGTCTAAAAGTGTCTGAAATAGATCAAAGACATGGCAGGGTCTTTTCCACAACTTTGACTCTAAGTCAAGCCTTTTAGTCGGTAGTACGGGATACACTATGTGGGGAGGTGATATATGTGTCCAATGAAATATCCTCCTGAGAAAAAGGAATGCTCATCTCTCCACCAATGACAAAGGGCTTAATCCTCCAGCTTGGCAACCAAGTGGATCGATAGTGATAACGGCGCTTGGTTTGTTGCAGCCTAAAAATACAAGACCCTTGGCTGAATGGTACCCCGAGAGGAAAAAAAAAAAAAAAAACAATTGAGGTTTTAAAGGCAAAGTTGGGGTTGTATGGAACATGGCCACTGGGTCCAAAGGCAGAAATATAAAGATTCATGCCTTCTCTGTTCGAAAAGATGGCAAAAACTGAGCGTTCTTTCGTATTCTCCACCACCGCAATCTTCATCATGCTCACCAGTGCTGTCTTCGCATCTTTGTTCCTACTCGCCAGTGGAAAGTCATGGAATCAAGGTCGCTTTATCGAGCCTATCACACACTGCTCCCAGCTCCCATTGTACAACAATGACACAAAGATCGCCGGACCCTGGACAATCAAGGTCGACAGCTGTTACAATGGAGCCGGGCCTCAAGGGTTATGCAGCGTCGAGGGCTTCGAGTCTAGCAGTGATATCACACGGCAACGAGACGATAGACCTAACACAATCGAGCATGGATTTGTAAGTTCTTACCCTTGGTATTGATGTATTCATGGGTGGACTTTGTCCACCCATGAACACATACAAACACTAATACAGAAGACCAAGATGATTAACAGAGATTCAGATCACGATCGTAAGCGACAACAACAACATCAAAACCCAACTCCGCTGCAACGGCATCCTAAACACAATCGAAGCATACGTCCTATCTGGTCCCGGCGCCGGCGCCTTGGACTGGCACGGCGTCGGAATAGACCACCACCCCAGCACGGGGCGACTGGTTTGGGGAAAACCCGATGCTCAACCTGTACAGGCATACAGACACTACCGTCACGGTGTACCCGTTGAAGGTCTCTTTCTTGGATCGAACAATGAGACGAATTGGTCTGTCCATTCGGCTGGGAGGGATGTGAGCATCATGGATATGAAGCCGTATTGGGTGCCACGATTGATGATTCCCGAGACCAGTATTCGGGATAATGAGTTTAGGACGTTGATGCGGATTGATGGGAGCTGACTTTGTTGTTTCTTTCACTCGTTGCATTCGTGTTGCTGTTTTGTTTCCTGTTATTATACCCCCGTCTATGCATACTGGTGGTGCTGCGTCTATCCTTTACACTACATAGCAAAATTTTCTAACACTGTTCATTTTCACACCATGCATTGAGAGATGAAAATGAGGAGGGATTCGTAGGATAACCAGAAATGATCCATGGATGAAGTGATCTCTGATATTTATAGATGTACGTATTTTAATTGTGTACAACCGCAGAAATCTATCAGAATGCCATCGTTTGGATATTCGAACAATCTAAACAAAATCCTTTCAGGTGGAACTATTTCTTAGTGTCATTCGTAGTGCCTTTCTGAGCAGCTAGTTCTACCCACCAAACTTGTTATTGAGAAATCCATATCTTTGGTGGGTCCTAGTGGAACCTGTAGAGCGGAGGCTCAGTGTTTTCTTTTCCTACGGGGGAAGATCGACATTCGGAACATCTTCGGTGTTTTTCACTTCGACCATCGACAATATTTCTGGATTTTCCCATGTACGGTTTTGTTCCAGAAAAAAATTCTCATCCTATAAATAAGCATTGCTAAAAAAAGAAATATACAGGCGCCTGAAGTCAAAAAGATGAAGATTGCCATAGCACCTTTCCGTCCATCGACATATGCAACGACGAGACTTATGATTTACGATGTATAGACCGACCACGAGAAATCAGTGGTAGTTATGTGGCGAGCTTTTCGCGCAGGCTATTCTAATCCTCGCAGTTGCAACTATGTTTATCATACAGCCCAATTCTATCTCTATGAGATCATTCTCTAATACTAAATCAGATATATTCTTTTTGAATGGCAATCATGGGTTACACCACTTATAACCCGAGTCACCATTTCCTATACCGTCCCAATCGCCGCCCCAATCGGTCTTAGAATCGTTATGTTCGCCGTTCTATTCACACTCATTCTTTCGCTGGATGCAACTCATCACCAAAACAATGCTCTCCTGATCGCCATCTACATCTGCAACACGTGCACCTTGATCTTCTCTATTATGCGTTATATGTCGATACGAGGGATAACGAACATCCTGTATTTGACTCGTTATAAGAAGCCAATTCTGGTGGATACCTCTAGAAATCTCTGGTCTCGCATTCAGCCGGCTGAGATCATCCTATCAATCATCCTGAGTGTCAGCAGTCTGAGCTTGTGGCTCTGCATATTTCCCACATAAAGAGTTTTCATGGACGATTTACAAGAGTGTGCATGGCAGTCTCCAAACAGGAAGGCGTTACAGGGCTTACGAGGTACTGTATCTGTTACATTCTTCCCTGACGGGTATTTTTAATCTCTCATCTGACTTGCCATACGAATATAGATATACGTTGTCCTGATCAAGTCCATCTTTTTCTTTCTTACCGGTTTTATCCTCCAATACAACCTGACCGATGTTCATTTCGACGAACCCGAGTATAGCCTGACGATGACTTTGATACCAGCTGCATTCCTTATGATTATGTTCGGTATTTACTTTGTGAAACATGAGAAGACATACCCCTGATTCCGATTCTAGTAAGCTCCTTATTCAGGCCCTGAAACTATACGAAGTACTAATAGCTTCGCAAAAAAAAAAAAAAAAAAGCTATGCTACCTTGGCCTAATCGCATACCTCATCAGCCGCATAGTACTTTTATGTAGCCATACACGCGGCGCAAATACTACTAGAAAGGGCATGATGCTATTGTTTACGTTTACGGCTTTAGTATCGACTCTGTCCACGTTTTCTTGCGCCGTTGTCTGCATTATAAATTTCGACAACGGGTTAAAACGCGTCGACAAATGGAGAAAACAGGTCGCGCGAGAGTCGTCGTTGTTTCACAGTGGCGGCTATCGCCCTGCAGGTTATGAGTTATCGTCGCATTCACAGTCGCAGTCGAGAACATCGCTTGAATGAACAATATACACACCCATGCTTTGGTTAACCAGCAAAGGAGCAAGACTACGGAATCTATAGTTGTTACTATGCGACCTTACTATAAGTCGTTAGAAGTGCTGGTAGCGGCATTGTTGGTATACAAAAGTATGAATGAGACAGAAGTAAATATTATGTAAAACTAAGGAGTAGATAACTATGATTAAAGTAAAGTAACACTAAGAGTGAAGGAAAACCTGAGAGCATGATTGAAATTCACTGTATAAAAGTCTCGTAAATCCGCATTATGTTCCTTTGGTCTCTGTCGAGCGATCATTGTCCAACCCACCGAAGCAAGAGCCCGTTTGACTGCGGATGACATTCGCTTTGCTCGCGCATCGTCGGGGTTGAACCCGGTGGCGGAGAACAGCAGCCCGACCTCAATTGTGCCAACCAATTTGAGGAGCATCTCGACCGCGCCTGTGAGATGGCAATCGAAGAATTCACAGATGGTAAATTCTTGCAGGAAGACTGATTGGTACCTATCGCTGAATTTCTCGACTTGGTCATTGAACTTGACCCTCGTCGCATACAGAGACTCGTGTGTAAAGTACTATCGAGTTGTTCATATCCATGACCGAGGCGGACACGACCATTGGCCACGCGCTGAACATGCTCGCGGTGTTCTTGAACGCTCCGTCGGTCTTTAGGGTGAGATTTCCTAGCGTTCTGCGTGAGCGCGGGGGTCGTAGATCATTGGTAGTCCGTGTGCCCAACGATTGCAATTAAGGATCTTGATTCGCTTTTGGAGCCTTTTCAAATTCCATTAATCCGTGGTGTCATCACCAATGACTATTCGGAGTGATCGAAAGGATGCTCAAAGTAATTCCGCCATAGTTGTACAGTCTCGCTCCTTTGAACCTTCGTTTGGGCCCTTTACCTTGTGGTTCAGGGAGATTGTACGCCGGATGCCTTTTGGATTTGTCCCATTCTTCCATCAGAGAAAACCGAACAACACTCCCAACCACAATTTGTTGCCCATATCACAGCGTAATCGAGTCCGATGATCTGCGTAAGGGCTGTTCTGTCCGTTGGACTCTATCAAGATTTAAAGAATCCCGTGGAAACAACAGCCGGTTTATCGGTAAATGGGTGGGCTGGCACTGGTAAAAATGGTAGAATGTTAATAAAGCATCAAAGAAAAGGAAGGTTAAGGAATAACCTGATTGTTGATCCACCAAATTTCTTAACTTCATATGGAGGCCCATGTACATCAGATAACCCGCCACAAAACACACAAAGCCTTCAATCACTCGTTCGTGTTGTGGACTGAGCACGACATTATATCCAGCCTGCGCGTGATGATGGGAAACCTTTTCCATCACCCGTAGAAGATATCTGCGGGGCCATGAAAGCCCCTGAAGAGACATGGTCAATGCATCTGGCTTGCAGATATCGGGGGCGAGCGAGTGGATGTTGGGGGCCTTTCTTCGAGGATGCCGAGGGCTATGTGAAAGCCCACGAGGGAGGGGGCTGTGAGGATGGTCACATCAAGCGGCAGACCGAAATGGCCGGCATGATTCCCAGAATCTAGGGAGTTTGAGGAGTCAGACGGGTCAGTTGTCGTGGCAATGGCCGAAAGAGCCGACCCGAAGATCGGTTGGAGAACACAGTCTAGGTGACTTGCGATCTGTCGTAGAAACTGATTGACACCGCTAGTTGACCATATCAGGGCTTGGCCTTCGGCCACCTTCCCTCTTAAACCTGAGGTTGCTAATGATCCGTGATAGTGACCAGTAAGGGGAGCCACGCCACGTGCGACACAGATCGGTGGAATCCGGTGGCCAGGTGTGTATTCGAATAGGAAGCAGAAAGGGGTCTTGTTGTGAAAGGTCAAGAGAGAGTGTAGAGGACTGAGGGAAGGGTGTTATTATCGTGCCTTCCCTATCCCCATGTTGGAAGCCTTAGGCAACCGAGCAGAGTCATCCATCACCTAAGCCAATTCCGATTCCAAGGTTTACTATTCATCAAACATCATGTCTCTACATACTCTGTGCAGCCATCGGATTCAGCCTATTCCACGGCTTGCCGGAAACCCTGTCATTGGAACCCGGGGGTGTTCCTGGGCAAACCACTTGTATGCATCTACACCGGTATTTCCCGTGAAAGCCCACTTGGTTTGGACTACAAAAGTGGTATGATTGGCTGGAAAAGCCCGATATATTCCTCAGACATATCAAGAAAATTAAAGATTCATTTCAAGAGTGACGGCCGTTATAACAAAGTCTCATGCATGGATTGCCCCTTGGCGATCGCACTCGACGCAGGCAGCAAGTTTTAAGTTGAGAGCACAGCAAAGATCCCTGTCCAAAGCAAGACAAGCACCCCAGAAAGTCCAAAAAAAACCCCCAGATTCTGTCTCAGATCCCATTGGAGAAGAAAAGGTCAGATCCCGTTGGAGAAGAAAAGGCTGTTCCAACATCGGGGAGGTTTCCACATTACCCAGGTCGGCCCGAAACGCCGTTACAGATATATTCGAAGGCACCTGACATGTTGTTGTTCCAATAGGTAAAAAGACCTCTTGATCCCAACTCAATGTGCGGCCATTCCACCGCTACAGGAAGGGAATGGCTTCATTTTTGACATTCCGGGGGCGTTACCCCTACCCCGCCAGGTCCAATCACATGGCCTCCCCGTATTTCCCAGCCTCGCTTCCCCACACACTAACACTACTGGCGGATGAATTAATTCGAACAATTCCCACTTGTCGATATTCTCCCTACCGATAGGTGTAAATTCCAGACCCTCATGTCGGATAATCCGGAGTTGGTCTAGACTCGGTGACAAGGATATTGTACAACTCAAACATGTCTTCTTCCCACACTCTACCCAGCACGACAATTAGCCTGAATACCGAGATGGGCTGATTGCAGTCTGGGAATTCGGTGCCAAATCGTCTTTTTTTCCCTTCTCCACAACCCCGGATACACGCTAATGCAGAGTGGATCCTAGCAATTTGGATGTCGGGAAAATTAACGTATATAGACGACCCTTTCCCCGCGCGGGTCTAAGATTCAGTGGGATCCTGTATCACAATAATCAACATCAGTGCCTTTACTCGCCATGGCGACCGCTGCTGATACTGTACTTGCGGTGGAAAAGTCTGCCGCCAACCATGTCGAAGATACCCTGGGCCACGGCGCGATCAACGAGGCCAAGCAGGCCACCGACGATGAGCACTCGCAGACGCTGATGCAGGCCTTGCGGGAGAACCGCAAGGCTGTCATGTGGTCTGTTTTGATCTCCATATCTATCATCATGGAGGGATACGATACTATCCTGATGGGTAACTTCTTTGCCTACCCCATGTTCAATCAGAAGTATGGACAGGATTATGGTGGTGATATCGGATGGCAGGTGTCTGCACCTTGGCAAACTGGTCTGAGCATGGCCAGTACGGTTGGATGTATCTTCGGTGAGCTTTCCTACCGATCGCTACAGCAGGACAAAGACTGACATAATCACAGGCGGTATCTTGAACGGATACTGTGCGTCCAAGTATGGTTATCGACTTGTGATGTTCGTCGCCCTTGGGTTCCTCACTGCTTTGATCTTCATCACATTCTTCGCCAACTCCGCAGCAGTGCTTCTGACTGGCCAGGTCCTTTGCGGACTCTCATGGGGAGTGTTCGCCACCATCGGACCGGCGTACGCATCTGAAGTATGCCCCACCGTGTTGCGCGGTTACCTCACCATCTACGTCAACTTGTGCTGGGCTATCGGCCAGCTGATCGCCTCCGGCGTTCTCTACGGACTCGTCGACCGAAAGGACCAATGGGGCTACCGTATTCCCTTCGGCCTACAGTGGATCTGGCCCATTCCTCTGATGGTGATTTGCTGGCTCGCACCCGAGAGTCCCTGGTGGCTGGTCCGCCACGATCGTTTGGAAGATGCCAAGCGCAGCATTCGCCGACTGGGCGGCAGCAAGACCGAAGAACAGATCAACGGACAACTAGCGATGATGGTGCACACGATCAAGCTCGAATCCGTGATCGAAGCCGGCACCACCTACTACGACTGCTTCAAGGGAGTTGACCTTCGCCGCACCGAGATCTGCTGCATGGCCTTCACCGGCCAGATTCTATCCGGCAGTACATTCGCCTACTCACCTACCTATTTCTTCACCCAAGCCGGCCTTCCCGTCAACCGCTCCTTCCAGCTCGGCGTGGGATGCACTGCCATTGCATTCGTTGGAACCTGTTTTTCCTGGTGGCTGATCACAGGATTCGGCCGGCGCACGCTATACGTTGTGGGCCAGGGAATGCTCTGCGCAATACTCTTCCTAATCGGCATCCTGGACGTATCCTCCTCTGCAAACGGCATCATGTGGGCGCAAGCCGGACTGTGCTTCTTCTGGCTCTTGACCTATTCCCTGACCGTCGGGCCCATCGCCTACGCCATCGTCTCGGAGACATCATCCGTGCGTCTACGTCCTCTGACAGTCTGTATCGCGCGCACAGCCTACCAGATCACCAACGTGGTATCGCAGGTTCTGGAGCCGTACTTCATGAACCCGACCGCGTGGAACGCGTCCGGCAAGACCGGATTCTTCTGGGGTGCCACGGCACTCGTTGCCTTTGTCTGGGCATTCTTCCGTCTTCCTGAGGCCAAGGACCGCACCTACGCCGAACTGGATATCCTGTTTGCTAGCAAGATCAAGGCGAGTAAGTTCTCGTCGACTGTCGTCGATCCCTATGCGGTTGGGCCTGCTGAGTCGCAAGAGGGTCTTGTGCGTGAGAAGACGCAGGAAATCAATCAGTGAGATAATTAATAAAACCTTGGGGCCACTACCTGGGTGGTTGTATATGATTCCATGTGTGAATTGACTTTGTATGTTTCAGCAAATAGTGAATTTAATGAACAGTCGACTTCTAAGGTTGCTACTTAGTAGAACAATAGTCGGCGGCTTATGCGGCCTTGTTATGTCTTGGAAGTCCTCTTACATATCCTTTTCTATGTCCTTTCTTCACATATTTTATCTATATTACCTGGTGATATTGCATCCGCTGGCTAGGTGGGCAGTACGCCTGCGGAGCGTGAGAATGTTACTCTGTCGTTATCTCCACGCCATCTCTCTTGGACATGCCTCATCTAAGAATGAATGTTCAGCTACAGCATTGGAGAACGGACTCCATCCAGTATGGGAACATTTCTATTAGAAGGGACTACGTCGAAATGCATGGTGCAATGTGAGATTGATAGATTGTTGAGTTGAGAAAGTTAAGCTACAGAAGCTAAGAAAGAGGCTAAGAAATCCGACAATTTCATTCAATCAATTAAGCATGGATACTATATCCACGACTCCTTATACCCTTTTTCTCTTCAAGTAACATTGCTGTCTGTTTCTATCCCTCTGATGCTGTCCACCTCCATTGGATCTTCGACAACCTCCAACACCTCTGACGGGCCTGAATCCTCGCGTTCACCCCGGGCAATTTGCATCACCAGCTCGATCGCCTCTGCCGATAGTCCTGCCTTTTCTCGTATTTTAGTAAGACGGGAAATGCTCTTCATCATCACTTCCTTTGCGTTCTCTGTTCCTTGTTCCATCTGCAACACAAACACAAGTTGGGTCTCTGCTTCCCGAAACCGCCCCAGGTCATACAAGGCAGCCCCCAAGTTTGATGAACTTCGTATCGTCAGTAGATCACCTGGAGGCAGGACCCTTTTGCAAGATTCTACCAATGGGGTAAATATGGTTTCGGCCTCTTGAAACCGTCCCTGATTCCATATCATGACTAGTCTTCCGCACGACCCAGTAAAATCCAGACCCAACCCAGTCTGGGTTGCCTTCGACTCAGTACTGGCCCCAAACTGGGTTACAAACAGTGCAAACACACTTTACACCACATTCTTCATATACTATGTAATTTATTTCCAACTTTAAAACTAGGGCTTTTATAATTCTAAATTCACATCGATATAAATTATTAATAAATATATATATCTTAATTAATAGATACTAATATTACAAAGGTTAATATGATAATTACAACGTTAAAACATAGTGTATTTTTCATAATACATATTGTTAAAGTGCAAGGTTACATACATGGATTTACATGGTATTATACCATGGAAATCATGTGACTTCGAGTACTGGATATACCATATATTACGTTTAGTCATCATTACCGCTCAGATTGTTGAAATAACGGGTTTTGTCATTTTAGTTAAGAGTTCTCAATATCAGTCATTTTGTACCATACATTTCCATACGACAGATTTCTGTCACATATCTTGATACAGTAAACCCCCGTTATAACGATACCGGATATAACGATCGGAATCCGGTGCTTGAATTAATCCGCCATACAAAAATCGTTAAAACCTCTTTTCTACGATTATCTGATAGAAACCTGTCGTATAGAAATGTATGGTTCAAAATGACTGATATTGAGAACTCTAACTAAACTAAAATGACATGAATCCGCAATTTAACCAATCTGTACGGACCCTGCTGACTAACTGTAATATGCACTTTTGTATGGTATGCCGAGTACCAAGTAGACTGCGACATCGCCCGTCCACGGTGGGCGGTGGGCTATTTGGATTTTCGAGTGCCCGTCCATAACGCCCACGGCCCGTGGGCATGCCCACTATGCCCACCGTTTTGTAAAGTTGTCTTAAATATATATAAAAACTATATATATAGTAAATTATACTATGTATATTTATATATATCTCATTAAAAATCCGGAATTATGATTGCAAGTATGTAAAAAATACAAATTTAGTTGAAATATTTTGAAATCTGTCAATAAAAATCACGTGTTACGCTAATTTTGCTTACTAAAAGGCCCACGGGCGCCCACGACGCCCACGGCCCGTGGGCCCTAAGGGTAGGGCCCGTCCATGGGCCTATCCATAGGGCCCATTTCCCGCTTACATAAGGCCCGTGGGCAATGCCCACCCGCCCGTCCATGGGCGATGTCGCAGTCTAGTTATACGTGAAAAAGCACGCTTTTTCTGGGGCTAGTTACCTATTTATATAGGTATTGAAATGCCTATATTTAGTAATAGCTAGCTTACTGGGTTTTAGTACCGTGAATCAATACGCAATCGTGTATACCATAGTGAAGATGGAAGTACTCCGGAGCTTGTTTCTAAGGCTATGGTTTCAATTCGTTAAGCTCTTCAATTAGATAGCTGTAAGGATATACAGTCTACAGGTGTATGGCCTGTTAACCGGGTAAGATACAATGGTATGGGAGAGAGGATCAATGTATTGACTGTGTATATGCCAAGACTAATTCTTGCCAGAATTAAGGGGACCTCGGGGGCCCTAGAAGTATAAGGAAAATAGCGTGCTAAGGTTCGTGACTGATTATATAACGAACCCCGCACGACTCGGCCACGTGACGCAACCTATACGCTATATCGTTATATCCTAGTTTCGTATTCTCGTTTTATATTTAAAAGGATCTTTATCCTTTATAATTATCCCCTCTCTCCTAAGAGGATATCCTTATCCGAAATAGATAGGGGAATAATAAAGTATCGGGGAGATATCGGTAGTGATTTATAATAAAGGAGCCGTGATTAGAATAGTTTTAAACGCTTCTCCGAAATTATACGTCTTTATACGTAGTAGGCTATATAGCTATAAGATAGCCTATTATAAACCTAATATTTTTATACTAGCTTCCGATTATAGTTCTAACTATTTATATAAGCCGAATCTATTTAAAAAATATATAGTATATATTATACCTCCGTTCGTTAATAAATACGTTCGACCCTAGCGATAGTACCGAACTATTCTCGATTTAGTATTTCCTTAATAAAGAAATAATAAAGAAATACTAGTAATATATATAACGGAAGGTAGTATATAATCGGCCTTACGAAGGGATATAGGGAGACGCCTATAATTTAATAGCGATTTTTAAGTAGGCTACCTAGACCTATTCTAATAATAACGGCTATTTTTCTTAGGATACTAAATTTCTCGAAATAATAAACGATAGAATTATTAAGCTCGCGAAGGACTTCGAGTATATATATAAGGTATATAAGTCTATATATAGTCTAAGTAGTAAGAAGAAAGATAAGAGCGAGGTAGGTAATATCGGACCTATAAATATATCGGTATTAATCCGCTAACGTTTTAGTAGATAATCCGCGCTTAGTACTAGATTTATTTAGAAGGTCGTTATATAATATATCCGAATCCCCTTTATCGTCCCCTTCTTACTTTATCGAAAGAGAGATAGGATCGATACTATACCGAAGCGGGATAGCGTCTCTAGATAGGGGACGAGGGATTTATATAGTAGACCTAAGGAAAATATAATCTCCTAACCTAGATATAAGATACCTATATCGGGGCGTTTAATCCTATACTTCTAGGAATTCTTAACGATATTATATAGAACCTCGAGGATTCCTTCCCGGTTCCCCTTTTTAATCTATAAGCGGTAATAGGGCGAATTAGTAGTATTTTAGTATTAGTAGTATTCTTATATTTTATATAGTAAAAATAGTAGGTACGAATTAGGTTAATATAGATTTCTATTATAGTTACCTTTTTCGTAGGACTTCTAGTTTCTTACCCTATCGCGTTAACGGCCTAGGTTTATTTACTTTCTCCTTTCTAAGTTTTCTTCTTACTCCTATAACCTTAACTTCTCGTAGCTCTTATATAAAGAGCCTCGATTATCCTACTCTTCTTAGCGATTTCGCTACTATTTTGTTCTCGATTCGGCCTTAATAATACCTCTAACTTAGCGATCTCTATATAAGTTATAGAACCCGATTCGTCGCGTCTATACGTAGTATCTAACGTACTTATATATCTCCGTAAAGGACTAGGCCGATACCGATTCGGCCTTATTCTAACTCTTTATCGTAGGCTATTATACCGAGATATATAACGGGAAGAATTATTAATACTATAATAAATTATATAAGCCTTATAAAACTATAAGTAATCGGGGTTACCCTATAGTAGTTTCGGTAACGAATTATACTAATAACGCCTATAGGTACCTAAAGGTATTAAGGGTAACCGCTATAAACTCTTAGCTTATCTCTTATAGGTCTAGGATTTTTAGACTAACTCTAACGATAGCTTCGGTATAAACGCCGATCCTAACCTTAATAATAAGGGTAAGCCGATTATTCTCTACCTGTAACGGGCCAGTGCCCGGTTGACATCACGTGCGCGCACGTGACCTTCCGCACACCCCCTCTTATTTACGTGCGACCACGTCAGCTCCCACTTCTCTCCTTAAGCTTTTAGATAACAGCAAACGGCTTGGCTAGATTGAATCAAACCTGGCTTCGTCCCTTCACATTCTAAAAGCTTCCTCTTCCCCAGAAGATCCGGAAGAGTACGGCCAATCAGGCTAACGCGCACCCACGAAAAGCCCTGGAAGCACCAGGCACGACGGAAAACGAAACGATGGAACACGAAGAACCGTCGAGCCCACCCGCATGGGCCCGGCTGATGATACAGCAGATGGCACAGGCCGCTGCTAACCAAGAAGAAGGCGCACGAGCGCAAGAAGAGAGGATCCGAAAGCTCGAAGAGCTGATCCAGACGAACGTACACGCACGGCCAACACAGGCAGCGGATACGATACACGACCGGAGCCAAAAAGCCAACGAAGGCCTCAAGCAAGGCCCGGTCGACACGAACCCAACACGACGCCCCCGCGCGCGACTACCTGACCCCCCTACCTTTAAAGGCATCAGGACAGAGTGGCCCGTATTCCGAATGTCAATCGAGAACAAGCTGCTTCTCGATGCGGACGCTCTCGGAGACGAACGAGCATGTCTGCTATACGTCTACTCCCGATTGGAAGGAAACGCGAGCAAGAACACAGTAGCTTTCATGCAACACCGACGAGCGGATGGAAACGCAAGCGACTTGATCCAGTACCTCGAAAACATCTATGGGGACCCGAACATCAAGAAACGAGCCACCCAACGCCTACGAGAGATACGACAAGGACCGAAACAGTCCTTTGCCACGTTCTTACCCTCGTTCGAGAAAGAATTCGCGGACTCAGGAGCGATGAGCTGGCCGGAAGACGCGAAAGTGTCTATATTGACAGGATCGCTAAACCTGACCACCCGTACGGCCCTGTCGTATAGAGACGCTCCCGACAGCTTCGCGGATCTCATACTATTGCTACGTCGTATTGACACCGACCTCGACTTACTCTCTTCGGAGTCAAAACGTACAACGTACGGATACGAAAGGAAGACAACCCGTCCTAGGTCACCAGTACCCGACCGCATGGACTGGACCCCGACACCCAACGTCACGGTTGCTTCCGCGCAGATACGGAAGGAAGACCAAGGGCTCGTAGGAAAGCGGGCGAAATGGGTAGGAAAGGAAGAACAAGAACGCCGACGCCGAGAAGGAAGATGTTACCGTTGCGGGCGCGACGGGTGCGACATAAGATCTTGCCCTCTGGAACCAGCAAGAATGCCAAACCGCCCCGGAAGCCCCCGCCAACGCCCGCGCGTAACCGCAGCGATGGTAGAGGAAGACCCCCCGAGTAAACAACGGCCCCAACACTATCACGAACGGAGAGAAAGAACCCGAGTCACAAGAGCAGAGGCACTTACGGAAGTGCCTACAGAAGAGAGCGACCGCTCGGACCAAGAGAGTGTATATGAGTACTCGGAAAAAGAGTAGCTCCTGCCCAAAATCGCGGACAGGAGCCGAACGGAGCCGAGAAGTTGTTAAAGCAAGAAAACAAACCCTTTTATGTCGATTCGTTAGTTAATGGAATTCAATTTTCAAAGGCACTAGTCGATTCGGGGTGTTTATGTTATGCTACAGTGAGCGATTCTTTCGCAACAACCCTCGGCCTCCCGCGTATCTCAATACCCCCCCGAACGCTAGATGGCGTTACTGGAAACCAAGGAAAGATCGATTTTATCACCCATTTCGATATGGACGTACACGGACACCTCCAAAAGGACGTCTACGCGTACATTATCCCCGGGCAGATAGATCAGATGATCCTTGGGAACACATGGTTGATCGACGTGGACGGACGCTACTCGGCACGAAAAGGTTGCCTCGACATCTTTACGAAAACGGGCGAACACACGCGATGTTGGAACAGAGCGAATCCTACAGTAGGCCCCCAGGGTATAAAGCCTCTACGAGTTCAGAGACTCTCCGCTGGGAACTTCCTAGAAACGTGCACGACCGGGCCCGTGGAGAGCCTTCAGATCGGAAAAGTAACCCTCGCGGATATCGAAAAGGCATTACGAAAGAAGAAACACGTTGATCCACGCGTACGGCTCCCGAAACATTACTGGCCGTGGTTGAAAGTGTTTGATGCGAAGCGTGCGGAACAATTACCAGACCACCGACCAGGAGTGGATCACCGCATTCCCCTACGAAAGGATAGTTCTGACAGGGAAGCCTCACCCCCATACGGCCCTCTCTACAGCATGAATCAAGAAGAACTCCTCGTTTTACGAAAAACGCTCACGGATCTACTCGGACGGAACTTTATTCGCGTCAGCAAATCCCCGGCAGCAGCACCAGTACTGCTAGTCAGGAAGCCGGGCGGAGGAGTACGCTTCTGCGTGGACTATCGCGGACTAAACGAGATAACAGTCAAAGATCGCTACCCACTACCTCTGATCAAAGAAACCCTACGGAACATGTCACAAGCACGGTGGTTTACGAAGCTGGACGTGATCGCAGCGTTCCATAAGATCCGGATTGAGCCTGGAGAAGAATGGAAAACCGCGTTTCGAACGAGATACGGGCTATTCGAATGGCTCGTGACCCCATTTGGCCTCACAGGAGCGCCTGCGACCTTCCAACGGTATATCAATCAAGTGCTCCGCGAGCACCTTGATGACTTTGTCTCTGCGTATATAGATGACATCATTATCTACTCGAACGGATCAATCGAAGACCATCGTCAGAAGGTAACCGAAGTCTTACGGAAGCTACAGGAAGCAGGCTTGCAGTGCGATATCGACAAGTCAGAGTTCGAAAAGGAAACGGTCAAGTACTTGGGATTTATCATCCGTGCGGGTGCGGGCGTCTGCGTAGACCCAGCGAAAGTCGAAGCGATACGCGCATGGGAACCACCGAAAACAGTCAGAGACGTACGGAGCTTTTTGGGATTTGCGAACTTCTACCGGACCTTTATCCCACACTTTGCGGACTTGGCAGCCCCGTTAGTGCGGCTAACGCGCAAAGGAATGGACTTCTGCTGGGATACGGCTTGTCACGAAGCCTTCACAGACTTGAAAGAACTTTTTATCAACGCACCTATCCTGGCGCACTTCGAAGAAGGACGTGAAACCGTGGTAGAAACTGACGCCTCCGGATGGGCTACCGGGGGTGTACTATCGCAAGTGCAAGACGACGGAACATTACGCCCGTGTGCGTACCTCTCCCAGAAACTGTCGCCAGCGGAAGTGAACTACGAAATACATGACAAAGAGCTCCTTGCGATCATACGCGGCCTAAAAGAGTGGCGCCCGGAACTGAAGATGGTCCCGAAGTTCAAGATCATCACCGACCATAAGAATCTACGATACTTCGGAAAAGCACGAGACCTAAGTGAACGTCAGATGCGATGGGCAGACGTACTAGCAGAATTCGACTTTGAGATTCAGTACCGGCCCGGAAAGCTAGCTACGCGCCCGGACGCCCTCTCACGAAGAGAACAAGATCTCCCACAGGATCGAAGCGACGAACGAATAACGAATCGATTCCGGCATATCTTCAAAAAGATCAAGATAAAAACCGGACGGCTACGAATGGACGTGGAAACCCCTGTAAACTTCGAAACGCCTATCAACTTGTTTGAGGATGGAGAGCTACAGGCACTCTGGAGTGAAGCTCGGAAAACGGACGTGAGCTATCAGGCGATCTCGCGGGCTCTACAAGAAGGGGAACGTAAACTTCCAGGTGGAATCCAAGTCAAAACGAGCCTCGCGGAATGCCACCTCGACGTGCGGGGTCTCCTTTGCTTTCGAGACCGGATATGGATCCCAGATAGTGAGGCCTTACGGACACGTATTATCCAAAACGTGCACGACTCGCATATCACGGGGCATCCAGGACGCGATGCCACGTATGCAATCCTCTCCCGACGCTTCTTCTGGCCAGGAGCAGCAAAAGACGTACGGCAGTTCTTACGGAACTGCACAACTTGTGGGCGGAGCACAATATGGCGCGACACCAAGCACGGATTGTTAAAGCCATTACCGATTCCACAACGGATCTGGGCGGAAGTTTCCGTCGATTTCATCACAGATCTCCCTACGAGTGGCCCCCAAAAGGCCACGAACTGCCTTGTCATCACGGACAGGCTTACGAAAAGTGTCATTCTTACCGCTATGGATTCTATCACAAGCGATGCTGTGGCCGAAGTGTTTATGGACCACTTCTATATGCACCACGGGCTCCCGCTCGCAATCGTAAGCGACCGTGGCCCTCAGTTCGTGAATGGCTTTTGGAAAGAAGTATGCAAAAGGTTGAAAATCCAACGACGACTATCAACGGCCTTTCACCCTCAGACAGATGGCGCAACGGAACGGGCAAATCAGGAGATAGAAAGGATCCTACGGGCCTTTACGGCCTATTCACAAGAAGATTGGTCCAGTCTCCTCCCGATCGTGGCCGTTGCAATCAACAACCGAGAGGCATCATCGACTGGTTTAGCACCATTCTTCTTCACGCACGGATACCATATTGACCCGATTGGACTAGAAGATGATGGAAACCTCCAGGGCTATAGAAACGGCCCCGAACGAGCGGGCAGAGATTTCATAGAACGCCTTCGCGAAGCCTCCAACTGGGCACAAGCAGCAATAGCCACTGCCCAGGACAAACAGCAAGAACAAGCGAACCGTACACGACAGGCTACACCAGTCTACCGCACGGGAGATAAAGTATGGTTACACCTACGAAACGTCACGTCCTTGCGGCCGTCGAAGAAACTAGACTGGCTGCACGGAAAGTACACGATCGTGAACGTCCCGTCCCCACACACTGTGGAACTAAGCGTTCCGCGCGGGATTCACCCTGTCTTCCACGTGGATCTAATACGACCCGCGGCATTGGATCCCCTCCCTTCCCAGGTGGTAGATGATACCCAACCCCCGCCGATTGTCGTTGACAACGAATTGGAATGGGAAGTCGAAGAGATCATAGCCGCACGTACACGGAGGGTCGGGAGAGGTCATCTACGTGAAGTCTTGGTGAAATGGGCTGGTTTTGCGGAGCAAACATGGGAAAGGTTGGACGAATTGGAGGAATGCGCCGCATTAGACGCATTTGAGGCACGTTACGGAAGCGCGCGAACGAATGACGGACCTCAGGGAACACACCCCTACGTACGCACGGGTGCCCTCTATATACGAACGGAGATCCCCCTAGACACCGCCGGGAGGAGGGGGGTATTGTAACGGGCCAGTGCCCGGTTGACATCACGTGCGCGCACGTGACCTTCCGCACACCCCCTCTTATTTACGTGCGACCACGTCAGCTCCCACTTCTCTCCTTAAGCTTTTAGATAACAGCAAACGGCTTGGCTAGATTGAATCAAACCTGGCTTCGTCCCTTCACACTACCTATCTTATAAGCTAGTCTGTAACGGGCCAGAGCCCGGCCTGGATCACGTGAGGCACGTGCCCACAATATATATAAACCCCTATCGTCGGTAGATAGTGACACTTTCTCTAAGATTGATATAAACAGTATATTGGCCTAGCCTAATTGAATCAATAAAGCTACAGCCCTTTATATATATCAATCTTCCGATTCGTATCGTTAAACTATCGGACCCCTAACGAAAAAGCCCTAGAAGCGACAATTCCTAGGTATAGTAGAAGAATCACCCCTAAATCACCCTCGATTTAGCAACGAAATACTAACGGAATACTAGTAACTATAGAACCTTAAACCTAGTAGAATATACCTCTACTATAGGTAGAGACGATATTATAATAGATAATAAGGAATCAATAGGCCTATAGCGAAGTAATAGAGTAGTTTACTACTTCCTAATAGCGGATCGTAACTATATAGGAGTAGTATATAGCGACTTAGGAACGACTCTCCGCTATATAAGGAGAGCGGATTCGCCGCCTTAAAGAGACATTAGGATAGTAAGGTATTAATATAGAAACTAACGAGAATACTACCGAAACGGTTATAGAATAAGTACGAACCCCCGCCGAAACGCCGTCGAGTATTAGAGAGCCTTACCGCCGACCGAGAGCGAGACTCCCTAATCTAGTATTATTTATAGGAAGCGTAAATAACTAGCCTACCTAGCGTATTATAATAGAAAATAAACTAGTAGTCGATAGCGAGGCTATCGGTACTACTTACGAACAATTTATATATATATTCTCCCGGCTAGAGAAGCTCGCCTAGA
The DNA here is from genome assembly GCA_028974045.1 of Penicillium cf. viridicatum. NCBI lineage: Eukaryota > Fungi > Ascomycota > Eurotiomycetes > Eurotiales > Aspergillaceae > Penicillium > Penicillium cf. viridicatum. The sequence continues at coordinate 4,350,066 of JAPQKQ010000006.1, read as the reverse complement.
AGAATACCGGAATATATATAAAATACCGACAAAACGACAGTAGCCTAGAGGAGCTACTAGATTATCTAGAGAAGATCTATAGCGACCCGAATATATAGGCCCGGGCCGCCCGACGTCTCTATTAGATTAACTAACCTAAAGGTATTATGAAGGGACGAAGCCAGGTTTGATTCAATCTAGCCAAGCCATTTGCTGTTATCTAAAAGCTTAAGGAGAGAAGTGGGAGCTAACGTGGCCGAACGTAAATAAAAGGGGTGTGCGGAAGGTCACGTGTACGCACGTGATGTCAACCGGGCACTAGCCCGTTACAGGTATAGCCTTCTTAAAGTTCCTACTACGGCTAGAAAAGGAATTCGCCGATACTAGAGCTTTAGAATAGCCTAACGAAGCTAAGCGATAGATCCTACTCGGTTTACTAAATCGAACTATAAGTAATTCGCTAATAAATCGTAGTATACCCGCTACCTTCTAAGGCCTAATCTCCCGTCTTTACGAGATTAGTACGGATATAGACGCGTTAAATATTAGTAAACTGTCTACTCGCCGTTCTACGAAATCCGTAGATAAGATAGACTAGACCCTAATAGTATCGGTAAACCGTATCGATCTATATACGAAATACCGACGAAATAGTCGCGAGCGTTACGAACGACCGAAGAGAGCTTAATAGGTTAGCGAAGAAGAAATAGATAGCCGCCGGGAAGAAGGCCGCTATCTACGTTATAGAAAGTCTAGCTACTAGATTATAGAATACCCCCTCCTACTAGTAAGACGTCTAGAATAGAAGAGCTATATTATAGTAAATATATCGAAGAAGAAGGAAACCTATAATAGTAGTAAAATATTATCGAAACCTAAGCGAACTACCCGCGTAAAGAAGTCGCGAGTAATAGTCGAAGAAGATACCGAGCTAAGCTCGGTAGAAGAGAGTATATATACCGATAGCGAGTTAGAAAACGAGTAGCTCCTATTCTTAGCCGCGAGTAGGAGCGAAAGGGGGTCGAGAAACTAGATAGAAGCGAGGAACTACCGTTCCTAATTAACGTTAGAGTAAATAGAATCTAGTTTATAAAAGCGCTAGTCGATTATAGCTATCTAAGCTATATAATAGTAAACGGAGTACTCGCTAGATCTCTCGATCTCCCGCGTATATATATTCGTCCCTGTAACGGGCCAGTGCCCGGTTGACATCACGTGCGCGCACGTGACCTTCCGCACACCCCCTCTTATTTACGTGCGACCACGTCAGCTCCCACTTCTCTCCTTAAGCTTTTAGATAACAGCAAACGGCTTGGCTAGATTGAATCAAACCTGGCTTCGTCCCTTCACATTCTAAAAGCTTCCTCTTCCCTAGAAGATCCGGAAGAGTACGGCCAATCAGGCTAACGCGCACCCACGAAAAGCCCTGGAAGCACTAGGCACGACGGAAAACGAAACGATAGAACACGAAGAACCGTCGAGCCCACCCGTATGGGCCCGGCTGATAATACAGCAGATAGCATAGGCCGCTGCTAACCAAGAAGAAGGCGCACAAGCGTAAGAAGAGAGGATCCGAAAGCTCAAAGAGCTGATCCAGACGAACGTATACGCACGGCCAACACAGGCAGCGGATACGATACACGACCGGAGCCAAAAAGCCAACGAAGGCCTCAAGCAAGGCCCGGTCGACACAAACCCAACACGACGCCCCCGCGCGCGACTACCTGACCCCCCTACCTTTAAAGGCATCAGGACAGAGTGGCCCGTATTCCGAATGTCAATCGAGAACAAGCTACTTCTCGATACGGACGCTCTCGGAGACGAACGAGCATATCTGCTATACGTCTACTCCCGATTGGAAGGAAACGCGAGCAAGAACATAGTAGCTTTTATACAACACCGACGAGCGGATGGAAACGTAAGCGACTTGATCTAGTACCTCGAAAACATCTATAGGGACCCGAATATCAAGAAACGAGCCACCTAACGCCTACGAGAGATACGACAAGGACCGAAACAGTCCTTTGCCACGTTCTTACCCTCGTTCGAGAAAGAATTCGCGGACTTAGGAGCGATAAGCTAGCCGGAAGACGCGAAAGTGTCTATATTGATAGGATCGCTAAACCTAACCACCTATACGGCCCTGTCGTATAGAGACGCTCCCGACAGCTTCGCGGATCTCATACTATTACTACGTCGTATTAATACCGACCTCGACTTACTCTCTTCGGAGTCAAAACGTACAACGTACGGATATAAAAGGAAGACAACCCATCCTAGGTCACTAGTACCCGACCGTATAGACTGGACCCCGACACCCAACGTCACGGTTACTTCCGCGCAGATACGGAAGGAAGACTAAGGGCTCGTAGGAAAGCGGGCGAAATAGGTAGGAAAGGAAGAATAAGAACGCCGACGCCGAGAAGGAAGATATTACCGTTACGGGCGCGACGGGTACGATATAAGATCTTGCCCTCTAGAACCAGCAAGAATACTAAACCGCCCCGGAAGCCCCCGCCAACGCCCGCGCGTAACCGCAGCGATAGTAGAGGAAGACCCCCCGAGTAAACAACGGCCCCAACACTATTACGAACGGAGAGAAAGAACCCGAGTCATAAGAGCAGAGGCACTTACGGAAGTACCTATAGAAGAGAGCGACCGCTCGGACTAAGAGAGTATATATAAGTACTCGGAAAAAGAGTAGCTCCTACCCAAAATCGCGGACAGGAGCCGAACAGAGCCGAGAAGTTATTAAAGCAAGAAAACAAACCCTTTTATATCGATTCGTTAGTTAATAGAATTCAATTTTTAAAGGCACTAGTCGATTCGGGGTGTTTATATTATACTATAGTAAGCGATTCTTTCGCAATAACCCTCGGCCTCCCGCGTATCTCAATACCCCCCGAACGTTAGATAGCGTTACTAGAAACTAAGGAAAGATCGATTTTATCACCCATTTCGATATAGACGTACACAGATACCTCCAAAAGGACGTCTACGCGTATATTATCCCCGGGCAGATAGATCAGATAATCCTTAGGAACACATGGTTAATCGACGTAGACGGACGCTACTCGGCACGAAAAGGTTGCCTCGATATCTTTACGAAAACGGGCGAATACACGCGATGTTAGAACAGAGCGAATCCTACAGTAGGCCCCTAGGGTATAAAGCCTCTACGAGTTTAGAGACTCTCCGCTAGGAACTTCCTAGAAACGTATACGACCGGGCCCGTAGAGAGCCTTTAGATCGGAAAAGTAACCCTCGCGGATATCGAAAAGGTATTACGAAAGAAGAAACACGTTAATCCACGCGTACGGCTCCCGAAATATTACTAGCCGTGGTTGAAAGTATTTGATACGAAGCGTGCGGAACAATTACTAGACCACCGACTAGGAGTAGATCACCACATTCCCCTACGAAAGGATAGTTCTAACAGGGAAGCCTTACCCCCATACGGCCCTCTCTACAGTATAAATCAAGAAAAACTCCTCGTTTTACGAAAAACGCTCACGGATCTACTCGGACGGAACTTTATTCGCGTTAGCAAATCCCCGGCAGTAGCACCAGTACTACTAGTCAGGAAGCCGGGCGGAGGAGTACGCTTCTGCGTGGACTATCGCGGACTAAACGAGATAACAGTCAAAGATCGCTACCTACTACCTCTGATCAAAGAAACCCTACGGAATATGTCACAAGCACGGTAGTTTACGAAGCTAGACGTAATCGTAGCGTTCTATAAGATCCGGATTAAGCCTAGAGAAGAATGGAAAACCGCGTTTCGAACGAGATATAGGCTATTCGAATGGCTCGTGACCCCATTTGGCCTTATAAGAGCGCCTACAACCTTCTAACGGTATATCAATCAAGTGCTCCGCGAGCACCTTAATGACTTTGTCTCTATATATATAGATAATATCATTATCTACTCGAACGGATCAATCGAAGACTATCGTTAGAAGGTAACCGAAGTCTTACGGAAGCTATAAGAAGCAGGCTTATAGTACGATATCGACAAGTCAGAGTTCGAAAAGGAAACGGTCAAGTACTTGGGATTTATTATCCGTGCGGGTGCGGGCGTCTATATAGACCCAGCGAAAGTCGAAGCGATACGCGTATAGGAACCACCGAAAATAGTTAGAGACGTACGGAGCTTTTTGGGATTTGCGAACTTCTACCGGACCTTTATCCTATACTTTGCGGACTTGGCAGCCCCGTTAGTACGGCTAACGCGTAAAGGAATGGACTTCTACTGGGATACGGCTTGTCACGAAGCCTTCACAGACTTAAAAGAACTTTTTATCAACGTACCTATCCTAGCGCACTTCGAAGAAGGACGTGAAACCGTGGTAGAAACTAACGCCTCCGGATAGGCTACCGGGGGTATACTATCGCAAGTGTAAGACGACGGAATATTACGCCCGTATACGTACCTCTCCTAGAAACTATCGCTAGCGGAAGTGAACTACGAAATACATAACAAAGAGCTCCTTACGATCATACGCGGCCTAAAAGAGTGGCGCCCGGAACTAAAGATAGTCCCGAAGTTCAAGATCATCACCGACCATAAGAATCTACGATACTTCGGAAAAGCACGAGACCTAAGTGAACGTTAGATGCGATGGGCAGACGTACTAGCAGAATTCGACTTTGAGATTTAGTACCGGCCCGGAAAGCTAGCTACGCGCCCGGACGCCCTCTCACGAAGAGAACAAGATCTCCTATAGGATCGAAGCGACGAACGAATAACGAATCGATTCCGGTATATCTTCAAAAAGATTAAGATAAAAACCGGACGGCTACGAATAGACGTAGAAACCCCTATAAACTTCGAAACGCCTATCAACTTGTTTAAGGATAGAGAGCTATAGGCACTCTAGAGTGAAGCTCGGAAAACGGACGTGAGCTATCAGGCGATCTCGCGGGCTCTATAAGAAGGGGAACGTAAACTTCTAGGTAGAATCCAAGTCAAAACGAGCCTCGCGGAATGCTACCTCGACGTGCGGGGTCTCCTTTGCTTTCGAGACCGGATATAGATCCTAGATAGTAAGGCCTTACGGACACGTATTATCCAAAACGTACACGACTCGCATATCATAGGGCATCTAGGACGCGATGCCACGTATACAATCCTCTCCCGACGCTTCTTCTGGCTAGGAGTAGTAAAAGACGTACGGTAGTTCTTACGGAACTACACAACTTGTGGGCGGTGTGAAGGGACGAAGCCAGGTTTGATTCAATCTAGCCAAGCCGTTTGCTGTTATCTAAAAGCTTAAGGAGAGAAGTGGGAGCTGACGTGGTCGCACGTAAATAAGAGGGGGTGTGCGGAAGGTCACGTGCGCGCACGTGATGTCAACCGGGCACTGGCCCGTTACAATACCCCCCTCCTCCCGGCGGTGTCTAGGGGGATCTCCGTTCGTATATAGAGGGCACCCGTGCGTACGTAGGGGTGTGTTCCCTGAGGTCCGTCATTCGTTCGCGCGCTTCCGTAACGTGCCTCAAATGCGTCTAATGCGGCGCATTCCTCCAATTCGTCCAACCTTTCCCATGTTTGCTCCGCAAAACCAGCCCATTTCACCAAGACTTCACGTAGATGACCTCTCCCGACCCTCCGTGTACGTGCGGCTATGATCTCTTCGACTTCCCATTCCAATTCGTTGTCAACGACAATCGGCGGGGGTTGGGTATCATCTACCACCTGGGAAGGGAGGGGATCCAATGCCGCGGGTCGTATTAGATCCACGTGGAAGACAGGGTGAATCCCGCGCGGAACGCTTAGTTCCACAGTGTGTGGGGACGGGACGTTCACGATCGTGTACTTTCCGTGCAGCCAGTCTAGTTTCTTCGACGGCCGCAAGGACGTGACGTTTCGTAGGTGTAACCATACTTTATCTCCCGTGCGGTAGACTGGTGTAGCCTGTCGTGTACGGTTCGCTTGTTCTTGCTGTTTGTCCTGGGCAGTGGCTATTGCTGCTTGTGCCCAGTTGGAGGCTTCGCGAAGGCGTTCTATGAAATCTCTGCCCGCTCGTTCGGGGCCGTTTCTATAGCCCTGGAGGTTTCCATCATCTTCTAGTCCAATCGGGTCAATATGGTATCCGTGCGTGAAGAAGAATGGTGCTAAACCAGTCGATGATGCCTCTCGGTTGTTGATTGCAACGGCCACGATCGGGAGGAGACTGGACCAATCTTCTTGTGAATAGGCCGTAAAGGCCCGTAGGATCCTTTCTATCTCCTGATTTGCCCGTTCCGTTGCGCCATCTGTCTGAGGGTGAAAGGCCGTTGATAGTCGTCGTTGGATTTTCAACCTTTTGCATACTTCTTTCCAAAAGCCATTCACGAACTGAGGGCCACGGTCGCTTACGATTGCGAGCGGGAGCCCGTGGTGCATATAGAAGTGGTCCATAAACACTTCGGCCACAGCATCGCTTGTGATAGAATCCATAGCGGTAAGAATGACACTTTTCGTAAGCCTGTCCGTGATGACAAGGCAGTTCGTGGCCTTTTGGGGGCCACTCGTAGGGAGATCTGTGATGAAATCGACGGAAACTTCCGCCCAGATCCGTTGTGGAATCGGTAATGGCTTTAACAATCCGTGCTTGGTGTCGCGCCATATTGTGCTCCGCCCACAAGTTGTGCAGTTCCGTAAGAACTGCCGTACGTCTTTTGCTGCTCCTGGCCAGAAGAAGCGTCGGGAGAGGATTGCATACGTGGCATCGCGTCCTGGATGCCCCGTGATATGCGAGTCGTGCACGTTTTGGATAATACGTGTCCGTAAGGCCTCACTATCTGGGATCCATATCCGGTCTCGAAAGCAAAGGAGACCCCGCACGTCGAGGTGGCATTCCGCGAGGCTCGTTTTGACTTGGATTCCACCTGGAAGTTTACGTTCCCCTTCTTGTAGAGCCCGCGAGATCGCCTGATAGCTCACGTCCGTTTTCCGAGCTTCACTCCAGAGTGCCTGTAGCTCTCCATCCTCAAACAAGTTGATAGGCGTTTCGAAGTTTACAGGGGTTTCCACGTCCATTCGTAGCCGTCCGGTTTTTATCTTGATCTTTTTGAAGATATGCCGGAATCGATTCGTTATTCGTTCGTCGCTTCGATCCTGTGGGAGATCTTGTTCTCTTCGTGAGAGGGCGTCCGGGCGCGTAGCTAGCTTTCCGGGCCGGTACTGAATCTCAAAGTCGAATTCTGCTAGTACGTCTGCCCATCGCATCTGACGTTCACTTAGGTCTCGTGCTTTTCCGAAGTATCGTAGATTCTTATGGTCGGTGATGATCTTGAACTTCGGGACCATCTTCAGTTCCGGGCGCCACTCTTTTAGGCCGCGTATGATCGCAAGGAGCTCTTTGTCATGTATTTCGTAGTTCACTTCCGCTGGCGACAGTTTCTGGGAGAGGTACGCACACGGGCGTAATGTTCCGTCGTCTTGCACTTGCGATAGTACACCCCCGGTAGCCCATCCGGAGGCGTCAGTTTCTACCACGGTTTCACGTCCTTCTTCGAAGTGCGCCAGGATAGGTGCGTTGATAAAAAGTTCTTTCAAGTCTGTGAAGGCTTCGTGACAAGCCGTATCCCAGCAGAAGTCCATTCCTTTGCGCGTTAGCCGCACTAACGGGGCTGCCAAGTCCGCAAAGTGTGGGATAAAGGTCCGGTAGAAGTTCGCAAATCCCAAAAAGCTCCGTACGTCTCTGACTGTTTTCGGTGGTTCCCATGCGCGTATCGCTTCGACTTTCGCTGGGTCTACGCAGACGCCCGCACCCGCACGGATGATAAATCCCAAGTACTTGACCGTTTCCTTTTCGAACTCTGACTTGTCGATATCGCACTGCAAGCCTGCTTCCTGTAGCTTCCGTAAGACTTCGGTTACCTTCTGACGATGGTCTTCGATTGATCCGTTCGAGTAGATAATGATGTCATCTATATACGCAGAGACAAAGTCATCAAGGTGCTCGCGGAGCACTTGATTGATATACCGTTGGAAGGTCGCAGGCGCTCCTGTGAGGCCAAATGGGGTCACGAGCCATTCGAATAGCCCGTATCTCGTTCGAAACGCGGTTTTCCATTCTTCTCCAGGCTCAATCCGGATCTTATGGAACGCTGCGATCACGTCCAGCTTCGTAAACCACCGTGCTTGTGACATGTTCCGTAGGGTTTCTTTGATCAGAGGTAGTGGGTAGCGATCTTTGACTGTTATCTCGTTTAGTCCGCGATAGTCCACGCAGAAGCGTACTCCTCCGCCCGGCTTCCTGACTAGCAGTACTGGTGCTGCTGCCGGGGATTTGCTGACGCGAATAAAGTTCCGTCCGAGTAGATCCGTGAGCGTTTTTCGTAAAACGAGGAGTTCTTCTTGATTCATGCTGTAGAGAGGGCCGTATGGGGGTGAGGCTTCCCTGTCAGAACTATCCTTTCGTAGGGGAATGCGGTGATCCACTCCTGGTCGGTGGTCTGGTAATTGTTCCGCACGCTTCGCATCAAACACTTTCAACCACGGCCAGTAATGTTTCGGGAGCCGTACGCGTGGATCAACGTGTTTCTTCTTTCGTAATGCCTTTTCGATATCCGCGAGGGTTACTTTTCCGATCTGAAGGCTCTCCACGGGCCCGGTCGTGCACGTTTCTAGGAAGTTCCCAGCGGAGAGTCTCTGAACTCGTAGAGGCTTTATACCCTGGGGGCCTACTGTAGGATTCGCTCTGTTCCAACATCGCGTGTGTTCGCCCGTTTTCGTAAAGATGTCGAGGCAACCTTTTCGTGCCGAGTAGCGTCCGTCCACGTCGATCAACCATGTGTTCCCAAGGATCATCTGATCTATCTGCCCGGGGATAATGTACGCGTAGACGTCCTTTTGGAGGTGTCCGTGTACGTCCATATCGAAATGGGTGATAAAATCGATCTTTCCTTGGTTTCCAGTAACGCCATCTAGCGTTCGGGGGGGTATTGAGATACGCGGGAGGCCGAGGGTTGTTGCGAAAGAATCGCTCACTGTAGCATAACATAAACACCCCGAATCGACTAGTGCCTTTGAAAATTGAATTCCATTAACTAACGAATCGACATAAAAGGGTTTGTTTTCTTGCTTTAACAACTTCTCGGCTCCGTTCGGCTCCTGTCCGCGATTTTGGGCAGGAGCTACTCTTTTTCCGAGTACTCATATACACTCTCTTGGTCCGAGCGGTCGCTCTCTTCTGTAGGCACTTCCGTAAGTGCCTCTGCTCTTGTGACTCGGGTTCTTTCTCTCCGTTCGTGATAGTGTTGGGGCCGTTGTTTACTCGGGGGGTCTTCCTCTACCATCGCTGCGGTTACGCGCGGGCGTTGGCGGGGGCTTCCGGGGCGGTTTGGCATTCTTGCTGGTTCCAGAGGGCAAGATCTTATGTCGCACCCGTCGCGCCCGCAACGGTAACATCTTCCTTCTCGGCGTCGGCGTTCTTGTTCTTCCTTTCCTACCCATTTCGCCCGCTTTCCTACGAGCCCTTGGTCTTCCTTCCGTATCTGCGCGGAAGCAACCGTGACGTTGGGTGTCGGGGTCCAGTCCATGCGGTCGGGTACTGGTGACCTAGGACGGGTTGTCTTCCTTTCGTATCCGTACGTTGTACGTTTTGACTCCGAAGAGAGTAAGTCGAGGTCGGTGTCAATACGACGTAGCAATAGTATGAGATCCGCGAAGCTGTCGGGAGCGTCTCTATACGACAGGGCCGTACGGGTGGTCAGGTTTAGCGATCCTGTCAATATAGACACTTTCGCGTCTTCCGGCCAGCTCATCGCTCCTGAGTCCGCGAATTCTTTCTCGAACGAGGGTAAGAACGTGGCAAAGGACTGTTTCGGTCCTTGTCGTATCTCTCGTAGGCGTTGGGTGGCTCGTTTCTTGATGTTCGGGTCCCCATAGATGTTTTCGAGGTACTGGATCAAGTCGCTTGCGTTTCCATCCGCTCGTCGGTGTTGCATGAAAGCTACTGTGTTCTTGCTCGCGTTTCCTTCCAATCGGGAGTAGACGTATAGCAGACATGCTCGTTCGTCTCCGAGAGCGTCCGCATCGAGAAGCAGCTTGTTCTCGATTGACATTCGGAATACGGGCCACTCTGTCCTGATGCCTTTAAAGGTAGGGGGGTCAGGTAGTCGCGCGCGGGGGCGTCGTGTTGGGTTCGTGTCGACCGGGCCTTGCTTGAGGCCTTCGTTGGCTTTTTGGCTCCGGTCGTGTATCGTATCCGCTGCCTGTGTTGGCCGTGCGTGTACGTTCGTCTGGATCAGCTCTTCGAGCTTTCGGATCCTCTCTTCTTGCGCTCGTGCGCCTTCTTCTTGGTTAGCAGCGGCCTGTGCCATCTGCTGTATCATCAGCCGGGCCCATGCGGGTGGGCTCGACGGTTCTTCGTGTTCCATCGTTTCGTTTTCCGTCGTGCCTGGTGCTTCCAGGGCTTTTCGTGGGTGCGCGTTAGCCTGATTGGCCGTACTCTTCCGGATCTTCTGGGGAAGAGGAAGCTTTTAGAATGTGAAGGGACGAAGCCAGGTTTGATTCAATCTAGCCAAGCCGTTTGCTGTTATCTAAAAGCTTAAGGAGAGAAGTGGGAGCTGACGTGGTCGCACGTAAATAAGAGGGGGTGTGCGGAAGGTCACGTGCGCGCACGTGATGTCAACCGGGCACTGGCCCGTTACAGGCGGAGCACAATATAGCGCGATACCAAGCATAGATTGTTAAAGCTATTACCGATTCCACAACGGATCTAGGCGGAAGTTTCCGTCGATTTCATCACAGATCTCCCTACGAGTGGCCCCCAAAAGGCCACGAACTACCTTATCATCACGGATAGGCTTACGAAAAGTGTCATTCTTACCGCTATAGATTCTATCATAAGCGATGCTGTAGCCGAAGTGTTTATAGACTACTTCTATATATACCACGGGCTCCCGCTCGTAATCGTAAGCGACTGTGGCCCTTAGTTCGTGAATAGCTTTTGGAAAGAAGTATGCAAAAGGTTGAAAATCTAACGACAACTATTAACGGCCTTTTACCCTTAGATAGATAGCGTAACGGAACGGGCAAATTAGGAGATAGAAAGGATCCTACGGGCCTTTACGGCCTATTTATAAGAAGATTGGTCCAGTCTCCTCCTGATTGTGGCCGTTGCAATTAACAACCGAGAGGCATTATCGACTGGTTTAGCACCATTCTTCTTTACGCACGGATACTATATTGACCCGATTGTGTAACGGGCCAGTGCCCGGTTGACATCACGTGCGCGCACGTGACCTTCCGCACACCCCCTCTTATTTACGTGCGACCACGTCAGCTCCCACTTCTCTCCTTAAGCTTTTAGATAACAGCAAACGGCTTGGCTAGATTGAATCAAACCTGGCTTCGTCCCTTCACATTCTAAAAGCTTCCTCTTCCCCAGAAGATCCGGAAGAGTACGGCCAATCAGGCTAACGCGTACCCATAAAAAGCCCTGGAAGCACCAGGCACGACGGAAAACGAAACGATAGAACACGAAGAACCGTCGAGCCCACCCGCATGGGCCCGGCTGATGATACAGCAGATGGCATAGGCCGCTACTAACCAAGAAGAAGGCGCACGAGCGCAAGAAGAGAGGATCCGAAAGCTCGAAGAGCTGATCCAGACGAACGTACACGCACGGCCAACATAGGCAGCGGATACGATATACGACCGGAGCCAAAAAGCCAACGAAGGCCTCAAGCAAGGCCCGGTCGACACGAACCCAACACGACGCCCCCGCGCGCGACTACCTGACCCCCCTACCTTTAAAGGCATTAGGACAGAGTGGCCCGTATTCCGAATGTCAATCGAGAACAAGCTGCTTCTCGATACGGACGCTCTCGGAGACGAACGAGCATGTCTGCTATACGTCTACTCCCGATTGGAAGGAAACGCGAGCAAGAACATAGTAGCTTTCATGCAACACCGACGAGCGGATAGAAACGCAAGCGACTTGATCCAGTACCTCGAAAACATCTATAGGGACCCAAACATCAAGAAACGAGCCACCCAACGCCTATGAGAGATACGACAAGGACCGAAACAGTCCTTTACCACATTCTTACCCTCGTTCGAGAAAGAATTCGCGGACTTAGGAGCGATAAGCTAGCCGGAAGACGCGAAAGTGTCTATATTAACAGGATCGCTAAACCTGACTACCCGTACGGCCCTGTCGTATAGAGACGCTCCCGATAGCTTCGCGGATCTCATACTATTGCTACGTTGTATTGATACCGACCTCGACTTACTCTCTTCGGAGTCAAAACGTACAATGTACGGATACGAAAGGAAGACAACCCGTCCTAGGTCACCAGTACCCGACCGCATGGACTAGACCCCGACACCCAACGTCACGGTTGCTTCCGCGCAGATACGGAAGGAAGACCAAGGGCTCGTAGGAAAGCGGGCGAAATGGGTAGGAAAGGAAGAACAAGAACGCCGACGCCGAGAAGGAAGATGTTACCGTTGCGGGCGTGACGGGTGCGACATAAGATCTTGCCCTCTAGAACCAGCAAGAATGCCAAACCGCCCCGGAAGCCCCCGCCAACGCCCGCGCGTAACCGCAGCGATGGTAGAGGAAGACCCCCGAGTAAACAACGGCCCCAACACTATCACGAACGGAGAGAAAGAACCCGAGTCATAAGAGCAGAGGCACTTACGGAAGTACCTATAGAAGAGAGCGACCGCTCGGACCAAGAGAGTGTATATGAGTACTCGGAAAAAGAGTAGCTCCTACCCAAAATCGCGGACAGGAGCCGAACGGAGCCGAGAAGTTGTTAAAGCAAGAAAACAAACCCTTTTATGTCGATTCGTTAGTTAATGGAATTCAATTTTCAAAGGCACTAGTCGATTCGGGGTGTTTATGTTATGCTACAATGAGCGATTCTTTCGCAACAACCCTCGGCCTCCCGCGTATCTCAATACCCCCCGAACGCTAGATGGCGTTACTAGAAACCAAGGAAAGATCGATTTTATCACCCATTTCGATATGGACGTACACGGACACCTCCAAAAGGACGTCTACGCGTACATTATCCCCGGGCAGATAGATCAGATGATCCTTGGGAACACATGGTTGATCGACGTGGACGGACGCTACTCGGCACGAAAAGGTTGCCTCGACATCTTTACGAAAACGGGCGAACACACGCGATATTGGAACAGAGCGAATCCTACAGTAGGCCCCTAGGGTATAAAGCCTCTACGAGTTCAGAGACTCTCCGCTGGGAACTTCCTAGAAACGTACACGACCGGGCCCGTGGAGAGCCTTTAGATCGGAAAAGTAACCCTCGCGGATATCGAAAAGGCATTACGAAAGAAGAAACACGTTGATCCACGCGTACGGCTCCCGAAACATTACTAGCCGTGGTTGAAAGTGTTTGATACGAAGCGTGCGGAACAATTACCAGACCACCGACCAGGAGTGGATCACCGCATTCCCCTACGAAAGGATAGTTCTGACAGGGAAGCCTCACCCCCATACGGCCCTCTCTACAGCATGAATCAAGAAGAACTCCTCGTTTTACGAAAAACGCTCACGGATCTACTCGGACGGAACTTTATTCGCGTCAGCAAATCCCCGGCAGCAGCACCAGTACTACTAGTCAGGAAGCCGGGCGGAGGAGTACGCTTCTACGTGGACTATCGCGGACTAAACGAGATAACAGTCAAAGATCGCTACCCACTACCTCTGATCAAAGAAACCCTACGGAACATATCACAAGCACGGTGGTTTACGAAGCTGGACGTAATCGCAGCGTTCTATAAGATCCGGATTGAGCCTAGAGAAGAATGGAAAACCGCGTTTCGAACGAGATACGGGCTATTCGAATGGCTCGTGACCCCATTTAGCCTCACAGGAGCGCCTACGACCTTCCAACGGTATATCAATCAAGTGCTCCGCGAGCACCTTGATGACTTTGTCTCTACGTATATAGATGACATCATTATCTACTCGAACGGATCAATCGAAGACCATCGTCAGAAGGTAACCGAAGTCTTACGGAAGCTACAGGAAGCAGGCTTACAGTGCGATATCGACAAGTCAGAGTTCGAAAAGGAAACGGTCAAGTACTTAGGATTTATCATCCGTGCGGGTGCGGGCGTCTACGTAGACCCAGCGAAAGTCGAAGCGATACGCGCATAGGAACCACCGAAAATAGTCAGAGACGTATGGAGCTTTTTGGGATTTGCGAACTTCTACCGGACCTTTATCCCACACTTTGCGGACTTGGTAGCCCCGTTAGTGCGGCTAACGCGCAAAGGAATGGACTTCTGCTAGGATACGGCTTGTTACGAAGCCTTCATAGACTTAAAAGAACTTTTTATCAACGCACCTATCCTAGCGTACTTCGAAGAAGGACGTGAAACCGTGGTAGAAACTGACGCCTCTAGATGGGCTACCGGGGGTATACTATCGCAAGTGTAAGACGACGGAACATTACGCCCGTGTGCGTACCTCTCCTAGAAACTATCGCCAGCGGAAGTAAACTACGAAATACATGACAAAGAGCTCCTTGCGATCATACGCGGCCTAAAAGAGTGGCGCCCGGAACTAAAGATGGTCCCGAAGTTCAAGATCATTACCGACCATAAGAATCTACGATACTTCGGAAAAGCACGAGACCTAAGTGAACGTTAGATGCGATAGGCAGACGTACTAGCAGAATTCGACTTTGAGATTTAGTACCGGCCCGGAAAGCTAGCTACGCGCCCGGACGCCCTCTTATAAAGAGAACAAGATCTCCCACAGGATCGAAGCGACGAACGAATAACGAATCGATTCCGGCATATCTTCAAAAAGATCAAGATAAAAACCGGACGGCTACGAATGGACGTGGAAACCCCTATAAACTTCGAAACGCCTATCAACTTGTTTGAGGATAGAGAGCTATAGGCACTCTAGAGTAAAGCTCGGAAAACGGACGTGAGCTATCAGGCGATCTCGCGGGCTCTACAAGAAGGGGAACGTAAACTTCTAGGTAGAATCCAAGTCAAAACGAGCCTCGCGGAATGCCACCTCGACGTACGGGGTCTCCTTTGCTTTCGAGACCAGATATGGATCCCAGATAGTAAGGCCTTACGGACACGTATTATCCAAAACGTGCACGACTCGCATATCACGGGGCATCCAGGACGCGATACCACGTATACAATCCTCTCCCGACGCTTCTTCTAGCCAGGAGCAGCAAAAGACGTACGGCAGTTCTTACGGAACTACACAACTTATGGGCGGAGCACAATATGGCGCGACACCAAGCACGGATTGTTAAAGCCATTACCGATTCCACAACGGATCTAGGCGGAAGTTTCCGTCGATTTCATCACAGATCTCCCTACAAGTGGCCCCCAAAAGGCCACGAACTGCCTTATCATCACGGACAGGCTTACGAAAAGTGTCATTCTTACCGCTATAGATTCTATCATAAGCGATGCTATGGCCGAAGTGTTTATGGACCACTTCTATATACACCACGGGCTCCCGCTCGCAATCGTAAGCGACCGTGGCCCTCAGTTCGTAAATGGCTTTTAGAAAGAAGTATACAAAAGGTTGAAAATCTAACGACGACTATCAACGGCCTTTCACCCTCAGACAGATGGCGCAACGGAACGGGCAAATCAGGAGATAGAAAGGATCCTACAGGCCTTTACGGCCTATTCATAAGAAGATTGGTCCAGTCTCCTCCCGATCGTGGCCGTTACAATCAACAACCGAGAGGCATCATCGACTGGTTTAGCACCATTCTTCTTCACGCACGGATACCATATTGACCCGATTGGACTAGAAGATGATGGAAACCTCCAGGGCTATAGAAACGGCCCCGAACGAGCGGGCAGAGATTTCATAGAACGCCTTCGCGAAGCCTCCAACTGGGCACAAGCAGCAATAGCCACTACCCAGGACAAACAGCAAGAACAAGCGAACCGTACACGACAGGCTGCACCAGTCTACCGCACGGGAGATAAAGTATGGTTACACCTACGAAACGTCACGTCCTTGCGGCCGTCGAAGAAACTAGACTGGCTGCACGGAAAGTACACGATCGTGAACGTCCCGTCCCCACACACTGTGGAACTAAGCGTTCCGCGCGGGATTCACCCTGTCTTCCACGTGGATCTAATACGACCCGCGGCATTGGATCCCCTCCCTTCCCAGGTGGTAGATGATACCCAACCCCCGCCGATTGTCGTTGACAACGAATTGGAATGGGAAGTCGAAGAGATCATAGCCGTACGTACACGGAGGGTCGGGAGAGGTCATCTACGTGAAGTCTTGGTGAAATGGGCTGGTTTTGCGGAGCAAACATGGGAAAGGTTGGACGAATTGGAGGAATGCGCCGCATTAGACGCATTTGAGGCACGTTACGGAAGCGCGCGAACGAATGACGGACCTCAGGGAACACACCCCTACGTACGCACGGGTGCCCTCTATATACGAACGGAGATCCCCCTAGACACCGCCGGGAGGAGGGGGTATTGTAACGGGCCAGTGCCCGGTTGACATCACGTGCGCGCACGTGACCTTCCGCACACCCCCTCTTATTTACGTGCGACCACGTCAGCTCCCACTTCTCTCCTTAAGCTTTTAGATAACAGCAAACGGCTTGGCTAGATTGAATCAAACCTGGCTTCGTCCCTTCACAGATTGGACTAGAAGATGATAGAAACCTCCAGGGCTATAGAAACGGCCCCGAACGAGCGGGCAGAGATTTCATAGAACGCCTTCGCGAAGCCTCCAACTAGGTATAAGCAGCAATAGCCACTGCCCAGGACAAATAGCAAGAACCAGCGAACCGTACACGACAGGCTGCACTAGTCTACCGCACGGGAGATAAAGTATGGTTACACCTACGAAACGTCACGTCCTTGCGGCCGTCGAAGAAACTAGACTAGCTGCACGGAAAGTACACGATCGTAAACGTCCCGTCCCCACACACTGTGGAACTAAGCGTTCCGCGCGGGATTCACCCTATCTTCCACGTGGATCTAATACGACCCGCGGCATTGGATCCCCTCCCTTCCTAGGTAGTAGATGATACCCAACCCCCGCCGATTGTCGTTAACAACGAATTGGAATAGGAAGTCGAAGAGATCATAGCCGTACGTACACGGAGGGTCGGGAGAGGTCATCTACGTGAAGTCTTGGTGAAATGGGCTGGTTTTGCGGAGCAAACATAGGAAAGGTTGGACGAATTGGAGGAATGCGCCGTATTAGACGCATTTGAGGCACGTTACGGAAGCGCGCGAACGAATGACGGACCTCAGGGAACATACCCCTACGTACGCACGGGTGCCCTCTATATACGAACGGAGATCCCCCTAGACACCGCCGGGAGGAGGGGGGTATTGTAACGGGCTAGTGCCCGGTTGACATCACGTACACGTACGTGACCTTCCGCACACCCCCTCTTATTTACGTGCGACCACGTCAGCTCCCACTTCTCTCCTTAAGCTTTTAGATAACAGCAAACGGCTTGGCTAGATTGAATCAAACCTGGCTTCGTCCCTTCACAGTCCCCGATAGTTAGACGGAGTAGTAGCGAATTAGGGCCGAATTACCTATATTATATACTTTAATACTAATATTTACGGCTACTAATATAGTACGATCTTCGTATATATTATCGAGGACTAGATAAATAAGGTTATCCTTAGCCTTCTATAGATTAAGGATATTAATAGAATATACTCGCCGAATAAAGGGTATATAGATATCTTCTTAAGGACTAGAGAGAAGACTAGATACTAGAATCGAAGAGATAGGACTATTAGACCGGTCGGTATAAGGGTACTACGTATTAACCGCGTCTCCGCTTAGTCGATTCGATAGCTATTCGATAGCTATTCGATAGCGTCCCCCGACCGGATTGTCTATAGATTAGAAAAGTTATACTCGATAATATCGATAAAGCGCTACGACCTAAGAAGTACGTTAACGTAAAGGAAAAGCTACCGAAATAGTACTAATAATAGTTAGACGTCTTTAGCTAATAGCTAGCTAATAGACTACTACCGTATCGACCTAGAATCGACTATAAGATACTACTAAATCGCGACCGAAATAGTAACGAAGAGTAACTACCTTACGGCCCCCTATATAGAATAAATAAGGAAGAACTTCTATATCTACGAAAAACGCTAATAGACCTTCTAGATAAGAACTTTATCTATATTAGTAAATTACCTATAGCCGCCCTAGTACTCCTAGTAAGGAAACTAGGCGGGGGAGTTCGATTCTATATCGACTATAGGGGGTTAAACGACCTAAGTATAAAGGATCGTTACCTATTACCCCTTATTAGGGAGACCCTACGGAATATAGCGAAAGCGAAGTAGTTTACGAAGCTAGATATTATCGCGGCGTTCTATAAAGTACGGGTAGTATTAAGAGAGGAGTAGAAGATAGCGTTTCGTACCCGATACGGTCTCTTTAAGTAGAATATTATACCCTTTAGCCTTACCGGTACGCCGGCGATATTCTAACGGTTTATTAATTAAACGTTATAAGAGTACTTTAATAACTTTGTTTCGGCGTACGTCGACGATATTATTATATACTCTAGCGGTTTAATAGAGGACTACCGCCGAAAGGTATACGAAGTACTATAGAAACTTAAGGACGTAGGGTTATAATATAATATTAGGAAGTTAGAGTTCGAATAGAATTCTATTAAATACCTCGGATTTATTATCCGCGTAGGTAAAGGGATTTACGTAGACTCTAAGAAAGTAGAAGTAATACGTATATAGGAAGCTCTAAAATCAGTACGCGATATATACGGATTCCTAGGATTTACTAACTTCTATAGATCGTTTATACCCCGATTCGCTACCTTATTAGCACCGTTAACTAGGCTTATAAAGAAAGACGTAGTATTCTAATAGGGCGAAGCCTACTAGTAGTCCTTCGTAGAACTTAAGGACCTCTTTATTAACGTACCGATCCTAGTATACTTCGAAGAAAAAAGAGAGATAGTAGTCGAAACCGATATATCTAGATAGGCTATAGGAGCTATTCTCTCCTAGCGATAAAACGACGGCTAATTAGCCCCCTACGCTTTTATCTCTTAGAAATTCACTCTAGTAGAGTCGAATTATAAGATCTATAATAAAGAGCTACTAGCGATTATATAGATACTACGAGAATAGAGGCTAGAGCTAAAGATAGTCCTACGATTTACTATTATAACGGACTATAAAAACCTATAATACTTTAATAAGGCTTAGTATCTTAGCGAACGGTAGATAAGATAGGTAGGCCTAATAGTAGAGTTTGACTTTATATTATACTATCGGCCTAGGAAGCTTATAGTACTTCCCGATATACTCTCGCGATAGGGCTAGGATATACTATAGGATACTACCGACGAACGGCTATCGAATCGGTTCCGAACGCTCTTCGAAAAGGTCTTAGTTCGCCTAAGTAGACCGAGATAAGCAAACGCCGATACCTTAGAGGAAGTACGATTAGATTTTAGTACTCTAGTTCCTCTCTTTAATAAACTAGAGTTATAGGAAGAATAGAAGAAGGGTAGGGCGATAGATAGTATATATTAGCTTTACTCTTAAGCTCTATAGTAGGGAGACCGCCGAATCGCTACCGAAATAGGTATAAAGACTAGCTTATCGGAATACTATCTTAACGAACGGGGACTACTATACTTCCGATAGCGGTTATAGATCCTAGATAGCGAGCCGCTACGTATAGGGATTATTTAGAAGATTTACGATTCCTATATTACTAGCTACCTAGGATAAGACGCTACGTATTCGATACTATCTCGACGGTTCTTCTAGCCTAGTATAGTAAAGGACGTACGACGATTCTTACGGAACTATATAGTTTACGGGAGAAGTACGGTCTAACGTAATATAAAGTACGGGTTACTAAGGCCCCTACCGATTACCTAACGAATCTAGGCCGAAATAGCTATAGACTTTATTATAGAACTCCCGCTATCGAAAGAGAATAGAGCTACGAACCTATTAGTTATTACTAATAGACTAATAAAGGGTATTATCTTAGTTAGGATAGGAGAGATTATAACTAAGCGGGTAGCGGAAGTCTTCTTAACGTATTTCTATATATACTATAGGCTTCCCCTAGCGATTACGAGCGATCGAGGTCCGTAGTTTATAGGAGGGTTCTAGCGAATCGTCTATAAGAAGCTATCGATTTAGCGACGATTATCTACCGCTTTTTACCCTTAATTAGATAGAGTAACAGAACGAGCGAATTAAGAAGTCGAATAGATTATATACGTATTCGTTACTTACGCCTAGGACGACTAGATAGGGCTACTACTAATAGTAGCGATAGTAATTAATAATAGGGACGCCTCGTTAACCGGCCTATCCCCTTTCTTCTTTATCTATAGGTATTATATCGACCCCCTAGGAATCGAGGATAGTAGTATAGATACTCTTAGGATAGCGATAACTTAACCTATACGCGCCGGCGAAACGTTCGTAAATCGACTACGAGAAGCTACCGACTAGGCATAATTAGTAATAGCGATAGTATAGGAGAAGTAGTAAGAGTAAGCGAATCGATCTCGGCAAGCCGCCCCTATCTACTAGATAGGAGATCGTATATAGCTAAACCTACGAAACGTACGCTCTTAGCGCCTGTTGAAGAAATTAGACTAGATTTATATATAGTACTAAGTCGAAGAGGCCCCTATACCCTATACTATACGCCTTAATATACCCTCTAGTATATATCTAGTCTTCTATATAGAGTTAATTCGACTAGCCGTAACGGACCCGTTTCCGTTATAAATCGTAGACGATTCGTAGCTACCCCTAGTGCTAGTCGATAGCGAGCTAGAATATAAGGTTAAGGAGATTCTATCGACACGGGAGAAGCGAGTTAGTAGGGGAATATAGATAGAGGTTCTAGTAAAATAGGCGGGATACGTAGAGACGATATAAGAGAGGTTAGATATAGTCGAGAGTTGCTCGGCGCTGGACGACTACGAACGATAGTACGGGCCTATTCCGAGGCCCTCTCGGCACCGTTTCGATACCGACGGCGACATCATCGTGCCCGTCGTAAGGATCAATGCGAGAGGGAGGGTACTGTAACGGGCCAGAGCCCGGCCTGGATCACGTGAGGCACGTGCCCACAACATACATAAACCCCCATCGTCGGTAGATAGTGACACTTTCTCCAAGATTAATGTAAACAGCATGTTGGCCTAGCCTAATTGAATCAATAAAGCTACAGTGTGAAGGAACGAAGCCAAATTGATTCAATACTGACTAAGTCGACATGCTGTTTACAAAAAGCTTGGAGAAGGGAAGGAATGAAGCAAGCGGGACGATAATAAGGATGACGGGCAAGGCGGTGGCAGAACGGGAGCGTGCGGAGACGGAAGGCTATATGGCAGGGCCATATAGTAGGAAGCGGGTCTAACCCGTTACAATACCCCCCCTCTTAGGGTCGTTGTATGACGATGTGCTCCTCCGGGTGAGGCGGCCATCGCCGTGGAGGACTAGTAGGTAACGGAGATCGATAGGATTAGTACGGGCCGTGGCGGCCTTAATCCTTTGCTTCGGGGGCGATTCGGTGTCGGAAAGGGACGATATCGATGATGATGACAATGATGAACGGCGGTTACGATACTGTGGGTTCCATGTAGGATCGTTACATTGATCAATGTAGTGGTCGGGGCTACCACAGTACCGACAGAGACCTTCCTGTTGACGATGTCTCTGGCGAGCCTGGCGGCTGATTCCGGTACGATTTACCGATAGATCCATTGGTTCTGTGGCTAGTTGGCGTTGACGTTGAGAAGAAGGCGAGGGTTGACGTTGACGTTGAGGTTGAAAAGGTCGCGGCTGGCGACGGTCGTATCGTTGTAGAACCGCTAGGTACTCTTCGTATGATAGCTCAAAGAGTGTATCACTGGCTTGTTCTAAAACCTTACGGAGAGGGCGGCGGAGGCCTCGGTGAAGTGTCGTTGTGGCGAAAACTGATTGTGCTAGGCCTTGGATCTCTACGCTCGCTTCGTGTGCGAGGCGTTCGAAACGGGCAAGGTACGCAATGAGGCTTTCATCGTCCTTCTGACGAACGTTGGCGAATCGGAGGATACTCTCTTGTTTTTCGCGTGGGTTATAACAAATACGTTGGAAGTATTGGAAGATCTGATCTGGGTCGTTGGTTTCTCTGAGGTGTAGTACTGATGCTTGCTGAGGTGTCTCGAGACGGTTGTATACGTAGTCGAATGCTTGCTGGCCGGTAAGGCCGTCGGCGTTAAGCTTTGATTGTATTGAGGGGAGCCACGTACGGAGCGAAAACGGTTTGCCGTCGAATCGGGGAGGATTAGGGAGGCGGAAACGGGGCTGGTCGGGTTGTTGACTCTGGCGTGATGCGAGAGAAAGGAGCTGGCTCTGCTGATCGGCAAGTTGCTGCTGCATCTGTTGTAGAAGCGCTAAGAGCGCGCTCTGGTCGGGTTGCTGGTTCATCGTTGCGTTGAAGAAAAAGGAGAATTAGGGGTGATTCGTTAACGTTGCGTTGCGTTGCGTTGCGTACGACTCGGTAACGAGAAGGAAGCTTTTTGTATGTGAAGGAACGAAGCCAAATTGATTCAATACTGACTAAGTCGACATGCTGTTTACAAAAAGCTTGGAGAAGGGAAGGAATGAAGCAAGCGGGACGATAATAAGGATGACGGGCAAGGCGGTGGCAGAACGGGAGCGTGCGGAGACGGAAGGCTATATGGCAGGGCCATATAGTAGGAAGCGGGTCTAACCCGTTACATACAGCCCTTCACAAAGCCGCCCCTATCTATTAGGTAGGAGATCGTATATAGCTAAACCTACGAAATATACGCTCTTAGCGCCCGTCGAAGAAATTAGACTAGATTTATATATAGTACTAAGTTAAAGAGGTCCCTACGCCTTATACTATACGCTTTAACGTACCTTCTAGTATATACCTAGTCTTCTATATAGAGTTAATTCGACCTACCGTAACGGACCTATTTCTATTATAAATCGTAGACGATTCGTAGCTACCCCTAGTACTAGTCGACGGCGAGCTAGAGTATAACGTTGAAGAGATCTTATCGATATAGGAGAAACGAGTTAGTAGGGGAATATAGACGGAGGTCCTAGTAAAATAGGTAGGATATATAGAAACGATATAGGAGAGGCTAGACCTAGTTAAGAATTGCTCGGCACTTGACGACTACGAACGGCGATACGGGCCTATTCCGAGGCCCTCTCGGCACCGTCTCGACGCCGACGGCGATATCATCGTGCCTATCGTAAGGATCAATGCGAGGGGGGGTACTGTAACGGGCCAGAGCCCGGCCTGGATCACGTGAGGCACGTGCCCACAATATACATAAACCCCTATCGTCGGTAAATAGTGACCCTTTCTGCAAGATTGATGTAAACAGCATGTTGGCCTAGCCTAATTGAATCAATAAAGCTACAGCCCTTCACACTTCTACCGAATTTAACCTCCCGTTTTCAACCACTTAATTAAGGTATTATTAATACGTAGAAAGCGTATTGGAAGCGCTAATAGGTTAAATTCATACTTTATAAGTTTGACGGGGGTCGAGATCCTATAGCTTCAATGAATATGCTAAGAGCTATTCAATAGGGTATTCAAGCTTAGGATCTTGATATATCAGCTCTTACAATTAAGAACTACTTCTAAAAAGGACTCTCAATATCGTTTAGTATTCTAGATCTAGATACTACTACTATTAGTAGTAGTATTTAGTCGCTAGCTAATAAGATATCTTCTAATATACTTATTATACGGCCTTAGGTACTAAACCCAATGGATATTAAGCACTTTCTTAACCCAGTTGATAAGCTTATATAAGATAGTATTGATACTATTGATGATATTATACTAAGCGAGTTCCTTTGAGAGATTGATAAGGATGATATAGTGGTTGAAGAGCCCCAGATTCAACACTATAAAGCTATTCAGGCTTTGAAAACCCTTCAGTTATACGAAGAGTAGCAGGAACAGGGTAAAACCAAGTTAATTACTGCTCTATCTAGACATAGGAGGGCAGAAGCAGAGCGATATTAGGAGCTTTTTTAGTGCCTAGATTTGTATGTAAACCAGAAATATATATTTAATATATTGCACCTTGATTTAACGATAACCCGGATATAACGATGTTTTTTTCGTGTCTGTATTATATCGTTATAACGGGGGTTTACTGTAATGAGAAAACTCACCCCACTTTTCGAATTCTATTCTAATATTTAAATAATATACAGATATAATATATATTGAAGGGGAAACGCTCAAGGCTGTATGCTCTCAGGCATACGGGTCGATTCAGCACTCGCAGTTCAGTTTCATACCCGACTTCGCATACAAAGGAACCCAGGCATGCAGCGCAAGAAGTCAATTCAGAGAGGTGTAGAGGTGTGTTTTTTATTCAATCTGTTTCTTCCTGCTACTTGTATCCTCTAGCCCTCTAGGATTACATAATAAATCACTTAGTAAATAACAGGATAGGCAAGGTCAATGCGTAGTGGAAGACAAGGTCCCCCACTACAATAACTACAAACGGCTTAGTTAGTTTGAATCAAGACTAGCTACGTCCCTTCACATGTAGGTTGCCTAGATTTGACTTATGGCTCTTTCCGTCTTTCTTTTGATCCTTTAGTCTTAGATTCTTACTAAAGTATCTAGAGTCTACGTAATAAGGTTTCCGGTACGGAGTAGAATAAGCAATATAGAACATTGTCGATCTCGATTCGATATATTATTCCGTCGGATAACGGTATGACTTTCTTGTTACCTAGCCCTCGGATTATAGCGAGAGTAGGAAGTACCTACGCTTCCGTTAGTTATTTGCGTAGCTGCCCCTTTCTATACTCTTCCTCAATTGCCTTGTTTTTAGGTCGAATATAGGCGCCGCTTTAGTAATATTTCTATTCTCGTCCCTTTTATTAATAAGGTCTATCTGCCTAAATATATAATCGCGGAAGCTTTTATACTTAGATCCTAGCGTATATATAAGGAAGTAGGTACGCTCGATTTCGGATATTACGCAGTTAGGATCGAGAAGGAGTTTTTCTGCATAGACCTTCCTAATCTCAGCTCTAAGGGCTTCGGCGCTTCCGTACCTTTCTCTTATAAGGGATATAAGCTGCCGCTGAAGATTGACGTATATACCGGTACCTTCTGGTTTGAAGTTGCCTTTAACTGCCTTTAAAAGTGTATAGACTCGAGAGATCTCAAAGGCGCTGATTCTCTGTGCCACATTATATATAGACCTCAGGATAGCCCACAAATGGGCCCTAGCCCCCGGCCCATAGCCCAACCCGCAGTGGGCTATGGGTTGGGCCTTCGAAGCCCGACCCAACCCCCATCAAAGCCCATTTATGTGCACAAACATAGTCTTGGCACGCATAAAGTAGCTGATTAATGGCTGTATTATTATATTATCATAGTAAGAAGTGGGAATTAAGTGGATATTATACTGATTTTAGCATCATGATGCTAGATTTCATACAAAATCTCATACAAAATCACTCCAAAAAGATACAATTTGACCCGTGGACCACGAATCCGTACCGAGGAGGATTACTGAGTATCCGTATAAAGAGAAATATATATATTATCTAGAGGGGATTGATATAATTATCGTTTTCTCTGTGGTAACACTTTTGGTACCTCTATTTACTATATAAACCACTAACAAAAATAAGTACCTCTTATAAAAATTAAAAGTTTTATGAAAATCAAATTTGATTCTTGTTTATATCTCCTAATCTACCTTTCTCTCTATCAATATCTCCTTCCTCTCCCCTTTAACTTCGTCTATCCTTCGCCTTTACTGCCCCTAGTATTAAAGTAGTTCTTTACTTCTAATAAGGTCGACGCATTGATAGAAGAGAAGGATAGGACGCCGGATAATATTGAGATCGATAAGCTCAGTGATACTGAAGAATAGGGTGATCTATTGGGGGATTTGATAGATATTAACGACGACGGTCTTGGTAGAGATGATGATAATGATGCTGATATACTACAATTACCGAGTATGCAAACTTAGCTGCGTACATCAGGGAGGAAGAGAATACAAAGGGACGATAATGATATATATGAGTATTCTTAGTATGTAAATTATCTACCCCTTGATCTCTTATCAATCAAATCAGTTAGTTTATAAGATCATAATTAGAAGAAGATTTCTGTATAGCTTTATGTATAGCTTAGGCGGTAATTTGAATACCCAAAAAAACCAGGGAAAAATGCATTAATTATGTAGCTACGATAAATTGGTATATTTGTATTGTTTGGTTTATAATGGGCCCCCATCATAGGCCCCCATTATTTCTATGGGCTCTGTGGGCTATCCTGAGGTCTAATTATATATCAGCTTTGCCGTGATCATCGTAGAGTAGAATTTTTGGCGATAAGTCTATTGCCGTGCTTCCTCTATCGGTGGAGTCGTTCCATCGTCGGCAACGGCGGATATCCGAATGAACTCATTGACTTTCTGATTCTACTTAAACTAGTCACTAGCATTATCAAGTATTGGAATGCCATTGTAGAATGCATTTAATCCAAACTGCTCAAACTTTGCGATGTCAGTCATAGTGTAGGTGGACGCTCCTCTGAACTAAAGAATTCTGGACTTGGTCTATCGTTGGGTAGACTAGAAGTAACGGAGGAATCGTGGTCTGAGGGGCTGAGGGAACGCGCTTCTAAACCAAAGAGTTCTAAACTTGATGCGACACTAGGCGGACTTGCGACGACGGAAGGACTTCGGTCAGATGGATCTAGCGAAAGTGATTGGGATGGAGGAAGGTAGTCCGTATCTGGTGCCCCGTCTAAGTCCAAGTGTTTTCTATACGACTTAAAGAAGTGGGGAAAGCGAAGCCGGTCGACAGGGTATCGTGACAGACTCTCGAGGAAGCTTTGATACCTTATTGGCCGAAGATTATATTGGCTTATCCTGTCAACGGGTGTAAGAAGTCGGTTGTCTTCCTCACGCCTTAACGTAGAGGATCCTTGAGCTCCAACGTTGTCTTTAGGCTGGGGCACAGGATGAGGATATGTGGAGCTTTCAGTAGTATTCTTAGATAAAATAATCGGACCAGAGATAGGTATCGGAATATAAAGATAACAAGATCCAAGGGCGGAGCACGTTAAGTTAGTGTTAGAAGCCCTGTGACGCTTCGAAACAATTGACGCTCGATTTTTGTTTGCGTTCTTCAACAGAAAGACGAGAGTAGGCTTTGCGGACAGCGTCAAGGGATAGCGATGGGAAAAATGATCTTCGAATTTGTTGGGAACTCCAATGATGAATCTGCCGGAAGTGTGAAAGTAGATTGAGTTCTCTGTCTGTCCAACTGTGTCTATATGGTCTCTTCTGATACCGAGGTGGTGAGGTAGTGCTCTCTTTTGATGTAGAGACGACAGTTGAGAGGCATATTCTGGAACTCGCTGCGGGAACCATATAGTTTGTCTAAATTCAATTCCTCGTATTGAAGTGCGCTTTTCGTTATGGTGACGAATCACAGATATCGACATTATCTCTGAGACACCGTGATATCTGTCACACTGTGATCACACTAACGAATCAGGTGTCGGCGTTATCTCTCAAACACCGTGGTATCCGTCACACCGTGATCACAATCACGAATCGCAGTTGTCAGCGTTATCTTTGTAACACTATGGTGTCTGTCACATGTGATATTGTGATTTCCGGAAGGAGGGAAATCAATTCATTTCATTCATCGAGGGTCTTCATGCTCCTTTCAGCATGTCCGCAGTTCCTTGACAGTGTTAATCAATCGATTCACTTGATAGACCTATCATTTCAAGTGGAGACTTAGCCTTTTAAATGAGGTTCTCAAGTGTTGGGTGAGCAATCCGGGCTCATAACCTGTTAAGATAAGTGATGGTAAGGTTGATTATTGATTGCTTGTTCGTTGGCAAGGGGGTAGCCCATCTTTGTATATCCGTTCCTAATCCCCGCCATAAGCTTATCCGCCATGATATTCCACATTATTCAATTCATATTATTCATATTCGCAAATATTCATGAATATTCATGAATAATCATATTCCTTTCGGATCCCTAACCATGACACACTGGCCAAGGAATCAGGGCTGGTGGGAGGAATCCGAGAAGCTCGAGGTGCAGGTGTTGGAGACTCGTAAGAGGAGCCTTCGCGAGGCACATCCCTTGACGCTGACCATTTTGACCAATCTCGCTTTCACTTGGAGATCTTCAGGCCGAAAGACTGACGTTCTTAATTTAATAAGAACTTGTTTAGACAAGCAGAAAAAAGTCCCTTGGCCTGATCACCCCGACACTTTGTATAATTCTGAGACTTTGCTACAGTAGATATTCGAGGGACTGAATGTTAATGTATTAATTAAGAGACCCTGACTAGTTATAGTATTCATCAAAAGAATGATTTTCTTTGTTGTATACATATTGTGTTAGTCGGGTCTTTGTAATCTCGCGTTCCGGGAGATGGACCACACGAAACGGCTTGGTCTTGTTGCTTTGGGAAGTTGCTGAATGAAGTAGAGTGACTGACAAAAAGCTGCATGCTAATACATCTTATCATATAGCATGGGGTGACTTAGAAAGAAAACCTCCGCACTTTGAGATGTTCCCCTTCGCCGCCCGGCTATTCCCCATATCCCATCCCCACAACATTTCACAGGTACAAGTGAGATCGGAGACGGCGATCTGGAAGCGAAGAACAGCTCACGAGCACGCGAATCGAGTTCCAGAATCAACAAAAGGAAATCAGCTCCGGGGTGAAGAGGATCAACAGATCAACGAATTAATTATCTCGCTTGGCGGTTGCCTCCACAATGCCATTGTGACTGATACCAAAGTCCGATTGGTTGACGGATATGAAGGAATTTGGGTTTGCTCACTTATCACAGGCAAGTTGGAGGGATTACACGAGTCACAGACTATTGCAGAGAGTTCATAGCTGCCTGGTTGATGCGAGACGAGCAGGTTCTCGTTTACACGGGTTTTTGATCAGGTCTCTGATGCCGATGTATATGATCAGTGCGAAGTCTATGCAGAAGATGATATATGAAATGTACTCTGTAGATGCTATAGGTGTCTTCCAACTTTCGCGGTGTAGCTGCATCAGAGTTAACTCGGGTTTAATCGGCCACTCCAGGGTAATCCCAGGAGCAACCCTGCGGCATGTGCGCCTTCCGAGGTGAGATGACAATGATCAGATAATTTGAGTTTGATACGGAAACCTCTGACAACTCCCGGATGAACAGCCTGGCTAGACTTACAGATTTTCAGTTTTATTTTGGCGTCTTCGGGCTCATGGCAGGTTCCGCTGAGTCATCCGTGTCGGGGATACTAGGAAAAATCCCGTCCGATTACTCCGTAGATACCGTCTAAAAGTGCCGCTGAGTCAGCGGAAGCCCTAATATCAGGGCTCTACACTCCGACTACCGATGATGATCCACTGAAACCCCATGTCAACGACTGAATTCTTCGTTTCCTCCCACGGCTGCTTCTCAGAAAATGGCATCCGCTCCGCTCAACCGCAGTTTGTCCCGCCAATATCCAGATCATTGGAAGATACCGATATGATCCACCGCCAATGCGATATCTCCGGCTCTTCGCCTGTCTGCTGGACCGCTGTTTACTCAGCGGATGCTGGCTGGATCGACCAACGAGCTATCGGAAATAGGAGAGCCATATAGGCGGCCCAGGGCTCGGAATTGGGCTGGTTATTACCCGTTTATTCTTTTTCAGGAGCTCCCTGGTCATGACCCACACCCCTGTCCGTGTTTAATATATATACTTCTTCGGGCTGCCCGCCGCTGTCGGTTTCCAACATTCGACAGGCATCCTTCCAACGGGGTCTTCACAATGTCTTCCTTAGCCGTGAACGACAAGACCCGTTCACATGGGTCCAGAGAGACCATAGGGAGCCGGGATACCGACATCACAACAACAGTTCTTGGCGAGGATTCCTCCCATGATGTTAGCCGTGCCGACGGATGGGCTCTGATGCCTCAGGTGAAGCAACAAAACGAACGGGAAATTGAGTCCGGTTTCAGGCGTCGGGAATTAGGCGTCACATGGCAGAATCTCAGTGTCGAAGTCGTCAGTGCAGACGCTGCGGTTCAGGAAAACTTCTTCTCTCAGTTCGACGTGCCGAAGTTAATAAAAGAATCCCGGAACAAACCACCCCTCCGAACTATTCTTAACAACAGCCATGGATGCGTCAAGCCAGGAGAGATGCTTCTGGTCCTTGGTCGCCCAGGATCTGGCTGCACAACATTATTGAAGATGCTTGCCAATCAACGCCTTGGCTATAGATCGATCGGAGGTGATGTTCGGTATGGGTCGATGACGCCAAACGAAGCGGAGCAATACCGTGGTCAAATCGTCATGAACACCGAGGAAGAGCTGTTCTTTCCCAGTCTGACTGTGGGTGAGACAATGGACTTTGCCACACGATTGAAGGTCCCTTTCCGCCTACCCAACGGGGTCCAGTCGCAAGAAGCCTATCGTGAGGAAACGAGGAATTTCTTGTTGGAGTCAATGGGGATCTCGCATACCGTCGACACGAAGGTAAAACATTCCTAACCTTTCTTTGATGTTCGCAATTAACGAATCTAGGTCGGCAACGAGTTTGTTCGAGGTGTATCGGGTGGTGAGCGCAAGCGTGTCTCCATCATCGAAACTCTCGCTACACGCGCATCAGTCTTCTGCTGGGACAACAGTACTCGAGGCCTCGACGCCAGTACCGCTCTCGAGTGGACTCGCGCCGTTCGCGCTTTGACCGATGTCTTGGGTCTGGCCAGCATTGTCACCCTCTACCAGGCCGGTAACGGTATCTACAACCTGTTCGACAAGGTGTTGGTTCTGGACGAAGGCAAACAAGTCTACTATGGACCGATGACTCAAGCCAGACCTTACATGGAGGAACTTGGTTTCATTTGCCGCGAGGGATCCAATGTTGCTGATTTCCTGACCGGAGTGACCGTGCCGACCGAGCGCAAGATCCGCCCCGGATTCGAAAGCCGATTCCCTCGGAACGCCGACGGCATGCTCGAAGAATACAACAAGTCTGTCGTAAAAGCCGACATGGCCAGCGAATACGACTACCCTGACTCCGAATACTCCAAACTCCGGACTGGTTATTTCAAGGAGGCAGTGGCCGAGGCCAAGGCTAAGCAGCTTCCTAAGACCAGCCCGTTCACAGTCGACTTTGTCAACCAGGTCAAGACCTGCGTTATCCGACAGTACCAAATTCTCTGGGGTGACAAAGCTACGTTTATCATCAAGCAGGTGTCGACGCTTGTTCAAGCATTGATCGCAGGTTCCCTTTTCTACGATGCTCCTAACAACTCAGGTGGTCTCTTCATCAAATCCGGTGCCCTGTTCTTCGCCTTACTATACAACTCCCTTCTCGCTATGGCTGAGGTCACCCAGTCGTTCCAAGGACGTCCGGTGTTGATCAAACACAAGTCGTTCGCGTACTTCCACCCGGCCGCCTTCTGTATTGCGCAAATTGCAGCAGATATTCCTGTCCTATTCTTCCAAGTCTCGATTTTCACGCTACCCCTCTACTTTATGGTTGGTCTGGAGATGAGCGCGGGTGCATTCTTCACGTGCTGGGTTATAGTATTTGCGACGACGATAGTGAGTTTCTTTCTGATTGAGCTATGTATACCTGGAAGTGCTAATATCAACTAGGCGATGACTGCTGTCTTCCGAGCATGTGGCGCCGGCTTCAAGACTTTTGACGATGCATCCAAGGTATCGGGTTTCCTAATTTCTTTTCTCGTTATGTATACCGGTTACATGATTCGGAAACCGGAAATGCACCCGTGGTTTGTTTGGATATACTGGATTGACCCGTTGGCCTATGGTTTTGATGCCTTGCTTTCCAACGAGTTCCATGGCAAGATCATTCCTTGTGTCGGCGCCAACCTTGTTCCCAGCGGCCCCGGTTACGAGAACGCTGCTACCCAGTCTTGCACTGGCGTTGGAGGTTCCCATCCTGGCGTCAACTTTGTTACAGGTGATGACTATCTTGCGTCTCTCTCGTATAGCCACTCACACATCTGGCGAAACTTTGGTATTATCTGGGCCTGGTGGGTGCTTTTCGTTGTCCTGACCATTGTTGCGACTTCGCGCTGGAAGGGCACATCCGAAAGCGGACCATCTCTCCTGATCCCTCGTGAGAGTGTGGAGAAGCACCACCATACTGCCCACCGCGATGAGGAATCCCAGCCAAATGAAAAAACTTCCAAGAAGCCTCAGGTTGAAGGTGCCCGGGATGAAAGTGAAATCGACAACCAGCTCGTCCGCAATACCTCCGTTTTTACCTGGAAAGATCTCAGCTATACCGTCAAGACCCCTACTGGTAATCGCCAGCTCCTTGACCACGTCTACGGATGGGTGAAGCCCGGTATGCTAGGTGCTCTTATGGGATCCTCTGGTGCTGGAAAGACCACACTGCTTGATGTCCTCGCTCAACGCAAGACTGCTGGTACAATTACCGGATCTATTCTCGTCGATGGACGCCCTCTGCCTGTCTCTTTTCAACGGTCCGCTGGTTATTGTGAGCAGCTTGATGTGCACGAGGCTTTCGCTACTGTCCGGGAAGCCCTGGAATTCTCTGCCCTTCTCCGCCAGCCACGCACAACACCCCAGGAAGAGAAGCTGAAATACGTTGATGTCATTATTGATCTCTTGGAACTGCACGATATTGCCGACACCCTCATTGGACGTATCGGCGCCGGACTCAGCGTTGAACAGCGAAAGCGTGTCACTATCGGCGTTGAGCTCGTTTCTAAGCCTAGCATTCTAATGTTCTTGGACGAACCCACATCCGGTCTCGATGGCCAGTCTGCCTATAACACTGTTCGCTTCCTACGCAAGCTGGCTGATGTCGGCCAGGCTGTGCTCGTTACCATCCACCAGCCTTCTGCTCAACTGTTTGCTGAATTCGATAGCTTATTGCTCCTAGCTAAGGGTGGAAAGATGGTCTACTTCGGTGACATCGGCGACAACGGTTCAACTGTGAAGGAGTACTTTGGCCGCCATGGCGCTCCTTGCCCTCCCGAAGCTAACCCCGCCGAACATATGATTGACGTCGTTTCTGGAACTCTCTCGCAAGGCCGTGATTGGCATGAGATCTGGGCGTCGTCCCCTGAACACACCAACGCTCTCAAACAACTCGACCAGATAGCCAGCGAAGCCGCATCCAAGCCACCAGGAACCACCGACGATGGACAGGAATTCGCCATGCCCCTCTGGCAACAGACCGTCATCGTCACTAAGCGCACCTGCCTAGCTGTCTACCGCAACACCGACTACGTCAACAACAAGCTCGCCCTACACATCAGCTCCGCCATCTTTAACGGCTTCTCATTCTGGAAAATGGGCGAATCCGTCGGCGAACTCCAACTCAAGCTCTTCGCCCTCTTCAACTTTATCTTCGTCGCCCCCGGCGCCATGGCCCAACTCCAACCCCTCTTCCTCGAACGCCGCGACATCTACGACGCCCGCGAGAAGAAGTCCCGCATGTACTCCTGGATCGCCTTCGTTACGGGCCTCGTCGTCTCCGAGCTCCCCTACCTCGCCCTCTGCGCCGTCCTCTACTACGTCTGCTTCTACTACCAAACAGGAATGCCGACCGAGTCTGATAAAGCCGGCGCCGTCTTCTTCATCATGCTCCTCTACGAGATGCTCTACACGGGTATCGGCCAGTTCATCTCCGCCTACGCCCCCAATGCCGTATTTGCAACCCTCACGAACCCGCTCATTATCGGAACTCTCATCTCCTTCTGTGGTGTTCTCGTCCCGTATGCCCAGATCCAGGAATTCTGGCGTTATTGGATCTACTGGCTTAATCCCTTCAACTATCTCATGGGCGCATTGCTCGTGTTCACCGTCTTCGACGTCGACGTTATCTGCCGGGAGTCTGAATTTGCGACATTCGACCCGCCCAACGGCTCGACTTGCGCCGATTACCTCGGTGGGTTCATGCAGGGGATGGGCATGCAGTCGAATTTGGTAAATCCTGGCGCGACTGAGGCTTGCCAGGTCTGCCAGTATACTCGAGGAAGTGATTACCTTTATAACCTCCACCTGAAGGATTATTACTACGGCTGGAGAGATATCGGTATCATTGCGATCTTTGTTGTGAGCAGTTATGCGTTAGTTTATGGGTTGATGAAATTGAGGACGCGGGCTTCGAAGAAGGCGGAGTAAGTTTGTTGACCTAACTAACTGCCCTCAACTCATCCTTCGCCTGTTCCGGTTGGTTGGTCTTGTTTTTGTATGTCTTGAGGTTTCCTTGTATATTGGGAATCTCTCCTCTCTGACAGGTGTCTGATAATGTGATATTTTTCTCTTACCTTTTTGAGTATTCTTTCGTATTTTTTCTATATTCAATTTTGGATTGTTGCTAGATCATGCTGAAGTGCATACTAGGAGTTTTGAATTTCATGTTATATACTTCTTCTCCACTTTAAAGGCTTTGATCGTACGTGGGAGGTTTCGGCTATTGTAAAAATAGAAATGAAAGACTCGAATATTAAGAGTGGGGGAAATAGGCTCAGTGCTATATTTACAGATAGTGAATAATGAGCAGGTCCGGAATGGGAAAAGGAGGAAATACGCCTTTTGATTTCCAAAGGGCCACGTAAAGCACACTCTGCTTTCGAGACTCAATAACTTAATACATCACAAGAAAGCTTAAACATTTCCAAGGTTATTTACATGCTTACCTACCAGGTGGGATGCCTCCGCTAAAATAGCACCGCGGCCAAGAAACGGGCGCGGTTGGTTTTTTTGTGGATATCAATTAAGTTAAATTGCTTCCATAACTACTTTGCATTCATCCGCCTTATCCTTATCCTTAAGTCCGGCTAACACTGAAGTGTTTTAATGTTATAGTACCAATATAATTGGAGGAACGAAAAATTAAGGCATGTTGGGGTTGAGATAAGTGTATTGTCTGATTAAACTCTGTTGGGAGTTTGCTTCTTTCTAATGTCATAGCTCGAAGCCGAGTGCCGGTAGATAAAAGCGCACATACCTAACGGCGGTGACTAAAGAAATACAGACATGTAGTGCAGCTGAATGGAGAGCATTGTGGAGCGCCAAGACTGACCTTGTTGGCAGAAAACACAGCTCGTACCGCTCCGCACGATTCGAATTAATATTGAAAATAACGATTCGTACGAATTCGAATTCAAGACCGATTCGAATTCGATTCGAAGTTCGCGAACTTTTTTGTTCTAAAGCTTCATTGGGAAGGCGGTCAATCACACCGTTGTTCAATAAGATAGCCAGCAATCAACACCTCATACAGGTAGTCTAATAATTAGTTAACTAATAGTTGGATACAGAGATAAGTAGGCTAGATTCAGTCTGATATCAAAATTGAACAATCTTGCCTTAAGATTAAGAAGCTGTAGGGCAGGATCAATAGATGCAATTTTCAGTCAAAACCTTCATCCAAATATATATTATTCGACTCCTAATACTAGGAAGAATAAACGCAATTATGCGGCGCTTAATAAATATGGCCTCCTCGAAAGAAGATGGCGGTCTAGTCCGCCCTTAAGTCGCCGACTCCTCCGATTTCAACCTCTCCTACAGCTCCCAGCAATGTCTCTATGAGTTTATCGAATCTTGACACGGATATGCGTCCTTCGCAATCAATATCTCAGGTCGAATGCGAGGTATAGAGGGTAGAAATCAAGCAGAAAGATAAGACTAGGTCGAAAGAGCAGAGCTAGGTTTAGAAACACTACCTTACTACACCTAAATCTGGTACCTAGAGATTAGGAAATAAGGAGCGGTCCGAGCTTAAACACCTATATATTGTGTCGCTATCTACCTACCGATTCTTTCGATTTGCATCGAAACTACGATCTTCAACCATAGCGTTGAAATAGCACCTATAGCAAACCCACAAGCTCTTCCAGGACGGCTATTTAGGGTGCTAAGGTCCGTTAAGATTATAGATTTCTAAGGAAAAGAAGCTCCTATTCGAAGAAACTATCTTGAATTAGATTGTATCAACCTACCAACCGTTTATATACGTCGAACAGCCTTTATTCAAGGCTATATTGAGGTCTATAGGCTTTCAGGACTCCGTACTAAGTGCGGATACTATATCGCGCCGATTATATCTTCGGCTTAATACTCTTAACAGTGAGCTTCGAATATTAATGTCTTTAGTATCCTTAATTGCGCTATCTTTGGATAGTTGGACAAGCTAGAATTCATTGCCAATGCTAGCCATTAATACTTACTGGATGTCCTCTGCCTTCTAGCAATATCGAGCTTGTATTAAGTTCGTTGAAATTAAAGGCAGCCACTCTAGAGAGAACCTTGCTAATATCGCTACGACAGTTCTCGAGAGGTTTTATATATCTGATAAAGTTATGACAATTATAGCTCACAACGTATCGAATAACGATACCCTACACCGATATCTCTACTAAAAGCTGTCTCAGCGGTACGATGAGTAACTGGTCGAGACTATCATCCGAGAAGCGACGATGAAATTTACCTATAACTCCCAAATCCGCTGCTTTACTTACATCTTGAACTTGGTTATGAAAACTATATTGAGGTCTCTACGCGCTAGTTCGCATAAGGAAGCCTGTGACCTCCTTGATGATGTTGCTAAGAGGAGCTGGAAGACGGTCAACGCTCCTACTTCGCCTATTGCAAAGCTTCGACTACTTGTCCTTTGGATTGCGCGATCTCCTCAGCGGATATAGAAGTTGGATACTCGACCTGATTGTACAAAAGCTATCAGCTACGATGTTGATACTCGGTGGAACTCTACCTTTGTTATGATTGTGAGAGCTGAAGAGTGTCGCCGTCAGCTCGAAGATACAGTCAACGATGATCCACATATTGAAGCCTTACGTCTCACACCCAGCGACTGGAGACAGCTCTCGGATAGCATGGCTCGCATCTACATTATATTACTCTTAAGATGAAGATCTCTATCATTACTTCCCTCTTGTTCACCACCGTTGCACTTGGAATGAACGTACAAGTCAGGGCAGAACATAGTGGCCTTGCTGCTAGAGCTGGTGTAAGCTCCATTCTCATGATCTAGTTATACCAGAAATGTTGATGAGCGTGCTTCTTGTGATAGGCGTTTGCTGGAAGGCTGCACTGATTGTACTGCCGGCGGTGCACCATGTTTCTCCGACTGCAACCTTATATGCACTGGTAATGGTTCATGCTGAGAAGGGGTGAGCAATGATCTGGATGTCTTGCAGATCATATGTTCAAATTACTGATGCATCATACAGAGTAATGAGTTGAACATTGGCTTTCTGCAAATGGTTCTGATTGCTACAGTTGTATTCTCCTTTAGTTCTTGCCCGCAATGGGTTATGGCTGGACACTAGGTTCAAGGGTTCTGGAAATCTGGGTAGTTTAGTTGAATAAATCATGGTTCTATTTACTGTAACAAGTCTACCTTTACTAACTGGCGGTGAGCTGATCTGGTGTATTTGTTCAATAGTAAGGTGTTCGCGAATTTGGGAGTTTACATACTACTATAGTTCGGGAAAATCTCGAATAAGACCATAGTAATATACGACCCTCGTATACCCAGCCTGCCCATTTATAGCGAGTGTCCGTAATAAATGGTAATTTCTGGAAGACCCCGGTTATGGTTGAACCCCAAATCCGCAGTTTGTAGGCCTAAACCAAAAATAAGGAGAACAGGCAAGCTCGTTACTTGGTTTCTATTTTTGCCTCTTTTGCCACAAGTATTAACCTCTAGATATTCAAATTCTCATTTCGGAGCGAGTAGTGTATTCCCGTCGAATTGGTAACTCTCAGACATCCCATGCTAGTGGTAGTGGCAATATAGCGATCTAGACCATCTAATGATGGAAGTGAAACACATCGTGCAGCCTCGGCTGGTTAGCCTGGTGGCTAATCCGAACTGCGGAAAGATCGGCTCGTTTGAGCGATCGCGATCGGCTGTTGATCCCGCAATAGCTGGACAAACGGGCTACCCCTGCATAAGAAACCAGCACATCCCCCCGATGTTAGCATTTGGGAGAAAAAACAATGGATGCTGAACTTTTTGAACAGAAATACCGAATTGTCGTAAACTTAAACGTGAGATTATGAAGTAAATTATATACAGAGCCCTCTGGAGGGCCTAGGCCCGGGGCTTGCCCCGATCCATGTATGTCATGTTATGAATTGTGCACGGACACGCGAACAGACCTCTCCACCATCCACCCTGGAGCATCGGGGTCATTACTATATGGAGCCAGCTCCTCCTCACTGGAACTAAGTTGTTTTTGGTGAGCTCCGGAGATAGTGGTGGTGACGCCGTGGTATTCGTCACTCCCTCTGCCAGTCCAGAGCTGGTGCGCATCATCACGGGACACCTGCTTTGATGGCGCAGAGCGGTGGAAGCCACCGGCAATGTTGTTGGATAAAGGAAACGAATTTGGTGTGGCGTTGGAGGAGCCATCGCGGAAAAAGCGGAGTAAGGGTCGGAGGGTTGTTAGACAGCCCGCCGTGATGCCGATTCCTGCTTCGACGTTGGACCATATAGAGAGTTGGTAAGTGGCGTCTGATGGGTGTTAGTGGAAGTGCCTGTATTAAAATTTTGGAGGCGTTGAGATGGAGAAAAAGAAAGGTTCGTGCGTACATAGGAAGTCTGGATCTTTGTAGGTGGGGAGGTAGGGGATGCGAACAATAACCGCAGCACTCGCACTGCAGGGATGTTAGCATTTGCCACCAAATGAATTAAAGCCAAGTGCTTTGGAGTCACGAACATGCAACCGATACCCAAAACAACGACAATGGCAATCTTAGTACCGCGATTCATACGCAAATTCCAGATCAATGCCACCGGAAGCAATCCAATAGTCAGGTCGGTTATAGCGGCGCCGACACTATACAAGTACGCGACACCGATGAGGGGGGTTTTATTGATGCACGAGCCATGGGCGTTAGGCTGCGCGCGGTTCCAGAAATAGTCGACGGGTGAGCATTGGAACATGGTCAAGAGGAAGAAGATGATGCCAATGGCAGTGGCGAGAGCCATGGCGGCGTAGAGGATGTAGGCGTGGACGCGAGAGATGGTGATTCGGAGAAGGGCGATGATGATTGAGAGTTTGGCGACAACGCAGGTTAATACGTAGAAGAGTTGGCCTACCCACCAGCACTGTTGGGAGTATGTGAGCTTGAGTTCGGGATACTAGGGCTGGGATCGTACCAGCATTGCGCGGTGGAAGTTGCCTGGGTGTAGGGTGAAATAAGACAGTTCCATCCCGAGGCCGTATTTACATCCGATGATTCCGCAAATAGTGAAGGCCGTGTTGAGGGCCTGTATGGGAAGGGGTTGTATTAATAGTTGTTGGCTATGTGGAAGGTGCAGGGTAGCTCACCATAGCTATTACCATGGTTCCATCATCCCAGCCCCAAGCAGGAACGACATGTGTACGAACGAAGCATCTTAGCATAACGCTCACCAGCGAAATACCGAAGAAGACAGAAGTAACGATCAAAATGGCCTTGTTGTGACTGTCATCGAGGTCGACCCCCTCAAGCGGGTCAATTTTAGCATCCATAATGAATGAGTAGAGGGCATGAGGATCCCCTCCGCACATAGACAGAAAATGCCAAAAAAAATCAGACAAACAAAAGGGGGAAATCCCTCATGGTTATATTCGAAGATGCTCCGGCCGGCTATTCTGCTTCGATGGACCTTGACTTCTTTGTTGTGGGCTCTAGACCCCTAATTTTTCTATTTTCAACAAAGACTCCCAAAGTGGGCATCAGCCCTGGAAAGGACGGGGGCCACCGCTAGAGAGATCAACCAGTGAATCATATCTCGCTGGTGGGGGCAATATGGGTACTGGATCTTCTGATCAAGTTTACAATAGATCGCCACACGAGACCACCCCACATGGCCAGCAAGTTTGGGATAACCTTAGTGCACCAGAGTTGTTTTCTACTGAAATTTGAGTTATTACCCGTGTCGAGCGTGGTGCTATTGAATGAACACAAAAATTCCAGGGTTCTCACCAAACGCAAATTGTGGGGATAGGTATCCTTTGTATGACTTAATTTGTCTTTATTGGGCCGCACCAGCACTGGGTACTAGTGTTCGCACACCCAGGCACTTAGTACGGTTACAATGGAGATTCTAATATTTACGGTTTCCAGGCTCCAAGAATTGGAGATTGCGGGGAAACGCTCATGGCGCGACGTGTATTGAGTTTCACTTCGGCTTCCCTCCTCTTCAGGACTCCGGCGCCGCCCGTGCTTAACTGCCGAACATAACCTCGGAATCGGGGATAGGTAGCCGCATTGGTCGCGGTGCAAGGTTCCAGGGTTTGTAAAATAGAGATTTCAAAGTTGATGATTCGACATTTTACGTCCAACCTTATTGATCTCGGTGCATGTAGTACACACAGTACATGCAGTACATGCAGTACCGGCAACGTAGGCGTGTCGATCCCGTGGCTTGAACTCTAATTGCTTTTCCTCGAACCCCTTCCAACCGTGGAACAGTATACAACTTTGAACCATGGTTACCTAGTTTATACTCCGTACTGGATTTCGGGTTTCTGCAACTTCTTGGCTGTTAAACTCAATCGGCTGTCATATGCGACGACATTGAAGCCGAGGAACTTTGCACAATGCCCGGGAATTATCGATTTATCTAGACGTACAACATAAGGCTCGAGGGCTAGAGTACTGTAACTACGAGGAAAAAAAACCTGCTCTATCTTGGAAAACTCTGCGCGTAACACCAATGATCTACCTTAATTGCAGAGGCTTGGCTTAATGACAAAACATGAAAACCTTGCTGTCCACGATCTGAAAGATCATCCCGTCCGTGCGCGGCTATTTACACACTACGCCCGCCACAACCACTTTTTAGCCCGTTGAGGGGTCAATTGTTCGTGTTCGGCACGCTTCCATCGAGCCCTAACTCACGTGCCGGAGCTTTGTTACGCCCCTAGAGATCACAGAGGACTTCTTTAAAGTGGGAATTAGAAGAGGAAGTTACACATAAGAATGTCGGTATGAAAGGTGCTCAATGGGCCTTGACAACTCCCATGGGACTAAAAAACTTTTGGTCTCATATCCTGGTCCCATCTAATCCCATGGGACTAAAATAATTCTGGTCCCATAACCCTGGTAGTCCCATGGGACCCCTGTGGGACTTGTGGGACTCCCATATGGTCTCACGCTAGCATAATTTTTCAAAGAATTTCCTCTTTCGGCTGCACAAATTTGCAAGTAGTCAGATAAAATATTTAATTATAGAAGGAATTTCTACATAACTTGTATAAGTCACGTTTTTCTGTAAGTTTGCACTGTTTACAGTCCCATGGGACCGGACTGGGTACTGTCACGTGCATTATCCCCGGTGTCGGGATAACTCTCCTCCGGCGGGATTTCCCGGCAGTACTCGTGGTAAATCTCGAGCGTCACTCGGTAGTTTGAGAATTAACCTTCCATAATTTTTCCTTCTTAGAATTACGTTTTAGACTAGTCCAGCTACTCGGGGTTGACCTAGAGTAGGCTTGGGTACTCATACTCGAACTTGTGTAGTCATTTGACTTTGCCGCAGTACCTCACTCCCATCTCTTGGCACTCCCATGGGACCAAATGGTGGGAGTTGACAAGGTCTAGTACTCAATAGCCCTATATACAATCTCTATTTGTTTGTACATAACAGGATAATGTTTACATACACTGTCTAGCAAACAGATGCACTGCCGAATCTCACGCGGGTCTTCACTGCCCCCCTAGAGCAACCTGCTATCAAGATCTTCAGATCACCAATTAAGTACATTCCCTCATTCGTCTAATTCCTCAAGAAGACTGAGGCAGATGCACTAGGCATAGCGGTACCACTAGGGGCAGAACCAGAGGCACCACCACCGCTACCGCCACCAAACGAGCTATCAGAGTTCTGGTAGCCACCATCAGCATCATGGTAAGCGGCAATACTATAGTACGAGTCATCAGTGTAATCGGCGGTGGTGTTAATTCCAATCTGAATCCAAGCAAACAATCCATCCTCGATGTCCTCACCGAGGTAAATGTACTCCGGGAAGGGATCGTAAGCGCTATCCGCCTGCAAGATACTCCACATATCCTCGGCGTTGGAGGTGACAGCCTGGGTGTTGGTGTTGTAGGGGGAGGTGTCCTCGACGGCAGTGCGGAGTACCTCATTCCAGAACAGCTGTCCGATGTGTGCGACGCTCCCGGTGTCGGCCTTGATGGTCTTGTTGGGGAGGAGGGTTGCATTCAGGTGGGTGA
The DNA here is from genome assembly GCA_028974045.1 of Penicillium cf. viridicatum. Classification (NCBI taxonomy): domain Eukaryota; kingdom Fungi; phylum Ascomycota; class Eurotiomycetes; order Eurotiales; family Aspergillaceae; genus Penicillium; species Penicillium cf. viridicatum. The sequence goes on along the minus strand of JAPQKQ010000006.1, from coordinate 4,307,799 downwards.
GGAGGTGGGTGTGGGTGGCTCGGCCATCGTAGTGGCCTGGGAAGATGCTTTCGAAGGTTGCGACGCCGTCGTGGTCCGTCTGCTGGATGCCGCGCAGGTAGGTTGAGTCCCAGCCGTCTGCGGCATAGTTGCCTGACACTGAGATTCCACTATTCATGGCAAGGGTGGTGAGATACGTGATTTGGCTTCGCTGACAATGTTTAGACACATCGACGGGAATTAGGAACTCACCTGTAGACACCGGTGGCATTGGCTTGCCAAATATCGACGAGGGCTCCAGGCACGGGCTTGCAGGTGTTCACGTCGATGTACTGCACCTCGAGGAAGACATCCACACCTTCGGAGTACTGCTCTTCCTTGGCATTCTGACGCACGACCTCACCCCAGACATAGTAGGGACCGTTAGTGACAGAGGGCGTCAGAACAAAGCTGGTGTTAGCACCAAAGACGACTGACTCCGGAGTCGCAGGGCTGTAATCGAGAATGCCAGTGCGGTTGTGGTCGATAGCCTCCCACTTCTCAAGAGCAGCAAGGTCACGGCGCCATTTCTGGGAACCTTGATGCGCGTCAGCTAGTGTTTTATGGGTGATACGATACGATCAAGGATATAGCTTACTAGCAGTGATTCCGCGCTTCTGGCGGAGTTTTTGGACAGTATTCGAGCGACGGGCGATACTACGCTTGTTCAACTGGCGCGCGGCGGGAGTGCTCTCGCAAGTATTGAGGGATCGCTTAGCGTGGGCGGCCATGGCATCCCGGGTGTGGATCTCACGCTTCAGGACGTGGGGGTCGTGCTTCTCTCCTGGGTGGGCAATGGCTGGAGCCACCAGGCATGCAGCTGCAACAGTGAGGAATTTGGAAAGTTGGACCATTTTGAATAAGGGAGAATTGTATAGGCAGTTTTCGGACGACTGGACCTCATGGCTGCGAGAGCCTGGATTTATATCTCTTCGCAATAATCTTTTTCCCCGGACGCGTGTTCTTCTGGAATAGAAACAGCACTTTCAACGAGCGGGATTATCGGCCTATTCGAAGGTTCAATGGCTCGGACCTGAGTGGCCGCAAGTCTGGGGCATCTCCTACACAAGCTTGCTTGGCGCCGCGTCAACACTTCACAGAAACTGATGGTGGGCAATCTGTACTCCACGAGCTTATTCCACTTAGGAAAGATCGGCGAGGCTTGACGAATGGCCGTCCATTAATTGGAAACCTTCTTTCCTAATATAGCGCTACTGGACCTCGGGATTGCCCGCGGGCGAAGGTGATGGCTGATTAAGCGGAGCGCCAGGCCCCGAGCCTCCACCTAGGGCGAGGGGGAGTCCCATGGCCGTCAATTTGGGGGTTTCAAGCGTAACGACGTTAGGGAGATACCGCGCGTCTTCCCCGTAGTACCATTTGTCTAACGAACATCCGAGAACGACCTTTAATTCCTCATTGGTCTTCGCGTTGTCGTTGAAGGGACTTTCAGAATATAGGACGCATCATTGTCCGACCATTTCCAGCAGACCACGGTGCTTGTGGTCCCGATGTCAACCGCAACCACCAGTTTCGAGGGCTCTTCATTTATGGTGCGTTAGTAATGCCGCTGTCCGGTCTGTGGTGAAACAAACAAACAAACCAGAAACCGACCAATGTTTTGTAAATTATGTAATCAAGAAAATTTCCCAAGGTTATCGGGGGAATGTTGGGTGTGCTATGGAACGTTGCGACTGATTGGATACGACATACCGAGCATGCGATTGAACCGACGAACGGTCCATCGATCGTGGAGCGAAGGGTAGGAGCAGTGGTAGGCGACGACTCGAGAGACATGTCCAGATTGGACGATGTTTTCGGATGGTGCGCGGACGTGTCTCGCGGGTGTCCACACGTGGTCACTTGTTAGGAGGCTGACACCACCATAGGATTACTCGATTGAGCGCGACCGTGCGGAAGACTGGATCGCTATAACAGCAGCGGAGGACGACAACGTAAAACCGCCGGTCCCTTGGCGTGTTTTCCCTCGCCCCTGAATCAAATGATCCCAAATGACCATCACACACGTGCATCGGCTAAACTCTTTCCCCCTTGGACGTGTCCATGTTCTCTTGATTGACACAAGAAAATGGAGTCATTCGATGAGCAGCAAAATGCGCGATCAAATTTACGAATCTGGACACATCAGAAAAGCGAGCTGAATCAAGTAAATGAGACCCATACCTCTCCCGACGATGTTTCAAAGCATGACGCGGAACACATCTTAAAGGGCTGTTCTCTTCAAATACGTCCAGTCGCTAACGAGCACAACGCGTGTGGAAATTTCAATGAGCACCTTCTAGGCTACCCATTACCCCAAGAGGGAACAAAGAGCAACTACCTCAGGTGGGTATTATTCTTCCACGGCAATCAAACAGTGGGAGAATTCCAATAAAAAAACAAACAGGTCTGCGTCTCTGACTATGAAGGGAGGAAATGCGCCGCGAGAAAAAGTGTATGTGAGAATAAATGCACAGGAGGAATTGCTGTTTAAGGAAATCACGCGAAGGGAAGCGAAGGCTCCACCGTGAGAATTTGCGACGACTGAATGCGTTTTGAGGGTAGCTGCGAGTGATTAGGAGATTGCAAAATGAGGGTATGAAGGGGGTGCACATACATACCCTCTCGTGGCAGTGCCGCACGAAATCATTCATGGCGCGCTTGGTGGGGTGTCATTAAAACAAGGTGCCAAATACCTGAGGAAAATCGCATGGATATTGGAGGAGGAAATGGCAGCCGATAAACATTGCTAGTCACCCCCTTAATATGGGGTGCTGGTGATCTAGAGGAAGAACCTGCTCTGCATTTAATAGCTAGAATCTAGCGTGAAGGTCTAGAACCTAGGTGAGTGTTGTGAAAGAGATTCTAAGAGGGGACTTGGGTAAAAGTTGAGATTGGGATATGGAATGTTGTTAAATGTGAGTTACCGTGGCTGCTGTCATCTATGTTGTAGTTCAAAGGAAGATTGATTATTATTGTACTAGATAGATTGACTGAGGCTATATATACGACGAGAAGATCAAGTTGATTGAAAACAAACTTGGTTCTTCGTATAGATAGTGCGGGAATTAATTCTGATGGTGCGGCTTGATTCCTGGCCTGCATTAGCCTCATATCATAACAATCTGCGTAGGATAGAGTTGTATGAGGGGAGTGTCCTCCTCGGTAATAACCAGTCAAGTGTGCATGATCAACATAGCCCGGATATCAAATATGCCTTTGGGACATGGGAATTCTGTGATTTACGTTTTGAAATGGAATTTTGAGGTGAACAAAATATGGTGGAGGTAAATTGCGTCGACAAGTTGCGTCAAACACCTTAGCCCGGGCTGCTCAAAATGCCCCCTTATACTCCTCCGATAGCCGGGGCTTCATGTAAGCCCACAATATACCGAATCGGTACCGTCACTTCAGTCAGCATGCCGTGCAGCTCAAGTTTCCGTGATGTAGTTCCTATTGCAGAAGTTAGCCGTCATCAACCAGAAAAGTCCTACAGAGATGTCACCGCTTCGGGTCGCAATCATACTGGAGCATGTGGAAATTATTCGTCCCTCTGTTGGCCACAGAAAATGTGAAAGCCGAAGTTCAAGGAGCTGTGATTCTGCAAGAGAGTTCGTCTTGGGAAACAATAAGAACCGTGGTAAAGCACTTTGTAGTTATTGACCCTCTATCTAAATTTCACGATGTCCCTTCCTAGAAGGGCTCTGGTTTTGTCTACGGCCAAGTCTGCCGCGAGCCAAGTGTATTCATTGTTCAACACATTCCGTTCTTTCAACGGAAGCCTAGGCGACCTCGGAGTAGTCGACCAGTTGAAATCCCTTGCACGTCTTACCCCCTGTCAAAAGTGTCTTGACCTCGCTCGGGTGAACCCAGTTCATGATAAACATAACCGCCAACATGAGGACCGCATCGAAGAGGTATATGAAGATTTCGTGGCTTATGACGAAGCCATCAAAGCCTTGGATGAATTCGATCACTCGGACGATGGATCGGACAAAGATGAGAAGGCTGGTGGCGTACAACGCGACGAGATGTCGAAGGAACGGCGGCCGGTTAGTGAGTACCCTCTGCGTCGGTTTGCGGTGTATCCGTATATGGAATAAGAGGGCAGTGACGATGAAACAGCCGAAGAAGACAATTTGCACGAACAGACCGCCCACAATGAGATAGCTGCCGGTGTCTCTACTGTCGGCATTGTCGGAGCCCATCAAACCGCCGCCGCCACCCTGCATAAGGAAAGAGAGGACGTCGCCGGTCACGAAGATGCGGGTTAGCCAACTTCTCCGGAAGAAGAGATAGTGGCCACCGTCGACGAGGTCCACGATGCGTCCAAGCTCCATATAGATCGAGGCAGCAAATAATGCTGGTGCAACAAGAAGAAAGATACTCTGGATGGTGTAGGCTCCCAACGTATCAGGCGTTGTTTTTCCTATGTAACCAATGATTTCGACTAGGAAACCGTGGAGATTGATGTCAGTGCCAAACCACGTAAGTCGGTCAGGGTGCTCAGGAGCTCGCTCACATATTCCGCCACAGCAGAACGCAATGAAGAACCATGTTCGTGGCTTCACCATTTGGAAGAAATGGAGACCAGTGGTTGCGGCAAAAAGGATAATAAATATGACAGCCGCTGCCAAAGAGGGATTATAGTGATAGAGATGGAAGACCATCGTGGCAATCTTGCTCAGGCTCTGTGTTGACCCCCTTGCGGACTGATTAAGGATAGAGGTTATGGAGATGTTAGCTGTTAGCTGTTAAACTGCTTGATGGGACATCCGGGTTAGAGAGGAAGGACCATGCTTTTATCTTGAACGCTGACATTGACTTGTTGGGACTTAGAGCAACAGGGCGTGGCTCCATTCAAACTATAATATGACGGAAATAGTTTAGATACTAGGTAACCCGAGTTCTCGAGACCTTGAAATGCTGCCTAGATGCATTTCACATAAAATTATGGCGGAACTTAACATCCAACTTCCAATGATAGGGATCTCCCAATGATGCCGGCTCTACGGAGTATAGCATTTCTGGTGTTGCGGGTGGGGCTCGTACACTATACAAGCTTAGGTTTAGTACCCGAGCACCAAGAAAAGACTTACTAATCCTGCAGAATTGGTGCCTGAATTTGGGCTGAGCCACACGCGCGGCAGGGCCGGAGATCGGCTCCACAGGAGCCCTCGGAAAGGACATTCAATGATTCACCTCCACGGCGTGTGCCGGTACACCCGTGAAACATCCAATCAATGCACTCACCTTACATCCCTCATATTATCAAGACCGCATTCATCCAATCACCGTCAGTTCCAGGCTCGCATATCTCGGATTCTCTCACGCACAAACACAGATCGACGACCACTGACGGCAGGTTCAGCCAAGCGCCCAAAACGTTGAAGCTTCCTCTAGCTATGCCCTCCAGACTCGGCCATGTAAAGTCGCGGCACGGTTGTGCTCGCTGTAAGCAACGCCGAGTCAAGGTACGTACTTTGTTGCTCATTCGGCGCCACCCTCAGTCTGCATTGATCCGGGGCCAGCCGAGCACTTCTAGTAAGCTAACCGTCCCGGCCAGTGCAATGAGCGTGCTCCGTGTGGGAACTGCATCAGGAGAAATGACGAATGTAGTCCCCTTCAAGACCAAAGCACCAACCTCATGCCGTACGCAAGAGCTCGGGTAAGAAAAACGGTGTGGACAACACTAGAGCCCCAGACTGGACTACGCCTACAACATCTGCTAACAAGACACCTGTCCTGATACCAATAGTACCAATCGTTTTCTCCCGGTGTCAATGATTCAAACTTTCTTTCTTACCTAATTACCGAACCAAGTCTAGAGAGGCAGTCTGACGAGGCAACAGTAAGAGAAGACCTCTTTCTGATGGGGCATTTCGCCTCGTCCACCGCCCGAACAATATCTTCCCGGGCAGAGGTCCTTCACCTGTGGCAGACTGTCATCCCCGAGGAGGCCATCACTTGCCCATTTCTGGTCCACGGTATGCTCGCCTTATCAGCTCTGCACTTAGCCAGTCAACGACCCTCGCAGAGAGGGAAGTATCAGCAATTCTGCCGGCGGCACCAGAACTTAGGTATCCCTGAATATCGACAAGTTATCCAGGACATCAGACATGAGGTCGGCGGTCAGATATTCGCTATGGCCTCTTTAGTCGCTCTCCTCGGCCTAGCTACAATATCAGATAACGGTCTCCCTAAGGACGACACGATTTCCGAACATAACACGGTTTTTGCCGACCTCAAAGCTATATTCACCGTCGTAAGGGGGGTTGAGGCTGTCCTCAAACACGACACGACTATGTGGAATACTATCGTCAATAGTCGCTACAGAGCTGCCATGACCGGTCACACGGCCATAGATAGCCAACTTTTCGAGCTACCCATGGACGTCCAGTTGCGATACCAGCAGTTGATGACAGACTGCCTAGACAATCTCCTAGCGGGCGACAGTTCTGCTAAACATGCGTGTGTGGGGGCTATCGACTGGTTACAGAGCATTCACCGCGAGCTTCTATTTCTGAATTTCGAATCTATCTCGAACGAGGAGATCGGACTTGAACCGGCATACCTGATAAAATGGCTCGCATTAGTCAGCTCCGATTTCGTCACCATGCTGCAGCAGGAAAACACCGCCGCTCTTGTCATATTAGGGGACTATTTTACTCTCTTCAGGCCCATAGAGAACAGGTGGTTCTTAAAGAATATTTCGACAAACGCACTCAATGCTATACGAGAGACAATAGATCCGCGGGGGTTGGAGTGGCTGAAGGGATATGCGACATAGGATACGAAGCCAGCTCATTAGTACCAAGCCGGCTGCTGCGCCCAGGTGGCCCTAACATCCCCGATACGACTGAGGAGACTACAATCTCCGAACCAGAGCGTGAAGCCTCTACCCATTGTGTTGCGATGTCCTTATCTAGATCGATATCGATCTTCACAAATGCTTCGGGGACTTGCTCGTGGCGATGATTTTCGGAAAAAGAAAGTTCTTAGCTAGGATTGGGGAACTTGGTAAAACTGGTGAGAAGGTTACAAACTCGGGGTGTGAACCAGGATAAGAAACCATCCAAGCGATTCTCGCACTTTTCTTTGGCTGGAAGGGCTTGGAAAAATTGTCTTGTTCAGCGGAATGTAGGTCTGCCCAGGTGGGAAGCGAATGGTATCCTGCCCTGAAACGAAGGAACGGAGTGGAAGGGGTTTACATACAAACCGTGCGCCTGCGCGACCCAAGCTTCTAACGGTGCCAACACCATAGCACACATAGCTAATGCCCTAAAACGAACAAAGTAAGAGTAAGGGGAACCCGCACGTGATTTGGACATACGTATTTCGTGACTCGACAGACTGCCAAAAGTTCATACAAATGGTGGCGAAATTTGTCCCAGATTGGATTTTGGTTCTGCCTTAGTCTCACGTGCAAGACCTTAGTCTCACGTGCAAGATTGTTTGCCTTGAGACGAACGTTGTGTGAGGATGGAATTGGTTAAGAAAGGGTGTTTCTGGTGCTAGTTATTTACAGGCTTAGATAGAATTAGTGCTACCGTGATTCAAATCGCTGACTACCTTCCGCACCCGTAACTACGCTATGACCTGACCTGTACAGCCACAGCTGTCGTATTTCCACTACGCCTGATATCTTCGACTGTTACCTCATGAAAGAAAGAAGCCAGCTTCACTCTCTTGGTACCTTATTATCATATCATGTACTTTAAGGATCGACGCCTGCTACTTTCGCTTAACAAACTTTTCCTATACTGACAAGTTTGAGTAGTTTCTCTAATAGTGATCATCCACGGATTTCAATTTTTCAGTACTTCTAGGACTCTTTGTATCCTGTCGATCTGCGAAGTGGTATTTTACCACTTAAGCCAGGTTGAATCAGCAGCACCCCAAGCACAAATCATGTTCCTTATGGTAAATTGGATCAACTCGGGATACCGATCGTATTATGCCAAGACGAGTATAGATATAGGCCCTCTGAACAGTGGTCTATTAGTTCGATCAATCAATCACTTCATAGTTATAGTTGATTCCCTGAGTACTAACGCGTAGGGAGATCCTGCGATCCGACACGCTGCGGCCCGGGGGCCGCACGTCACCAGCAAACTTCCGTGGCCATTTCATAATCATACCATTGGACGCAAAGTTCCTTTAACAGAAATCTGTCTGTATGATAATGTATGGTATGGATGGCCGATATTAAGAAAAATCTGAGCGGTAATAATGACTAAAAGTAATATATGGTATGCCTGGTACTCGAAGTCATATGATTTTCTCGGGTACAATACCCTATAAATCCATGCATGATGTATTCAACCTTGGACTTTGAAACGCAGTCCGAAACACATAGTAAATGCGATAATTTACAACTTGATATCTTAACAACGGTGTCCTATTGGGGCTTCTGCTTCCATGCTGATGCTTTTTAGCTAATATCTAGCCTCTCTGGGAGTTTGGAAAATAATTACCACGTTACGATTGTGATATATATATCTTTAGCTTTTAGCACCGTAATTTTGGGTAATTTTCGAAATGATGATCATATAGCCTAATAAGTCTTATCAAGCCCTATCGGCTCACAATCAAATAAAATAAAATTGTGGTTGTTGAGATATCAAGTTGTAAAATTATCGTGTTCCGGACTGCGCAGCTCGGCGGGAAATACGTTATTCCAATAATCTGTGCGAATATCGATGACTAACCGTATTATCCACTTTTGTGTGGTATGCCGGGTACCAGCTGTCACATGGTTTTCTGGGTAAACTAAATACTCCTGTCTCCACCATGTAACTGTCCAACCTTGGAACTTGGTATTTGACATAAATAACAGAAATTTGTCGTATGGAAATGTATGGTACAAAATGACTGATAGTTATTGAAAACTCTAACTAACTAAACTCACATGAATCCGCAATTTTACCAATCTGTGCGGACCTCGCTGACTAAGTTAACATGGACTTTTGTATGTATGGTATGCCGAGTACTGGTCAGATGATTTTCCGGTATCATACCTTGTTTCCACCACGTATTCCACCTTGTACTTTCACAATAAAGCTTAACTAACTCTAATATAGTTCTGAATATCTAGGGGTACTTTGGAGTAGAGAAACCTATATAGAAAAATATAGATAGGTGGACTATTATAAAACTTAGGTCCCTAATGGAAAAGGGCTCAATAAACATAAATGTTATTGCACAAAGGGGAGTCATCAACTATGAAACGCGAAAAGACCACGATATTCCTCAAAGTAGGGGCGGTAGGACGGCTAACGGGCCGTGGCCCGTTATATCATGTGCTAATTACGTGACCCCGCTGCATAGTCACGGAACTTCTCTGCTTGAAGCTCCCGATAGACAGCATGTCGGCTTAGTTTACTTGAATCAAGCTCAGCTTCAGCCCTTCATACTGCATCAACCTTATATCATAACACCGTATATCCGCTGTGCTGGTCCGATTGGGGATGGGAACACCCACTTATATGAACTTTCTAGGTCGTCGACAGTTAACTGGCCAAGATGATGGCATGTCTCAGAGTTGGCCTCATGCCGATCTATCGTAACTTTATGTAACTAACTAAGGAGAATTAATAACTAGTTAACTAAATGCATTTAAATTTAATAAGTTGGGTGGGGTGCGCAGCTCGTTTGCGTGCGCAGCTCGTTTACCGAATACGTTAGTTAGTTATGTAACTTGAAGCTGACATAGTGTATATCCGAGTTGCGATATCCGAAATTCCGTGTCGGCAACAAAGAATTATGCCGTTCCGTTCATACCCACCTTCCATTTGTACAAAAGAAAAGGTGACCTTGCATAGCAAATAATCATTATAAATATGAGGAGTCACATCCCCTGAAGTAGGGATTCATATTTCTTATTCAACACGCTCACATTATCGACTTCAGAAATGGCTATCGCCGACAAATCAAACAATATGGATACCAAGGCAAATGTGATTGTCGATGGAATCCTACGTTATCCACGCACCGGTCTGGACATTATCATTATCGGTGCAGGCCTGGGGGGGATGATGGCTGCTATCGAGTGCTGGAGAAAAGGGCATGAAGTCCAGATTATTGAGAAGGAGTCAGGCCTTCTAGCAACCGGTATGTAACCAGTGAAAGCTGCATTGGTGTTAATTGGCATTATTGACTTATTTGCAGGTGACATTGTGGCCATCGGGCCCTCGGCCTGGGCTAACTTGCAAAAGTACCCAAGTATGCTCGAAGAGTGGAGCAGAATCTCAGTTGACGCTCAAACCGCTTATTTCAACCTCGATGGTAAGCCATCTGCGGAGCCGTTTGAGTTCGAGTACAACAGACCAGGTGTCGCTCAGCATGCAGCGTATCCTTTGAAGGTTCGCACTGTTTTAGCCCGTCCTCAGCTTGCCCAGATGTTGTACCATCAATGCGAAAGACTTAGTATCCCTATTTCCTGGGATATCAGTATTGTTGCCTACGAGGAGGATGTTGCATCTAGTGTTGGAATAGCTGTTGCTGCAGATGGCCATCGCTTCAAGGCCGATATCGTGGTAGCTGCAGATGGTATCGGATCCAAATCGCATATGGTTGTCTTGGGCGAACCTATCCGGGCAATGAGCACAGGTTATACATGCTATCGCATGACTATTCCTACGGAGAATATAGAACTCATTCCCTCTCTCCGAAAGGTCTTAGAGGAGCAGAAGCGATCCCAGTTGCGGATCTATAAAGGGCACAATCTCCACGTCGTTCTTGTTCTCTCAAAGACAGTAACTGCATTGGCTATAACACGAGAGGAGGTATGTGCTCCAATTCGACGGTTACGGGCCCTATAAGCGCTAACACAATTTCTATCCAGGAAGACGCAGGCTCCGCTGTAGAGTCCTGGGCATCAACTGTACCGAGCGAGCGTGTCCTGGCTGGTATTCCTGGTGTGGAAACCTGGGACACTCTAATTACTGATACTATCCAAGGCGCCGCCGAAAATTCTATTGTACGCTGGAAGTTGGCCATGCGCAATCCCCAGACTAAATGGACATCGGCAGCCGGGCATATCATCCAAGTTGGCGATAGTGCACACAGCTTTGTCCCAACGTCGGCAAATGGAGCATGTATGGCTCTGGAGGATGGTGCTTCATTGGCTGAGTGCCTCCGCCGAGGCGGTAAGAAAGGTGCTGCAATTGCAGCTAAAGTACACGAGCTACTTAGGTAAGTACATTGTATATGACCTCTTCAAATCCCCGGGCATATTGCGAACACTATAAAATCATAACATTGGCCTCCAAGGCTTGATAGAAGTTACTAACAAGTCATATATCCAGATACCAACGAGTTACACTCGTCCAGCGTACAGGGTTCACTAACCGCCGTGAACTTCACACAGCTACCGGTGAGCTTTCGAAGCATGCTCTGGATCTGTTGCGTCAAGGTAAATGGATGTGGACCCACAATTCCGAAGCCTATGCAGCAGAAAACTTTGACAAGGCGCGCTCGCACCTGGAGTCTAGCACCCCCTTCCAGAACACGAACCTGCCGGTGGGGCACCAATATGAAGACTGGACATTGGAAGAAGAAGTTGAGAAGGAAAAGCTTGGTATCGTGGTTCCAGACTTGAAGTTGAACGGAGATTGGAGTGTGGTGTGAGAAAATTTGACAGGCTACGCATGCTCTCGGAGCTTCTGCGGTCTCGATATTCGAGGGCTTAGGGTCTTTATCAACCATGTCAAATTTGAGCCTATGGTGAGATAGGGTGGATTTTGGGAACAGGGGTTATCGCAAGCATATTCGTGCATATTTTCATGACATATTGAGATTCGCTTACATAGCATAGCCTCTATGGAATATCACGGATAGACACATAAAGGAAAATGCCATAATTTGGAAGAAAACTTTCCTACAGAACGTATCACAGTCCCTTACGCTAAACATACCCGTATATTTTGATAGCCCTCACTTCGTCTTCTTCGTTATTCACTATCATGTCTAAGTCCGACTTTCTGAGGAAGTATGAGGAAGAGCGTTAAAAGCGGCTTCGGCGTGAGGGAATGAATCAGTAGGCCTCAAACCCGCCCGCGGGCGGCCCGTAGACCCGCACTTTCGCGGGATGCATGGACCCACTTCGAGTCCTGCGATCCTCCCTGGGAGAGTGGGACGTGAAACCGACCCTTGGACCCTCGCGAGGGTAATTTCGAGGTCTAAGTTGGATAGTAGAGCTAGGGCAGGCAGATGTGGGGTTTCTTCCAGCTTGCGGGTTTTGTTCCGGGTTTTGTAGATTTGTTCCTGCTTGTGGATCTTGTTCCGGCTTGTGGGTTTGTTCCAACTTATTTATTCTCTCCGGCTTTGGTGGAAATTCTTCCCATTTATTAGGGTACCTACTCGTCGTATTATCTGCCACACTTCACCCCTGAGACTAGAAGTTTGGACTGCCAGACTGCCGTTTTGGTAATTGTATGGCCATATTGGTCTGCTTGATATGATATCCATTCTATAATACTACTATGGCTTTGATATTCGATCCTGGATCGGCCTTAGAATACATCCATAAACCGTCCTGCGCTAGGGTCGCATTTACTGTGTAAACCTGCTTACTTAGTATGGGATTCCCCGGGTACCTCAGGTCGTATTAATAATGTTAACATATGTGATAGTTATTAAGTAGCAATCTCATGCTAGCTTGAATCACGACGTATTTTACTTCGACTCGTGGAGTTATGTTTAGGTAAAATTAGTGGGAACGGACCTCCCGCTTTTATGAACAGCTTAACTCCAATAATGAATTTATACGATTCCTTGGCAATCTCACACATACTCATCAGATACTGTTATTTGTCGTTGAACCCGCGTAGTACTCTGCAGAAGCTGGCGCCCTTGACTGAGAATACGGCTGGAGCCGCCCATTACTTCCGTTATGTTCCGGTTTTTCTTTGATATTACCCCGACTTCTGCTATCTTAGGCTCCAGCCGGTCTCGGTTCAACTAAGGCCGCCGACGTAGGTCGATCAACCGTGCTGCGCCCGTCTTGATGACGGTACTTACCAGCAGTAGCTTGTTGTAGCATAGCCCTCCTTCGTGTGAGTTGCGAGCTTGCCAAAGTCCAATTGATCCTTTGATGGACATGTCCAAACTGGTCTACGGGCAGACTTGGGCACCCTTCTGGTGTCCAGTAGGCGGCTCGACGGGCTAAAAGTGGGGCCACGAAAATATGCATGGAGTTATTCAGACACCCGCTTTAGACCCACTTTCATACCGCTGTCTCTTGTAGCATATACCTAGTAAAACACGCCAGCTATACCTCACCGTCTCTCGCGTTTTTAGCTATTTCACTTATTCATGAAAAGGAACTTTCAAACCTGCTATTTCAGATACGACCTCACGCTCAGGGCTCACACCAGCCATACGTGAGCGGATCTGGGAGCTTTATTTGGACGCTTACTGAGGTTATAAACGTATCATAATACTAGATTCCCTTAGATTTCGCTCTCAGGCATCCACTGGACAATCACAAAAGAGCATGAATGACGTACCGGTGTCTCAAAGCCTAGTTCTGGTCGACCAAGCAAGCTAAATGAGGCCGATAAAGTACGTATGTTCAATACGATTAAACAGAATCTGTAATCCCGTGGGAATTTCTACAGGCAGGCTGTCAACGAGAATAGTATTTCTAAAACTCCCGACATAAGGGAACCTTGAAATGGGACTACAGTAAAGCCCCATTATAGCACACCTGAATTTGACAAATACCCGGTTTTGCCGAACAATTACCAGATGTTTCAATTAATCCGGCATAGTGACACCAAATCCAACAGTGACTCTAGCCCTTCCCCTCGGAGTCCAAACTACTCAATTATAAAGCTTTTATACACATATAAGAGCTTCCTATAGGCTAAGAAACCAGCTTTCTTCCGCCTAGTCACACTGGCGGGAAATAGGAAATGTATATCTAATACGCTGGTACCATGAGGAATCAGTCGATCTGCGTTGCAGAATTTCGTAAATAGTATTTTGCCACCACAGAGGCTCCACTCAGATGCATTCGGGCCGGGACCCTCGCAAGATGCAAGGCCGAGGATTCGCCATTGCAAGACAAGCGCTACATGAGCCAAGTTCTTCGTAAAAGGTATTCTACCCTGTCAACTCGATAGTTAATTTAAAACGGCCGGGAAAATGCATTTAGAACCCCCGCTTACTAAAGCGACACAAAATATGTAAGGAAATAGATATATAAGAGCCTGACCCAACGGTGTCAAGACACATCAAGTCGAGTTATTCAAACCTACTTAAAACTTTCTTCAAACAGTCTCTCCAACGCACCTTCCTTCTCCAGTGTGCATCCAATTTTGTTTACCATGTCTAGCCCAAGCAGCAATGTCAATCTAGATCCTTCCAAGCTAGAAGATATACCCTTGCCTGATCAGCGCTTCTTTGGGCTTCTCGGGCATATACCAGAAATGGATCCAGGCTTTCCTTCCCAGTCAGTTTGGAAGATGGCCGATCTGTGCGGTCCAATCTTCAAACTGAAACTGGCGGAAGACTTGGTGGTGGTCTCTTCGCAACAATACGTGAATGAGATTTGTGACGAGGATCGATTCGAGAAACTGCCGAGCGGGGCCCTTGTCGAGCTTCGATCCTTGATTGGGGATGGATTGTTCACTGCTGTAAGCTGATAATTTGTCGCTTCTGAGCAGCTAGATTGTTTGTACTAACATACTATACTGGGTAGTACCCTTCCGAGCCAAACTGGGGGAAAGCCCATCGCCTGTTAGTTCCAGCTTTTGGGCCGCTCGGGATCCGAAAGATGTTCGACGATATGCTTGATATCTCCTCACAAATGATCCTCAAGTGGGACAGGCTTGGTGCCCAGAATGAAATCCATATGGCCGATGATCTGACCAGGTTGGCATTTGACACCATTGGCCTGTGTGCTTTCAGTTTCCGGTTCAACGAGTTCTATGGTGAGCAGATGCATCCATTCGCAGAACAGATGGCCCGAGTTTTGCTCGCCTCTGGCAAGCGGGCCTTTAGGCCTGGGCTAGTCAACCAAGTGTTGACTTGGAGCGAGAATGAGCGCCAAGAAGACATCTCCAAGATGCATGCTGTAGCGGACGAAATCGTTAGAGATCGCAAAGCACACCCGCAGCCCGATTGCACGGATCTACTGAACACAATGCTGTTGACGGCTGATCGAGAAACTGGGGAAAGGCTTTCGGATGAAAACATTCGGTTCAACTTAGTGACGTTCCTTGTAAGTCAGACAATTCTACTAAATATATTAGATTCAGTTTGAGCAGGAGTGGCTAACATGAGTAGGTTGCCGGTCATGAGACAACCAGTGACACACTATGCTTCCTCTATTACAACTTACTCAAGAACCCCGAAACGTTGATCAAGGCGCAGCAAGAAGTTGATAAAGTCGTGGGGGACTCTGTCCCGACGGTTGAACACCTACCAAGCTTGCTCTATCTGGATGCATGCATCAAGGAAACGTTGCGTCTGTCCAGCCCCATCACCACGTTCGTAGTCAAACCAAAGAAAGACACATCCCTAGGCGGACGGTACAAAGTTTCGTCCAACGACTTCATTTGGTCCAACTTGCTCGGGTTGCATACAGACCCAGTCGCCTGGGGCGAAGATGCACATGTTTTCCGGCCCGAGCGTATGCTCAATGGTGGATTCGCATCTCTACCTCCTAATTCGTGGAAGCCTTTTGGTAGTGGTATGCGAGCCTGCATTGGCCGGGGCTTTGCTGAACAGGAGATGCTCATCAATGCTGCCTTGGTCCTTCAAAAATTCCAGCTTGAGTTCGCCGATCCTTCCTACGAGTTGCTGATCTCGTCCACACTCACAATAAAGCCAAAAGGGTTTAAAATGAGAGTTCGGCGCCGCCATGGAAAAGGACTTCTTACGGGGATGCCTGGCGGGGGTGTTGTACGAAACGTCGGGGAGCGAGTGCAGAAGGCTGGCACAAAATCTATTGCAGCCAAGAACTCAAGACCTCCGATAACCATTTTATTTGGTGGTAATACCGGCACATGTGAGGGATTCGCTTTGGAATTTGAAAGAAAGGCGACAGAATTTGGCTTTCGGCCCACCGTTATCCACATGGACGCAGCAACTGAGAACCTACCCACGGATCAGCCAGTCATCATTGTGACCTCATCATTTGAGGGCAAACCACCAGACAATGCAAAGAAGTTCGTTGCTTGGCTGGAACTCACTCAGCAAGAGAATAAGCTGGATGGCGTTAAGTATACAGTCTTTGGAGTGGGGAGCTCGGACTGGGCCAGAACTTACCAACGGATCCCTAAGCTTGTAGATGAGAGTATGACTAAACTTGGAGCTTCCCGCATACTCGAGGCAGGGTTTGCTGATGTCAAAGGAAGCATCCTTGGACCCTGGGAAGAATGGTCTGAAACTCTCCTGCAAAAGCTTGGAGGATCGGAGGACAAAGTCCTCGGTGAACGGCCGTCCATTTCGGTGTCAATAACTGCCAGCAAATTATCTCAGACAATTGGCGGCGAGGAGATGAATGTTGGTCTGGTCGTCCACAACTACGAGATTGCAGGGGCAGATGTTGGACTTGCTAAGAGGCATATGGACATATGCCTCCCAGAAGGACTGTCATATCAACCTGGAGATTATCTCGTGGTGCAGCCTAAAAATCCAGAGGTAGCTGTTCGTCGGGTGCTCAGGCACTTTGGCATCTGCGAGGACGACATCATGCACGTTCAGGGGTCCAAGAAGAAGTTTATACCCAAGGAGCCGATGCTGGTCATACAGTTTCTTGAAAGTGCGGTCGAGTTAAATACTCCGATCACCAAGCGCCAGTTGGCAGTTCTTGCGGCGAGTGCCAATGGAGAGGCAAAAGTGCATCTTGAAAGTTTAGCAGCTGACCTTGCATACAAGAAACTGCTTCAGAAGCGCTACAGTATAATTGATGTTCTTGAAGACCATCCCACAGAGCTTGACTTCGGCAGCTATATTGACATGCTTCAACCGCTGACTTCTCGCCAATACTCCATCTCCTCGTCTCCGCTTCAGCCTCACAACGGCTCTTCTGGCTCCAACATTGCCTCGATAACCTTTGATGTACATGAATCGCCATCCCTCTCTGGACACGGCGTGTTTTATGGCGTTGCGTCCACCTACATGGCCTCGCGCACCGCCGGCGATCGCATTCACTGCTACTTGCGCCCCACCAACATCAATTTCCGGCTTCCTACAAGCCCGGACGTGCCCATCCTGATGGTGGCTGCGGGAACCGGAATAGCACCAATGCGTGCTTTCCTTCAAGAGCGTGCCTGTATTGCCGAGACTGGCGTGAAGAAGCTTGCCCCGGCAATACTCTTCTATGGATGCCGCGACTCAAACAAGGACTTCCTCTACAATGATGAGTTGCGGTCCTGGGAGGACAAGAAAATTGTAACTGTCAAGCCAGCTTTTAGTCGGCCGCTCGATGGTTCCAACCCACGATACGTGCAAGACGTCATTTGGGATAATCGAGAAGAAGTTTCGCTTCTATTCAACTCTGGGGGTAAAATATTCTTATGCGGCAGCGCAGCACGGTTGGGGCAAAGTGTAGCTGAAGTTTTCAAGAAGATCTATATGGAGCAGACAAACAAGACTACTGAAGAGGCGGAGTTATGGCTGGAAAGTGTGAAAACTGATAGATATGTGAGTGATGTCTATTAGTGTGGTATCCGTTGTTTATGGCAGTGTGACCCTGCTTGGTGACACAACTCGAGTATCATTAGGTATTGCTGTATCTAAAAAGGGGAATGTTGGAAGGCTTTGCTGCCTCAATTTTATACGAGTTATTTACTCCCTTGAGGATACATCTATCTCTCTTCATAGCTAGTCATCTTCCATCATTCTTTACACTTTACGCTTCTTCATCAACCGTTCTTTTACAGTGAATCATATAAATGGTTTGTATTCCTAGACGGCGGCGGTTTCGATTATGCGCAGATGGCTCATTTTTCTTGGATGGTTTATCCGTTCTTTCTCGCACTGTTTACCGATGCGGTCACCAACGAACGCATTCTCCCTTGACAAGCGATATAAGAATTTGGGTGTCTTGCGTAGGGCCATTGCACCAAATTTCTCGAGGTGCAGCTGCACTTGTCAATGCCTATGCATGGGGAGTTAGACCACTCAAACTTTCCTTAATGGGCTATAATGGGGACCTTATGGGCCCCACGAATGAGGTGTGGGTTGGGTTGGGCTTCGAATGTTAGGCCCATAGCCCACTGAGGGTTGGGCTTTGCGGAGGTCTAGAGGCCACTCACTCGATCCTGAGCAAGATGTACTTCCGCTGAAAATCTCTGGACTCATCAGTACGTTTATGCTTTTCTCGTGTTGTATCATCCTCTCGGGGGGCTTCTGGTTAGAATCCAGTCTTTTTGCGGCGCGCGCGGCGCCGTTCCCTTGCTAAATCGCAAGTCTGGCACTGTATACCCATTAACCGTGCCAAGCGCCCAACACCGGGTATTGGTGCGCCCTAGTAGATAACCATTTTTCACCAGATAGCCAATCTACAATTTATGTATCTTTTGTAAGATTTCCCATACAAAAGACACTTATGTACCTCGTAGACACCATGCAAAATTTCTCAACCTTCGCACTTGTTAGGGAAGATAGAACTCAAAGGAAAAAAGCACATAGCATATCTCTATATATGACTTCATACATACACCTACTGTAGCTAATCCTGGTCGGCCTTCGCAGTACGTACTCTCTGCTCTTGAATTGTAACATCACATGCTTCCTGCGTCGGTTAATAGGCTCAATCAAGCATCTAGCTGAAATAGACCTCATATATCTCATTCCGCTATCCTTTTTGTTTCATGTACTGGCATTGAGTGGTGACGCGTGTCCACCAACTAGTCTAGTCTAAATAAGGGACCTATCACACTTCCGGCTTTTGTGAGACACTGTCTTCACTGTCATTATCGGGCTCAAACATGGCCTCACGCATGAATGGACTTTGCCGACGAATAGCCGGCCCCTTGAGTACGAGCACGACAGGCACAACTGATAGGGCGAGTCCGACAAAACCGAGTAACGACCCAGCCCAACCATAGCCCAGGTTCTGGAAAAGCTGGAAAGAGGCAAGAGGCAGAAAAGCGCCAAAGGTATTGCGACCCAATGAAGCAGCTGATAACGCCGAAGCAGCGTACTTCTCATATGCATCAGTCAAATAGTTGACGACAGCCATATAGATGGAGTAGATCCCCACGCCAGTACAGCCAATTCCCAGTGCTGGCACAATCCAAGGGACAGAACCGTCCCCAACACTGGCCCAGCCGTACCAGAAGAGCCCACCCGCAAATAACAAACTGCCAGGTATAGAAGTATACAACCGGGCTTCTGGGATAGGTTTACCCGGATTCTCACGATTTCGGCTTGCGGATTTGAGGTAGATCCAATCTTGGATAGGGTTGAGAACTGTCCCAATCACAGCTCCGACCGATATGGCTAGCTGAACTAGACCGGTCTGGAACGTTCCCCAGCCATAGTTTGTACTGAACGTCTGGGAGACACTCGAGAAGAAGAGGAAGAGAATTCCCCACGCAAAGCTGACCCACAGGGTAAAAAAGATGACCACAGGTTCAGTGAGGAGCATCCGTGTAGGGCGCTCAAATGAAATCTGCACAAGCTTCCAGACGCTGGTGGTGTCCAAATCGGCTTCGGCATATATAGAGCGGCCGGTCTCATAACGGAGCTTTTTGGCACGTCTCTTTAATATCACATCTGCACGGGTCTCGCGAAGGATGAACCAGAAGACGGGGATTAATCCAGCATTATAGATAATTTGAATATAAAAGATCCTGAATATTTATCAGCAGTGTTTCACACATTAATTGGAATATTTGAATGCAAAACTTACCATCTCCATGGGCTGCTTTTATGGATCTGTTGAATTGCTGCTCCGATGAATGGACCCAATGCTATCCCAACCACACTCGTAAATCCAAACAGAGACATCGGTAAGCTCCGAGCTTTGGGGCCATACCAGACATCACTGATACTACCTCCGACAATGTTTATCGACACCGAAGATGCGCCTCCGCCAAAGAATCGGGTAACGACCAATGTGGCGAAATTTTGCGCAAAGGCCGAAGGAAATAGTGATACGACCAGAATGAAATATGCAATAAAGTACCCGGGCATACGCCCCGAGGATTCGGTCAACGGAACAAAGATCAGAGGCCAGAATGCAGCGCCCATATTCCAAGACGCTGTGGCCCATGCAAGGTTAGGAAAGGGCTCATTTTTGATATGGAATTGTTGTTCCATGTATTTGTTTCCCGCACCGTAGGATCCAGCCGGAAGGCCTGTGAGGATTGAACTATAATCGGTTAGTATTGTTTCAGCCAAATGGGAAACGATCGGACACTTACATGAAACAAATAGTTAGAGTGAGCACCCATTTATATGTTTTGCTCCAATTGAATCTGGGTTGTCAGTGAAAACTCGCTGATCATCCTTTTCTGGTGTCTTACGGGTTATCCGGATCATCCGGGCCATCCCAGGTATGTAGCTCGATGTCCTGGCTACCACGCAAAGGATGTCGCCCGACATGACCTATGTGACTGTCTCGCTGGAAGAAGGAATGGGTTCTACAGCATTCTCAGTTAAGTACAAATTTCTTCGGGTAAATTCCTTGTGCGCACCTTGAGAAAAATGAATCTTTAAACTGGTTATGGTGTAGGGAACTCGCTGTGGACGATCGATGTCTATGTCCGCCTTCTCGGATTGGCTGAGTAGGAGGGATTCCTTCGGCTTGATTTGTCATATTTGGAATAAAGATAAAAGGTTATTAGATACATGGCCGTGCTAGAAGTGGCCGGGGCATTTCTTTTGTTCCTGATACAGAGTCAATGACTCGACGTTTCAATTCCCTGGGCCTTGTCGTTTCCGTCATCACTTTTTAGGGTTCTTTCGGCAGTCTTTAGTTCTACCTTTCCGTGTCCACCATTTTAAGCTATGATACCCCACAGCGCTCCCATGTATTGCTAGGAAGTATTTCGGGATACAAAATGGGTGAGAGGGCTCGAAGCTATTGACATCTATACTTCTCCTTAGTGTGTCAAAGTGGGGCCATACCCGCGTCCAGAGCTGATACAGAGCTGACGGCTTGGGCATGTTCTGATGGAGAGAACATGCGATACCAACGTAGGAACCTTCTAGAATGATCTGGCAATTACCTTCAAGAGTGGGATGTCATTACCGATATCAAACACAAATATCGCAAGTTGGATGAACTGATACCGGCTTGGAAGATCCAAGGTTCAGGTCATGATGTCATTGCCCCGCCATCCGTCTCCACTAAGATTGACATAACTCAAGTCATTCGATGTTATTACTGGATATGCCAAGTTGGCTGGAACAACAGAGGTCATAACCTGATCAAGTCGGGCGCAGGATATCCACAACTAGCTATACCTACCTAGGGCTCTGATGTCAGCGCTAGGATAATTCGTGCAGCCAACCATGAAGTCATATGAGGGGTATCGACATATTTAAGCCACCTTCATATCCTGAAGTTAGAGGATTATAATCAAATACAGACACTCTTCTCATCTATACACTCACGCCCTACATCAAACATACCCTCTCTTGACTCCCAAACCACCAAACCAAACCTCGACCATAATGCCTATCCCTGTCCCCAAAGCCGACCGCCTCCTCGACCTCCTTAGCCTCAAGGGCAAGGTTGTCGTTGTAACCGGAGCCTCCGGATCCCGTGGCATGGGAATCGAAGCCGCTCGCGGCTGCGCCGAGATGGGCGCCGACCTGGCCATCACATACGCCTCCCGCCGCGAGGGCGGCGAGAAGAACGCCAAGGAACTCTCAGAAGAATACGGCGTGACAGTCCGGCCCTACAAGTGCGACGTAGGGAACTGGGAGAGCGTGGACACTCTCGTGAAAGACGTGATCAAAGACTTCGGCAAGATCGACGCCTTCATTGCGAACGCCGGACGCACAGCCGACAGCGGCATCCTTGACGGGTCTGTCGACGACTGGAACGAAGTCATCAACACCGATTTGACCGGTACCTTCCACTGCGCCAAGGCTGTTGGCGCGCACTTCAAGGAGCGGGGAACGGGCAGCTTTGTCATCACTGCATCGATGTCCGGCCACATTGCCAACTTCCCCCAGGAACAGACCTCATACAACGTCGCTAAGGCCGGCACAATTCACCTCGCCCGGTCGCTGGCCAACGAATGGCGCGACTTTGCTCGCGTGAACAGCATTTCCCCTGGTTACATTGACACCGGGTTGTCTGATTTCGTTGCGAAGGATGTTCAAGACCTTTGGAACTCTATGATCCCCATGGGTCGCAACGGTGATGCGAAGGAACTTAAGGGTGCTTATGTTTACCTGGTCAGCGATGCCAGCACTTACATGACGGGCAATGATTTGCTCATTGACGGCGGTTACACCGTGCGGTAAATCATTCTCTTTTGTACTATAACACGAATTTAAATGACTACATAGTTTCGAATTTTACATATTATGACTCGAATTCTTGGCTCCTGAGCTATTCGTGAGGTATTCCAAGAGCTGTATCGGTAGATCCGGTCTGATGTATGACATCATGGGTGGATATAGAGGGGATTGATGTTTGTCATGTTTGCAAGCTGTTTGTCTTGATTCTAACACGAGGCCTGATCCTATTTACCAAACAACCCCAAGCGCACTACAAACAACGCTGATGTTAAGTCTCAAGCAGGACCCGCAATAGCAGCCGTGATCGGAGCCTTCTCCACGAAGACGCCAGACCAAAACCAATCCTCCGCAGCCGGATTCACGCCCCCATTAGGGAGTCGCAACTCGCCGATATGCCAATCCGCTGAGTCTGTCGATGTCGACGCGTTGACAGCCGACACAACCTGCTTTAGGTTATCGCACCCATTCGATGCCCACAATCCAACAGTTTTCGCGTCGAAATCGATGTCATAGGCGAAGTTGTACCAATGTCCTGCTTTCAACTGAGTTTCCCAGTGGGACTCTCCACCGACGCACCAGCGGAGGGTGTTGTCTTTGCCCGAAGCGCCGCTCGCGGTGCCGTACTTGAGCTCTGTGAAATGGCTCTGTGGTGGATATACTTGTTAGCTGTCGCTTTCTTCGATACATTGGGGAGGGTGTTGTTACCTCGAAGAACGCGATCTGGTGCTCGAAGGCCGGATTCGGTGCATTGATGTCTTCTGTCTTCAGCGAGAAGTGGTAGAACAGATGCCCGCTCCCGAGATCCGCCTTGGTCTGGGGGATGAGCTCGGATCGTTCCATGTCTTGTCCATGCCAGAACGATGTGCCGTCCTGGACATTATCAGCTTCCAGTTCCCTTGAGCTTGGGATACAACCTACAATTGTGATCCGAATCCCCTGTGCATCACTGGTATCGGCCGGGTTCTTGTGGTCAGGCGAAATACCGAGGTACTTATCCGTCGATGCGTTCCCGTGAATATACCACTGCCAAGCGCCGACTGGGTTAGAAAACGACCCTTCTCGTATGTCAGTACTAATCGACAGCAACTCCTGAGAGTCACTTACATTTGTCGATGTCGGCAACGGTTGCGGAGGCGTTGAATCGCCCACTCCATAGGACTTCACCCGCTTCGACCACCATCGGAAGGGAGACGAGCCATGCAAGAGAGCGCATTTTGGTCAGTTGATTGTGAGGTTGCTTTTACTTGGCAGTTCAGAGGTGTGGTCGGGTTCTTTCCAAGCTGCGATGCCTCCCTTCCAAAGGCTGTTATATATACCTATACCCCTAGGTAAGACCGGTTGCGCCGGATATAAATACCACGGAGACTAGTTATGGAGACCATGAAACCCAGGATTGTTTGAAGTAAGACATTGTCCGCTGGAAATATTCCTTCGGAAATCACTTCAGCCACTATGAAGGCCCCAGTTCATGGTAATTCCGCGACCGAAGAGTAAAAATCACGGGCGCTGATGCACTGTCTTCACTTTTCTTCACTTTCTTCACTTTCTTCACTTTGTTCAACATCATACCCCGATAGGGGAATCGCCATCCCGCAAGTGATCGACAGGCGCCTCTCCAAATAAGTTAAGGAACTAAGGATGCTTGGCACGATGAAACTCTGCAGCATAGGCTGAAACGGCGCCAAGTATAAGTGAGACATTTGGTGGCATCATCGGACCGACACGCCACCTCAATCTATCAATTAACCCCCCAATTTCAATTAAAACAGAAAATAATCTGCAACCAAAACAATGCTTCGTTTGATAAATTCATAATAACCGGTCGGTCACGGAACACGGTTGGGAATCCTATTTACATATCCCGATAAACCAGCAGGACCCATATTTCATATCTTCGTGAATGATTTACACCTTGGGCTTCTCGCCCAGGGCCTCGTCGCCACTTCCAACCTCCTTGGCATCGATATCCACACCATGAGCTTCGGCCATGTGCATGCGTGGAAGCGAGCGAGCAATACGGGGCGGATCGAAGATACTGCGCGACTGCAAGAAGATCTCATCGATCTCCTCGAGAGTGCGGCCATTCGTCTCCGGGAAGAGGAAGTAAACAGTCGGCACGATGGCAGCGTTTAGCACGGCGAAGATAATATAGTACTGCCAGTCGATGGTAGCGAAACCAACGGGCGTGACCTCAGCAAGGAGGAAGTTGAACGTCCACACGGCGGCAGCGGAGATGGCGCTGATAGATGCTCGGCATTGGAGGGGAGCGACCTCTGTGGCGTATAAGAAGGTCAAGCCGGAGTATCCGACCGTGAAGATGAATTCGAAGACGAAAAGAAATACCACAGCACAGACCAAGCTACCGGTGTTATTTTGCAGGGAAGTTGTGCCAGCTAGGATGGCCATCGAGATTGACATCCCGACAGCACTCCACAACATAAGCACCCGACGACCGAGACGGTCGATAGTGAAATAAGCCAGGAGGCCGCCCAGCGGCTGTGTTAGGCACATGGACGCAGCGAGGATACGAGACTGGACGGGATCCAGCTTGAGATATTGTTCGAAGATGGTCGTGGCATAGAAAGTGATCAAATTGATTCCACACATCTGCTGGAACATCTGACCCATACAGGCGAGAACAGTGCGGTGGAACAGTCGCTGCTCGCCCATCTTCAACATATCTTTCCAGGAACCCGTCCCAGAGAGGGCTAGGGAGGTCTCGATATCGCGAATATCGAGGGTAATCTGTTCCGACTGAGGGTCAACGTCGTCCAGCGCCGCCAGAATCTCACGCGCCTCCTCAGTGCGACCTCTTTTTACCAGCCACCGGGGCGATTCAGGGAAGAACATCACAAAGCTCATGACCATCAGTGATAGCAGGACCTGGAAGACCAAGGGGAATCGCCAGGAAACCGAATTGGTCTTCACAAAGTAGAAGCCGAAGTCGACCCAGAGAGAGAAGGTGATACCGGCGCCGATGAAGATACCGTCTGTTACTACGTGCGCACCACGCTTGGTCGGTTTCGAGATCTCGGACTGCCAGACGGGTACGGTTGCGACGTAACCGCCGGTGCCATATCCGAGGACGAGCCGTGCAACGATAAACTGCGGAAGGGAGAAGGATGTTGCCATCAATATTGCACCAATCATTGAGATGAAGGAGGTGAACAGGATGACCTTCCGGCGGCCGAGCCTGTCACCGAATTGAATACATGATAGCGAACCAAATATTCCGCCAACGGTATATAGTGCGACGACCGTGCCTGAAACAATAGGGTATGAGAAAGGAGTCAAGTGGCGGAGATACGAAGCATCTGGTATTGATTTGCGCCCCGAATACAGTGATTGAGCTTACCTTGAATGGTCGAATTGTACGTCTTCTCTGCATCGGTTGCAGTCAGAGTATTCATTTGTGGGAAGGTCTCGGCGAAGGATTGCAAGGTCAATAGACCTCCCATCACACCTTGATTGTATCCATAGGTCACAAAGGCCGGACACACGACTAACCACATGATAGCCCTATTCAGGGAAGGGCCACGGAGGCCAAAATACGGCGCCATGGTGCAATATTGGTATTGAACAGAGGCAAATTCAAGCTCTAGAATTTCGAGATCATGCCACACCCAGTGCCCCGCCAAATCGATATGAGGTTGGATATAAAGATCATATATGCACTCATCTGAGTGTTAGACGGCGAACGCCGCCTACCGGACGATCTTGATACTGGTGGAGCCGAGCAGTACGTGGGGCGGCGTACCCCGGAGCGATGAAGCGCAGCTCCCATTGGCGAGGGTGTGGAACCGAAGACATATCCGGACCAGTCTTGGAGAAGAGTGGAGTAGAAATGCTCGAGAGCCATCCAACGGTAAGAAAATATTACCTAAAAGTGCTGATTTCCCCAGATTCCTCCATCACGGCATGTGGTGATGGCCGTTTCAAGGGACATGCGTTACCCCAGGAAGCTTAGCTGAACCCCTGGGGTCGTGGTGAAAAGCTGGGGTAAGCTGCACTCTACTGGGGGATTGGCTAGGCCGTGCAGCGGGCCTGCGCGTTTTTCATACATAACGGTTTGCTCCACGTCGGACCTGGCCGATGGAGAAGTTGGCGACAATTTGTGCCTTGGCCACGATAAGACGAACTGCGTGTCATTGATATTTGTCTTTTGGTGCATTTTCGAACTGCTATCCGAGATCTGATGCAACGGTTCCATAACTGTGGTCATCGAAATTGCATAAAAACTGGACGATAAACAGCAAGGGAGTGATATTTCCCCAGGCCTCGGTCTAGTACAACGGGTTAGTGCTATTAATACCAAGATGTCATGAAATACGCATATTCCACTTAATAATACTAGATCAGTTTATACCAATATACCATTTCGGTAAAAAATTACTGATATCACTATATCGGATAAAATTATACCATGATTCCGCTTGGCTTCTGCTCCACGGACCCTTTTCACAGCTCGGCTTTCATTCTTCCTTCACAGTAAACCTACTCCATGACCGTATCTTCGGCCCATAGATGAAAAACACAATGGGCACCGGGAACAATACGACGGTTAGACAACCTAGCAAAGTCATCGCCCAATTGACGCCAAGGTTGTGGAACTAGGTTGGATGATGATCAGCCTAATCCTTGCAGTGACAGGAAAAAATACAAAGCTCACCATCGCCGATGCGAACATGGGAAACCCAGCCCCCAGCCAAGAACGAAAGAGGGAATTAGCTGCCATCGCAGAATTTGCATATGTGGGATAAACATCCACGATGTAGTTGAGGCCCTGTCAATAGTCGTCAGTAGTTGTCAAATCGCCGGGATTCTCCAGTGTGGATAACGATACCTGCAAGAAGATTAATAGTACTCCTGAGCCCAAGAAGGCCCCAGATATAACCTGAGGAACCCAAGTTATGTGGGAATTTGACGTCCAGCCAAACCAAAACATGCCCACAGGCAATATGATACCTCCAACGATCATAGGAAGCAATCGCTCCTCTGGCTGAACTCGACCATTGCGGATGATGAACGTGCGATACCTCGTCAATGAAAATACAACTATAATCAGACAAGCGAAAAAAACACCACAAATGACAGCGACAAACGGCAATGCCCCAACACCATCATTCCAGCCACGCTCTTCTTGGAAGGAGATCGGATAAGCCACGAAACATAGGTACAGAAACCCATAGATGAAGCCGACGTAAAGGGTAAGAAGCAGAAGAATCGGTTCCTGCAAGAGCATTTGAAAAGGGCGCAGAAGGTATCGTACCGTGATATCGCGAGGACTCACTACCTTCTCTTCTACCTTTGCATGAAGAGCCCAGTTCTTGGTTTTGGTGCGCAGTCGCCTAGCGCGTTGCTTGAGTAATGTCCCCTCGAAGGTCTCGGGGATTACTAGCACTCCGATGCCAGCCATAACAAACGCCCAAATAGCTGTAATATACTCCGTCCAACGCCAGCCCAGGTAGGATATTGTTACGAACCCGCCGACGATTGGTCCAGCTACCGGGCCGATGAAGGTTGCCGCGGCGAAGATGGCCATTGCTATGCCTCTCTCTACGGGCTCGAACATATCGGCCAAGATACCGGATACCTAAGCAGGGAACAAATTCCAATGAGCGAGGGTCAATGCGGAGTTGGAATGGATGCAGCAGACTCACAATGGCAAGCGGTGCACTCGCAAACAGTCCGCCTAGAAAGCGACATATGAAGATAGTCTGCAAGTTCTGGGCTACCGCGACGGGGATCTGGAAGATTGCGAAGGCAAACATTCCCAGAAACAGCGGACGTTTCCGACCATACAGCTCAGACAGGGGGCCGAATATAATAGGACCAAAGGCGAAGCCGAGCACGAACAAACTGACACCTAACACCATTACGTCTTGGGAGACACCGAAATTTTTCGCTGTTTGTTTTGTTGCTGTACTGAAGACTGACGAGCCGAAAGTAACGCAAATTGTCATCAGTGCTAGCATTATGGTGATCACCCATTTCCTCCATGCGGAGAAATTCTTG
Organism: Penicillium cf. viridicatum; assembly: GCA_028974045.1. NCBI lineage: Eukaryota > Fungi > Ascomycota > Eurotiomycetes > Eurotiales > Aspergillaceae > Penicillium > Penicillium cf. viridicatum. The sequence continues at coordinate 4,279,329 of JAPQKQ010000006.1, read as the reverse complement.
GGCATCTCCTAGAATTGTGTTAGACCTGTACATACTGAAAGAGGAAATCGGATGCCATGCCGGATCATTTGGACCAACCCAGTCCACGATTATGTTTTCGTTCTCTTTCTCGGGTTTGCTTCCTGCAGAGCCCATGTTGCTTTCTAACGCATCGGGCACATCGTATGTGTCGCCATCGTCAAACATGGTCCGTACGCTAGCTGAATCATGCGCTGCTTCCCAGCTGCTGTGTAGAGATGGTGACGTTTGGGTCTCTTTATTAACCATTATAGAGATCCGTGGGGAACAATAAATGAGGGCGGGTGATTTGTTCGTGATGTACCAACCGTTGGCACTGAGTAGGTGGTCACCGAGCGCCCATTCATATACGCGCTGCAAGCACTGCAGGAGGTCTACCCTTTAGAAATAGTTTACTCGAAGCCATTTGTCAAAACAACGGGTGATCTTGCAACACGTCATAGCATCGATCTATCGATCCATCCATCGACGATGGACTAAGTCATGCGTGGTATAACGACGACATCGTTACGTATTTCCCCACGGAAGTTCAAGATAGAGGGCGGTTCGAACCTAAAGCAACCAAACAATGATCCCAGATGTTGGGATTGCTGATACGGATTCACTAGAAAGAAAGCCGAATATGTCTGTTCAGATAGTTGCATACACATACAGGGGATTTTGTACACTCCGGCCCCGGGCTTCATCCACTTCTGGCACCACATGAAAAGCTGGCACCACTCGTATCATCATGAATTGCTTTACCAGACACCCAGAGACCCATGCCACACTTTATCAAAATTAGCGTTTTGACAAATGGCCTAGTATTGGAAGTTTTGACATACCAAGCAAGCACCAATCGCGACAATAACCAGGTTGATAGCAGTTAGAGCCATATTTTTCCAGGAAGCCACGTACTGGCCTCGGTTCAAGAACAACCAGAATATACCACTCAAGCCGTCTTTTATTCAGGTCAGCACTATCAACGTTTAATGTGAACGGAATATCACTCACAGGTAAACCAACTAGCAAAAAGCGAAGTCTACTCAGTGAATCCATGTCAGTAGTTGTCTCACTTGCAATTCCCAGCCACACTCACGATCAGACTGAGTAAAGTATTGAATACAGGGATTGCCTCGGAAATAATCCAGGCTATCACCCATAACACAAAAGTGATCCCAATCCAGGACCCGATGGAGAAGAATGTGCGCTTCTTCATGTGATCAGTGCCCCTGAAAAGGCGGACGTATATATATTTTGCCGCAACATGCCCGTTGATGACACCAGACACGACAATCTACAATATGAAGTTAGGAACCTTTGATGTGAAGTAGAGAAATTTTCCAGGTATATCGCACCGTAGGAATAGCAATTCCATATGCAAGCTTTGCTGTTATTGGCTTTGTCGAACTCAGAGCGGGTGAAGCCACATCTTTCCCACCGTAGATGTATATAACAACGGCGGCTATCACATACATACTTGTATCGGTTATTTGAAGCAGGTATAGCGTTTTGGGATAGTCCGTTGGAGTCTCCATCTCGGAAATAAAGCCGAAGAAAGCCACATGGCCAGCTAGGTACAAATTAGTTGGAAAGGCTCGGATAGCCGATTAGTGTTGGCACTCACCATAAGCAAATACAATATTTGTCACGGCTAGAAATCCCTTTGAAAGACTGACTGTTGTAGTCGCGTTTATCGTGCCGTCACCCGGGCGCTGGATAGCAATGGCGATCATAGTAATCAAAAGTGCGCCGAGGATACTTGCGAAGGCTATGGTTATTAGCGAGGAGCCCACTGCAGAAGAGGTATCGATATACCTACAAGCAAACGAGAACCAGGAGACCTTGCGAAGAGTTCGAGGCAATGCAAATATAAACGAAACGATCAAGCCAACGATCCCAAATACAATCGAGCAAGTCCCATGATCTGTGATTGTATCCATCATGACACTAAACGTCAAGATATGACTCCCCATGACGAAGATAAGGAAAAGTAGCTGAGCCGAGCCCAAAAACTCCCTACCAAAGCGAGCTAGGCCGATGGGATGGAACATCACCTCCCCAGCGTCTCCCATACTATGTACTTGCGGGTATCGGAGTTTGAATTGGCCGATCACATATCCAGTATAGGTTGAGAGTATACCAAGTCCGACAATGAGAATGAGTGCGCTAGAAATCAGTGAGAATATTGTTTGGTGGGGAATTAACAGGAAGCAGTAGTAAACGTACGGGACAAGGCCTAGGACTGCCATAGCCGATGGAAGGGACAAAATACCAAGGGAGATGGTTTCTGCGATCATGATCATGCCGCATTGCCACCATTGCAAGGTCCGATACTTGACTGCGGCAAGTTCTTCATCCCCGAATGGGTCTGCAAGATGAGAGATATGGTCATCTTCCAATCGTTTTCTCTGTTCTTTTTCTATTGAGTAACTCCTTCTGCCAATGTCACGACTTGAAGTAGCGAGATGGTGAGAATCTGCCATGGCAGTGGCTGGGGTCGCTGTTGAGAGCTTCGTGGCAATCACGACTACGTTCGGTGATTACTAGGTCGATAGATACAAAGCAAATGCGTGGCAATGCCAGAATAAAATATTTTGGTCAATAAGGTCAATTTTAGCTGTAACTTGGTGATGTCATAGTGTGGGGAAAGCTTTACGGAGCTGGCATCCGCAGGATAAGAGCTGGGGAATGAACTTCGTTAATTTGTCAGGTGAAGACCTATAGCTGAAATGAGCGCTCACACTAAAATCTTCCAAGTGTATCGCAATTGATCGCTTTGTTGCGCTACCTAATAGCCCGATATAGAGATCATGTTCTGTGTGTGGTAGCTTTGGTGGTACAGCCTCGTGTTTGAAAAGATAATCCGCTGTCAGTGTCACCAATGATATGTCTAGATCCTTAGTATTGCTGACTTTCACATGCGATATTGTCCGATTGCATCCGAAGTTGGACCAAGCGCATCTGAAGTGGATATATATCTGGTTGTCACCCGTACTGAAATGGGTGTTAATTCAACTCTATACGTAAAGTTCATGACCATCACAGCTGAATTTGCAGGTTTAATTATTCAGACCATCTTGGCGGCTAGTATTTAGAGCAATGTGGGGTGAGTGTCTCCTATTAGGTGTGTTCGTTAAGTGTATAGCATTCCGGGCCTCCCGTGAGGGCGTCATCGTCTCTCCAAAAGCTCCACATCGTCGCGATCCACCGATATTTCAATACTCTTCATAATTCTGGTTTTCGCTGGAGAATTACTCAGCCGCGACCCGGGATATATTTCGTTCGATCGGTCGGAGTGTGGTGTGACTTTATGATTGGTTCGTGAATTGGATGCGTCGTCGGTATAGGCGAGCCCGTTCTCGTCAACGTAGGCCGCGATGAATGGTTTCATTAATGGAGCCGTGAGCACAAGAACGCTGAGTGCAACGTGAATTTCCGCCACAACGGTAGCAAAGCTCCCTTCGAGTGTTGGATCTGGCGAATTGACTTGTTGACTCATGTAATGGAGGTGGATCACGGAGATAGGTACGAGGCTGTAAGTATGTTGGGTTATTGTTAGTGTTGATGTAGGAAACTAGTTAGGGGAGAGCTCGCACGTACAAAAACCGACAGCTAAGCACCATAATTACAGTGACTTTGTTGCTTAGTGTCGTCTGCAGTCGCATGATTGCCCGGATAGGATAGAGTAACAGCACAGATTCAAAAATAATATCCATTGCTGTGACGGCCTGCCAGTGAGGGAACTAGACGGATACGAGTGAGCGAACATATTGTACTGACAGTTACCGTGACCTACCAAAACGGAGCATTGTTTGTTGATATCATGCCATGGATACCGATCACAGCGTACTGACAGTAGAACCATAGTAACAGGGGCACAGAGCAGAGTAACTGTGAGAAGAGCATAGCTCATCCATTGCGAGCTACGTAGAGTAATGGTCCTGTAAAAAAGTGCCGTTGACGCCTTTGATGAGGATATCTGCACTGTATCCAGCCTAGAAGGAGATGTCAAAAATGATATCGCATTCTCATCATAGCCACCAACCTTCTCGACCGAGTTCCAATCCTCATCGGCAATCAGAGACTTTGACTTTCCCCAGCCAAAGTGGATCTGCACAAAGACCACAGATACCTGTACCAAGGCAAGAATCTAGATTTATCTTAAGGTCAGTCACCAAGATCTTCTAAAAGAGTCCGCATTAGTTGAGACGGAAAGACATACCACAGTCGTCGCAAAAGTAACATCATCCAACTGACGGGCTCTTCTACTGTATGCAGAATGCACACGAATCCCCAGAGACGCCAGAATCAAAAATAACGAGAAAGATGCGATGACTATAATTACCCCATTATGGTTTGTTTCGGTATCCACTGTCAGCGGAGGGGTCATGCCCGATGGCACTGGGGAAGGAGTTGCCATGGCCAAAAGAAAGATACATATCCTGATCTGCTTCTAGGGGCTCGATGGAGGATATATTCATCTCGAGCCAAACAACCTGGCTGACTTAGAAATTTCACACCGTGATGCAGGGCATCCTAACCACGAATCGCAGATCTCTATCCACTCTCAGCCTGGATGTAAACTGAGGTTTGACCTTGGCGCATTAGCTGATCCACCGGGACTTGGAATGTGGATATACTGTTGGCTTCTTGTTTTGCGTCTTTAGCTTGATTTTGGATTTTGGGAATATATCAGTTTGCTTTTTTGTGAGATATCATGATCCTTGGCGGTCCGTATATGGATTGACAAGTCCCACGGAATATTCCGACAAATTCAAACCAATTGTGTCTATTGGTGGGACCATATATCGGCGGCACATTTGTAGCTATCGAGGTACTCTGTACCAAGTCATGGGGGCGAATGTATTGGTTTTGTCCAATATACCATTTCGCAGATCACTTAGGCGGTTAATGTTCCGGCAAGCACAAAATGGTGTTTCTCCCTGGTGTGGGATACCGTAGCTTTAGGAACCATAGAGCCTTGACGATTCGGTCAAAGTAAGGGCGAAGTTCTGCTAATCTCGATCTCGGTCGTCGGGTATGTACTCGGAGGGTTTAGTTGCATTGTTGCATTTACATTGTGCCGAATACAACATAATGAAATGATATCCAGTACCTTACCAAAGAATGATTTTTGCACCTAAAATTTGGGGTACTTCATAGGGAGTACGTGCGTAACTAATTCTCGTTTGCCTAATTGCAATCGCAACTAACAGGGTACACGGGGGATGACAGTATGTGCAGGCAAGACGCTAAAAATAAACACATACCGTAATATGAATCTCCCAGATCTCTCCATTTCATTATTTTCGACACCCATGTGATTTTGTTTGAGGCACATTCGTTTTAAATTGCCCCAGATTTATCCTAGTGGCAGTCTGACATGGTCAACCCGTCTCGGAACGACTTCCAAATCAAACCTTTTTGTACAACCCCGGAGTTTAATTGGTCTTACGTCCACACGGGAACATGCAGATGGAAGCCGACATACGGAATGAAATAAACGCTCTCCACGGGCGGAGAGACGATCAGAGCGGCAGCAACCCTCGAGTGGCGTTTTGATAGGTTCGTTGGTGAGTTCAGTTGAGACATCGATTTACGTGCTACAACCCAAGGAAGAGGCTTGGTGTTGGATTTCATTTGTTCCTTTCAAGGATACACGGGAGAGCTGATCCCAGAAAACACGGTATGGCGATTGACAGGGATAAAATATTAGTCCACCCGAGGATGAAAGGTCCTTCCTCACCAGATATGGATTCAAATGCGCCGTACTGCTTCAAAATACTCCCAATGTTCATAAAGGTTGAGCCGATTCCGGTCTGACACTTTGTCAAGGCTCTGCCATGTGGCCTTGTGTGCGGTATCGGTAGATTTTATCGCTCGTCCAGGGGTATGTAACATATAGGTGGGGTGAAGTTCGGCTCCAAAGTCGACTCGCTGTATCACTCTGGGGGATGTCTGCAGCGGAACAGCCGAGATTGCCCAGACTTGACAAAGCCAAGTCTCTCTCGTGCTTTTGTATCTCCGATCTCCGATCCTCTATTTCATCATTGATTAGTATCTAACATTTGAGGTCGACTCCTCTGTAACTAAACAGTCTTGATATGTTAACGCCTCTTGTTGACCGACGTCAGTTTCCAAAATGGCACCAGAAAGCCTGCAAACACACGATCGTATCACTTCCTTTGACAGGGTTCACACGATGGAAGAAGAACACACCACGAAAGGTCGACCAGAGATGGAGGGCAGCCCACAGGATCAGGATGATATGATACGTATGGGAAAAATTCAGGAATTGAAGGTGTTATGCGGTTCTCCTTGATGTAAATTGGACATCATGAACTGATACCTTTGAAGCGCAATTTTCGACCTCTTGCAGCACTGAGCTTTTCAGCGGTTCTTCAAGCTACCTGGGAGTTCATACTCATGTAAGAGGAAGTCTTTGTCAGCGGCATCACATAAGCCACTAATCCCGTCGTAATAGCTCAAACACGCAAGGTCTTGAAAATGGCGGCATCGCTGGTGTATTTTGGTCTTACATGTGGACCTTCGTTGGGTTTGGCTTCATCATTGTTTCGCTAGCGGAGATGGCTTCGATGTGAGTTCCAATTGATGGATCTCTTTCCTGATCGGATATTTCTCATATATCCTTGTTCGATGCACTAGGGCACCCACGTCAGGAGGCCAATACCATTGGGTATCGGAGTTTTCCTCACCTCATTACCAGAAGTTCTTGAGTTACACCACTGGTGAGATTCCTCGTGTAATGACCCCTGTCAATCGTTAACCCTTGCGATACAGGATGGATGTCCGTCTTAGCCTGGCAGGCAGGTGCTGCATCTGGGTCGTTTCTAACCGGGACTATCATCCAAGGTCTCATCTCCCTCCGTGACCCGAGCTATGAGCCGCAAAATTGGCATGGAACGCTATTTGTATTCGCGATGATAGCTGTGATATACATTTTCAACGTCTACGCAGCAAGTTGGATGCCCCGAATCCAGAACCTGCTTCTCGCGCTGCATTTGATATGCTGGGTCGTCATTGTGGTTGTCCTGTTCGCCATGGCTCCTCACAACTCCGCAAAAACCGTATTCACCTCGTTCCACAATGGTGGGAACTGGTCTACTATGGGTATGAGTTTGATGATTGGCCAAATCACAGCTATATACGGCTCTCTGAGTATGGATACTCCTAGATCACTATTCCAAGGTACAACGCTGACACAAAAGCACTGCTTACAGGCTCCGACGCCACGGCACACATGTCCGAAGAAGTCAAGGACGCAGGTCGATACGTGCCAATAGCCATCGCATGGGGATACATCGGCAACGGAATACTCGCATTGATAATAATCGTTGGATTCCTTTTCGCTCTACCCTCAGTACCCGACGCTCTCAACGACAGCACCGGGTTTCCCTTCATCTACGTATTCCGCCAATTTCTGTCCACCTCGGGTGTCAATGGCCTCACAGCAATAATTCTGGTTCCAGTTGTTTTCAGCAACATCCTCTTCAATGCGTCAACCGCACGCCAAACATATGCATTCGCACGGGATCGTGGTCTACCATTCGCAGACTGGATCTCGCGAGTTGACCCGCATCGGCAAATCCCAGTGCGAGCCATCGCGCTCTCCTGCATGATCAGCGGGTTGTTATCGCTAATCAACATCGGCTCGCAAGTTGCATTCAACGCGATTATCTCTCTCAATGTTGCGGCGCTAATGTACACATATGCGGTGTCGATCAGCTGCGTAATTTACCGGAAGATCGCCTGTCCCGAAACGTTGCCTCCTCGACGTTGGAGTCTTGGTACCTTCGGTCTTACAATAAATATAATTGGGCTGCTTTATGTTCTTTTTGCGCTCTTTTGGTCTTTCTGGCCTCCCAGTCCTTTACCTTCGGCGCGAGATTTCAATTGGAGTGTGGTCATCTTCGTTGGTGTGTTTATCGTTAGCCTTTTGATGTACACGTTCCAGGGCAGAAGGCATTATGTTGGCCCTGTTGTGACGGTCCAGCGGACCAATTGACATTATGGTTCGTTTTGGGTTTCCTATAGGCCCTACCTACATAGAAAGGCTATAGGCTAGGTACGAGATGATGACCATGAAATGAATATATGAATTTCGACTTGGAATTTCCACTCGGAATATCAGACGCTGTGGAGTAGACTGTCTACAAGGAAACATGTGATCATGATCTGGATTTTGAAGGATTTACCCATAGTATGGATCATCACTATGCGGGTCAAAGGTTGTTACCTGAGGCCATGTTTGTGTTCGTGGCCCTGTGGATTGGTGGCATATAAATAGGGAATAAATTCCCTGAAACCTCTCCTCCTCTTTATTGCCCTCCATCAGTTCACAGCCTTGGCGTATTATCACATCGAGTGTTGTAACATCTGTCATTGAACACAGTTGGATGCACAGTTCGATGCCAAGATGACCAGGGACCGTTCGTTATCCACTTGTTCAAAGCTGTGCAATGACGAGCCAAGTTAGCGCTGACACTATGATTTCATAGATCAGAGGTTCGATTTAGACGACAAGGGAAATGTCTAGGTTGAAGATCTTCCGAATGGCACACGCTTGTGTAAGACCATATCTAAACTCGAACCTCTCGAGACGTCGACTGGGAGCCATCACGAAAGAATTCCACCCATCTCTCTTCCCACGCACATGGTGTTGCTGCCTATGCTCAACGTTGTGGAGATGTTATGACACCTGAAAAATCTAGCACCAGTTGCCGACGTGGAAATGGCCCCTTAGAAGTTGTGTGGTTGTTTCGTGTCACAGCGCGGGCCCTTATATTGGGGGCGGTTGTTGTATCAACTGTTACTTTACAGCCAAACGTTCCAACGTCTGTTCACTATGTAAGTCGGTATGTGCTTACAATATTATATTCTAATCGAATTGCCGGGCTAGGGGTTGCTGTTCTGGGAACGAGACTCAGGAACACCAGTCCTAATGATGGAGCTGGTGCCGTGAGCTACATCCTTAATCCAGGTCCGTGCCATCCAAAGATTTTCCGTATATGTTGTACGTGACATGAACATAGCGAAATCACTAAATGGAGTCAAAAGTAGGTTGATTTGAGCAACAAACTCCTTCAATACTTGCGATCAAAAAAGCGCAAGAGAATGCTGGAATATGATAGCACATAGTATCAGTCGCCACCTGAGCAGCCCAGCATCAAAGCGAGGGGAAACTTCGAAGAGAAGCGCCAGGCACTTGGGTCAATCCACTCCATTTACATCCTCGTGGTGCAAGAAATAAATCGACTTTTCGGAACTCTATCCAAGGCGAATCAGCTAGAGTCTGATGAAGATACAGAGGAACGTGAAGAAGATCCAGTTATTGTCGGCTCTAATACAGATGTAGAAGATACGAAGGAAACTACTGTTGAGGCTGCTGTGAAGGTTGAGGAAATCGAAAAGAAGGATGTCAAAATTGTGGAGTCTGATTTGAAAAGGGAGGCAGAGGAGGAGAAACCTACAACGTCCAAGAAGTCCCGTGCAGCCGGGGGAAAAGGAAAAAAGGTCGTTAACGTTGAGAAGAAGTGATCGTACACATAGTTAGTCCCCGTGGGCGTTGTCCATGCTTGGACTTCCGCGGGTTGGCTCGTATGGCCCTGCTATGCCAACCGGGTTTCTTCTGCAATCATGTTCATGTCTAGTTTGGGGATTTCGGGGAAGTGTGTATCTTCGCTGTGATGGTTATGGTTCTTTCTATTTCAAGTACTACATGTCATTGATATTACTCCTTAAAAAACGACAGAAGAAAAGAGAAAGAAAAGAAAAAGAATACAACGTTAGTCTAGAATATTTCATAAATTTTGAGACAAGCACTTCAGAGAATCATACGTACGCTATAACCAGACATACGGGCGTTTCCCATTACGTTGTAATACTAATATATATGAAAGGCGAGGTACAAGCCCATCACATTCCCGGCCTCGCGCGATTCCGATTCCATATTATTCTTGAAAGGACATACTCCAATTCTCCAATTTCTCCAACACGATATTTCACCATAGAGGTAGAGACAAGGTCTAACCACGGCTCTGGAGAAATCGACCTCGGCACCCCACATCTCCTTCCCCTGAATTGGAATGGCCTGGGGTTATTGATGGATATTGAAGGACCAAATGTATTAACATGATCATTTCAACATAATAGAAAGAAGGTCTAATCAAGTTCATAGTATGAACGAGCACCATTACATACAGCTGAGATAGTATATTTTAGCATCGTCTGTATCAACCCAACATCAACACCAGTACACAATCTATCTAGTACCGTGGTCGTCCACCTGTCTTGGAAGACTCATTCTCTATCATCCTCACTCTTTCCATTCCAGGCCAACCAAGCGCCAACAATCAATAATTTTAAACCCGCCGCGGTCCACAAAGCCCCCATCATGCCAACGGAGCTATGAGCCCAGAGACCGCCCAAGATCACCCCGAACAACAAACACAAGACTGCGCCAACCCTCCGCATCTCCTCCGCATGACCGAATACCTTCCTCGATAGGAAATCAGGATGTGAAAACAAATCGCAATAATTACTAGTAAGAACAACACTAGTCAAGCCACCGAAGTTCAAAACACGACTCGTCACAGCCTGCCCACTACTCTGGAATGCGATGAGCGCGACCGGGACGAGGACCAACCAACTCAACGGCGCACCGCGAGCCGGCCGATAAATCGTAACGATAAAAGCGGCAAGACAGACACAGAAGGTTTGAGCAAGGAACGACGCACAGAGCACCCATCTCCGTCTCGCCGGGAAGACACGGTGGAAGGTGGCGAAGCACAGCGACCCCAGGCAGAACCCCGCAATAGAGACTCCAGACTTGATCCAGCGATCGTCTTCGGTGCCAACAAGACCTAGGCCAAAATATAGGGTGTTTCCGGTTTGCATGCTCACGAAGGAGCCCCATATGAGGACCGCGGAGCTGTCCAGGAGGCCGGTGATGACGTAAGAGAATAGCAGGACCAGGTCGCCGTGCGTAGGGTCGAGGTCGCTGCGCAGATGTTTGGATACCCGGGATAACTGAGAGGGCTTGGAGCGTCTGTGGTTGCCCAACAGGGCGTCTGTTTCGCCAGACATTGGTGGTGAGGTGAGGTGGTGGACAGATTGAAGTGAAGGGAAGTTGTTCATGCGGAGCCCGCGGCGTAGGAACTCGATCTCGATCTCGGCAAAGAATGACACTGCGTCATCCCCCTCAGGAGATCATCGCAGTGCGCTGAAATATAATCGGCAAATCTGTTGGAGTAAACAGTTGGAGACGCGATATGCGACCGGGATATGCGCAATGTCGTGACGTCGATGCGGAGAATAACATTTTCTGAGTTTACACACTGTGCATTTACCTTCTTAGAACTTCCTCTTTTCTCCTCCGTGTAATTAGTTCATTTTCAAGCTCACGATGCAGATTACACACTTTCTGTTAAACCTGGCATGTCTTCAGGCTACATGGGCTATCCCTGCCCCGGATCACAGCCTGCAGAAGCTACTACAAGTACCAGCCGGCCATCCCGCAGAATGGTTCGGTCAACAACCTATTTCAAGACACCCACCTTTCTCTCCGGGGCATCGAGACCCGTATGATCACAAGGTCGACTCTGTTGGCGATGAGCGACAGCCACTGCCGTTCCGCAATGGAGATGGTACTACGGTGATGGGACCGCGGAATCGAGATCGCGAGCGCCAGAACCCTGATCTTGTTCGTCCGCCGAGTACTGATCATGGCAGTATGCCTAATATGCGATGGAGTTTTGCGGATTCACATATTCGGATTGAGGTATGGTCATTGGAATATGAGATGTAGTACATTATTATCTAAACATGTCTGTATAGGAAGGTGGATGGACTCGACAAACAACTATCCGCGAGCTACCCACTAGCCGTGAACTCGCAGGTGTGAACATGCGTCTGGACCAAGGGGTCATCCGTGAACTCCATTGGCACACGGAAGCTGAATGGGCCTATGTTCTTGCTGGAAAAGTACGAGTCACTGCGCTGGACTTGGAAGGTGCCACTTTTATGGACGACTTGGAGGCAGGAGATCTGTGGTATTTCCCTGCCGGACATCCACATTCACTCCAAGGTCTCGGCGAAAATGGCACAGAGTTCCTTCTCATCTTTGATGATGGGAACTTCTCCGAAGAGTCCACTTTCGTCTTGACTGATTGGTTGGGTAAGTTAACTTGTCTGTCTCAATCTATGAAATATAAATACTAACGCTGTCTCCAGCGCACACTCCCAAAGCAGTTCTGGCAGAGAACTTCCGGATGTCTCCAGAACAATTCGACAATATCCCTACATCCGAGAAGTACATATTCCAAGGCTCAAACCCGGGAAGCATTGACCAGGAAAAGCCACGCACCTTCAAAAAGTCAAAGATAAACTTCACACACCATATGCACGCCCAAGAACCCCTTGAAACGAGCGGGGGTCGTGTGCGTATTACCGACTCCTCGAACTTCCCGATTTCCAAAACCGTAGCAGCCGCCCATCTAGAGATCGCCCCGGGCGCGCTACGGGAGATGCACTGGCACCCCAACGCGGACGAATGGTCCTATTTCAAGAAAGGTCGTGCGCGAGTTACGATCTTTGCCGCAGAAGGAAACGCTAGAACATTCAACTACATGGCCGGTGACGTCGGCATCGTGCCTCGGAATATGGGCCACTTCGTTGAGAACCTGAGTGACGATGAACCCCTGGAGGTTTTGGAAATCTTCCGGGCAGATCGATTCCGGGATTTCTCTCTGTTCCAATGGCTTGGTAGCTCACCACGCCGAATGATTGCTGAGAATATATTCCCCGGTGATGCTAAGGCGGCGGTGGAATTTTTGAAAAAGATCGAAGATGCTGAGAAGGATCCTATCAGGGACACCATCTGATTACAATTTAGATCGTTTAATAGCGGGTTCTGGGGTTTTGCAGATACACGATGAAATATGAGGTCTTTAAACGCATGGCACGACTGTGTAATGATGAAGTTGCAGGCAGATGATAAACGGATTTTATTTAGTATTTGCTTGGAAATACACGACCTATGTCATTGTTTGCTGGACTCCCTAGTCATGGAATTCCGAGTCCCGCTAAGGTCAATGGTAGGAAAATCAGAGATATGTACAAGGGCGGAAAGCTTCGCAGCTATTGCCTCGCCCTTTTAGAGGAATTATTCAAGCCGAGGTTACTTCGTGGGTTGACGTCTGGTATTTCTTTGAAGGACCACAGTACTCATAGCAGGAGGTCCTCTTCCTTGTTGGCTGGGATGGGCTGCTGGGCTTGTATCGTCCTCCCATGCCCTTGGTAGGTATCCCAGCTCCCCGTTCCGGCTATAGCGATGGAAGAAGATTAACTGGCCTTGAAGTGCGTCTTCGTATGGACCCCGTTCCATCATATGCGTGTTTTTGGGATTCATCAGCTGGGGCAAGTTCGGTCCGGTTACTAAACTCTCGATTGAGATTCATACGTAACACGTCGGCATGTCTTTTTTTGGCAGACTTTTGAGTCGTCTTTTCAGTGGTCCATTTTAGTAGTCTTTGTGTCAATCTTTCTAGATTTGCCTTTTTCTAGACATTTGTTAGATGATCCCATCCCCCGGCAGAATAAGCAGTTGTTTGCCGCATTCATAGGGTATAAATACCCTGCTCCTACCTTGCTTGAATGTCAAAGATTTCTTTCTCTCTCTCCTTCAGCCTTTAAACGGGAAGGTGCGATGGCTACTCCAGATGCGAGCAAAGAGGCTCAGGTAGTGTATATATCCGCACTGACAGCCCATGAGTTCTCTGTTTACTTCCAGCCAACAAGGCTCCACAAGGCTGTGTATAACGTCACTACTAGTAAGACTCTGGTAGCGGCATCGTCAGCGACAGTGTCAGCCGCTGCGACAGGAATAGGGGGTTGTGCGTTATACCTTAAGCGGAGCATTGAATCGCGATATACGAGCGTGGCGAGTAGTAAGTATGAGGAAAGAATTAGAGCAAATGCGTGGTGAGACTAAGGGATTCCGCGCGCGCAATAGAAAACTCCGTCGATAGGAGATAAGCTCAGTCACCACTATATTGTGCTCTGAACTCTGAACTCTCAACTCTCAACTCTGCTCTCACTACTGCTCTCACTACTGCTCTCACTACTGCTCTCTATACTGCTCTCACCACTCTATACTTGGTTTGTCTATTTACTTGCTTACATCCACTCACCTCACCTCACCTTACCTCACTATGCGCTACTCTCTCGTTCCACTTTCCTATACCCTTCTAATTGATATTAACTATTGTATACTAGCCTCCGGACACGATAGAAGCCGCGATACGAGCCGTGCTTTGGTACCAACTAGAGAACCTCCCCTACTAACCCTCTAATAAGTCGTGTCTCCCCTATCTAGCACGTCTCCTCGACTCGTGGCATATAGATTGTGCGTTCACCATCCCTAAATATCCCCACTTTGAGGTGAACGATATCGACCACCTCAGGGTCAATGCGGTATGTGTCGGCTGGATCTCGCTTGGGCTAACCTACTAACGGCGAACATAACAGATCCCCAATGGTGCTGCCCATATACACTTCGAGCTACTCGCCTAGGGCTATTACATGGTCGGAATCTGGGATACCCCTGGCCAACCCATTGAACCGGAACTATACCGCGCTGCAGGTAATCTCTTACGTGGACTGATCCGTGACTTCATCGCTGCGGTCACGGAGTATAGGCAGGTATAGTGTATAGAGGCTCATCGCGCTACCAAGGTAAGTACAGGGCTTTGTGTACGCGGGTATGTATATTCACTAACCCTGCCACCTTTGAAGACCATGCTTGCCTACGGACGGTGCTATCAGGAAGCCAAAGCACGGATGCCTGCCGAATACTGCCATATCCGCGCAGATCCTGATACTAGCCGGCCGGGCGTTCTCTTTGCGCGATCGTTCACGGAACCTATCATGTCACTGAGCCTCGATACTCCATCTCTCATGTTACCACATATTGATTCAAATTCAATCGTGATTATAGATTTTACGGGGAGGTAACCCTCCCTGTGGTCGTAGATAAAAAAAGTCCTAGAGTAAAGCGAAATGTTCGGTTTCATTGAAAGTTACAAGAGCCTAATGACAAAGGTAGTGGAATCGATAAAACTTCATCTAGCGATAGCACAAGCCTGCATCTCCGCTGACATCTCCCCAAGCTCAGCTGATATCCCTAGAATGAAGCCAGCCTCCTAGTATTTGCCTTGGTGTTTCTCGAGGGTTTCCTTTGCGACAATATAGGAATTTGGGGTGGGAAGGTAGAGGAGCGGGTCAATTGGAACACTGCCATCCTCATAAAGAGACAATACTGGATCATCGATATCGAAAGGTTCCAGGCGAACCGCAAGAACAAATTTCGAATGGTGAGGATTTTCAAAGAAAGCTTTTAAAGACGTCCAATCTCGCGTGAAAGCATCCGCTTGTGCATCACGATCTTCGCGTTCATCGTAACAGTGGACGCGAATGCTTTGTAGATCTAAACCCAATGCTTGGCAGTTTAGGCAACGCCGAATATTGTCACGAAACTGTTGGGCATTGGGGAAAACTCGAGGGTCCCAGGGAAATATGAATTGTGAACCTGGCACAGCCACTTGTCTGCTCTCAGCTTGCTCAATCGAAAGCGCCGTTTCGTGGTACATCGCAACGTTTGCGTTGTGTACCCAGTGTACCTCGACCTCAATGGGTCGTGATTGGTCACTTTTAGATGATTGGCGCACACTAGATAGGTCAGGGAGTACAGTCTGTGGCATCTGCATCCACGACGGGGCATGCGAGTCGTTCACAGTGCGGCCTTTTTTCATGACCTCTATATTTGCAAACCGATGCTTCCAATTTCCCTTGTGAAACCCACTGCCTAGATATCGGAGCACTTCCCAGCAACGATTGTAACTTTCAAGTTCGTTCTCCCCCTTGTCCGTCAGGGGACCAAGCTCGGGGCATGGAAAGTTGTCCATAGTTTCTGGGAAGGATAAGACACGACCGAGTTTGTTGGATGTATGGCGTTTCAAAAACTCCGCCTGTTCAATTTGCGTTCGCGACAGATTCTCTGCATCACTTGTATCCTTATATTGCTTGACGTTCAATACCATCTTCCACAAAGTCCAAGCCACAATTTTCCGTTTCTGGATGGTTTGGTGGTGTGGAGGATCTTTTGACTGCCAGGTCCATACCAACTCAGGAGATGAGTCCACAGCCACGATTTCGCTTCTCGATGCTGGATTGGATAAAAATTTGAATGCACCAACCTTTGTCATCTTTTGAGCCGCTGGTGCGAAGTACTTTTCGGCAAGCAAGGTAGGCCACGAGATAGCGAATTATCGGAGGTCTGAGGTATTCTGAAATCCGAGATATGCTGCCAACTGAGCCTCATGGTCTTCCAACTTCGTCCAGTTCTTCCCATTAAGTTTGACAGGCTGGAAATTGGTAGCCTTGGTGGGTCGTGCCGGCCTCAGTGATTTCGGGGCCACTTGTGCCTGTTAATAATGATAAGATGTTAGAATGTGCTGTCAATGTTGCTTATGCGTCAGTGTTCTTACGTTCTCTGAGGGTGGAGTATCAGATACCGGGGAGGCGGCCGTGCGCTTGTTTTGGGGTTGAAACAAGCTCATTGTGGGTACGCAGAGTTGTCACGCGCTGGAGGATAACACGGGTTAGTGACACGCAATCAAAAGAAACAAACGGGACACTAAGGGAACTCATTCGTGGGTGACAGTGCTGTCTACGCACAGTACTGTCAAGGACTTAGGGTCGTCGTGCGCTAGGATAAACACGGGGTAAATGGCTGGCGGAGGAGAAGGGTTGAGACATCATGAACTCACAGGTAACCACTGAGGGGTGGTGTTCAACAAGATGAAGAACGTCGAAGAGAAGTGTGGTTGAGCAGGGGAGAATAAGTGAATATTGGGGAGACGAAAAAGATTGGAGAACAAGTGGATGTTGAGGAGATGAAAGAGATTGGAGAATAAGGTAAGCTGCCACTTTGACAAGTTATTCTTCTTAAAGGTCTATAGCTTCAATATAAGGTTGTTTGTTGTTTCCAAATGACCGCCTGACATTGCAGAAGACATCCCATATCACGAGGAGAAAGGTTAAGCTACTACGTTGTTTTGAGCTTGATACTATGTCTTCTCGTTTCTTTATTTTTGGCTCCAATATTCTCGCTCACCACGTAGTTGTAGTCATATTAGTGTTCAACCCTTTTCCAAAAGAGGCTTTTGTCAAGTCAGTGTGAGTGGTCGATATATCCTATAACCTCCCTTTAATGGCTTTCGGCATGAAGATTCCTCTTCGCCGCTTGCCTATCTCTCCATTCACATTTCCATATATCAAGTAGAATTGAACAAATAACGACATATTGGTATTCCAATTATAGACTTTACCCCGAGGTATCCCTCCCCTCTTTAATAGATAGATAAAACCTTACGGGTCAGTGAACAGTCAGATTTCTTTTTCTTTTTAGAAAAGAAAGGTCAATACAGGTAAAAAGGTACCTTGGTTTAGAGTAATAGATTATGCTCTATAGATATATCATTCGAGCCGTAGCGGGAAGTATACGGTGAGATCGTTATTAGCGGGTTAATAACTTTATCTAGTGGTCCTAAGTCTAACATGATCTAATTCCACTTTCCTCAATGCTTAAAGATATAAGGGCTGGATGATCTGAATATCAAGTTGTGATTACAACCCTTTCAAGCGTTCGTAGAAGTATGACAAGCCGGATTTTGGCGTGTTCAGGATCATGGACATTCCGGAAAGGAATCCCCACATATGAAAGCAGTCATATACCATGGCTTAGAGGGGGAGGATAGTAGCACATTGTGCCGTGGAGCGCTATTGATTATTCTTCGCCTGATATCGAGTCAGTTGAGCAAGGTTCGGTTACTTCACCATAAGGTCGCACCGCTAAGTCTTTGATTTCCCCCGTTCATTGTCGCTTTTTGTAGGTTGATGGCTCGGTATTGTGCAGATCTTGACCGTCTCTTTTATGGGCAATAATGTGCGTTTGTTGGAGTCCTACTTTGAAGGTGAAAGCCTTGTTCTTCGCTCTTCTTATCTTTGCGAGTTATCTGAGCAGACAACCACTTCGATGGTTTTCAAGGGCTTCGCGGAGTGGTTCCTCGGTGATCCTGAGGGCGGCACGCTCTACGGGTCTTGTTTCTTTGGGTCGGGAAGGTGTTGGATGGGTTATAAATTGGTCTTTGGTTATGGTCGATTAGGTTTTGATTCCTTCTCGGCTGGTTTCTCGCGCTATTGATGTATGTGACGTATCATGCGTTTAATGTCCTCAATGGAAGCAAGTTGTAGTTTTGCAATTGTATCTCTCAAGCCCTTGCAATGTTATATCCGACGGCATTTTGTATTCGGAACACTGCTCTACCATATATAGTAAGGACATAGTCGGCTTGACTGCGGTATAAAGTCGCAGTGGAATAAGGGTTAATCGCTATGATAGCAATATTGAAGCCGTACGTGGATTTTTCACACAGATAATTTACCTTGGACTTTCAACAAATACATTTTGGGTGCAATTTGAAGTAAGAACAGGCTATATGCTCTAGCTACACGCCGTCGTCTACGGCTTTACGTCGTGGTTCATTATATGGGGGCGCTGGGCAGACAAATACAGTTATGAGCATAGCCTACACAACCACAATAAGCAATCACCGAGAATGAAAATCATTGGTTGTATCACATCGTGAAAGTTAGAAGGAGAATCGCAATAACGTATAGTCGACATCCATGTCCCGTATCTCAATCCTTCTATTCCACCCAGAGAGCAGTCGTAAGTGTCTCATTCAGAGTTTTCCTCAGGTTGGACAAAGACCTCCAGGATTCTCTTTCCTTCTTCAGCGTCATCGCTGTCCCAGGGCTTAAGGCCAAAGCAGTGCATGAAGGATGTCCAGCCGCCGTAGGATTTAACAATCGCCCGCTCGGCGGGGGTGAGAATGGGTTCTGTTACAGAAAGGTCAGCCATGGATTCCACGTTGTGTTGGATGTCACAAAGGCGGGGCGGATGGACATACGAAGTGCATCAGTCGCTGGCATTTTGGCGGTGGATGAGAGTCTTCACTTTACTAGTAGGGTTGAGGCAGGGGTCCCTAGTCCATGTCCCGATGTTAGCTGTTCAAAAACAGTCATTCTCAAGATATATTGATAAAACTCACAGTAAAATGGTTTCAAGAGTTGTACTGTGTTGGATGGGAAAATGGTGAAGAAGTGAGAAAAGTAAAATCAGAAAGTCTGGGACCAACAAACCACCAACTTTGGGAAGGTCCCCTGCGTTCCTGCCCGGGATACCGCATATACAACTAGGCCCAGAGCAAGCTGTGGACAAACGGATTTTGATCGTCATAGGTAATAGTTTTACTAGTAGTATGAAGCTCTGTGATGTATCAGAGCCGACCCGACTATCATTGGCCTTTAGGGGGTTATTACTTATTACTCTACCATGTACAACGTTGTATTACCAGGAACATGTGTATTTGCACCCCAGTACTTCCGCAATTGACCGCTCTTTCTACACCGCCTACCTATTCCTACTAGTATACGCGAATTATAGAGGCTACTACCCCTTTTCTCTCTATTCTTTTACATTTCTGATTATATCTCTATCTGCGTATATTGTTCAAGCACTATTACGCGAGATGAATATCAATATTAAGAATTGGCCTCCGTATTCGCCTAACCTAAACCCAATCGAGAACCTCTGGGCGTTCCAACGTTGTTAAAGGCTGATATATTTAAGGCTAAGACCTTGGTTACGCGAGAAGCCTAACAACAATGAGACCTGGGCAGAGCTAGTAAATGCAGCGCAGTATGCATGGGAGAGTCTAACGGTACATCACTTTGTTAATTTAGCAGATACTATGCCACACCGTGCAGAAGAGGTTATCAAGTACGAAGAGTGGCATACCAATTACTAGTTAGCTAAGGGGTTCTGAATGTGAAGTTTTATACCGGCAGAGAAGGAGTGGGTCTCGGGCCTTCCGATGTATTGGAGTGAAATGCCACTGTACTATCTCTAAGTGTGATAAAACCAGCCTCGGGAGTGAGTGAAAGTCGGAGCCCCTGTTGGGCTTTTGCCTGTGGAGGAAGAGGATTGATATGAAGAGCTTCTAACTACATCCCCGCTTGGTTTCGACGTGTCGAGAAACTAGGGTTGGGGCTTTTGTTAATCGAGAATTCTCAGACAGCTGCTGTGGCGGTTAGAAGTGGATAAGGGTGTTATTCTCCTGGCTGACGAATTGCAGGAAGTCATCCAAATCACTGTTATTCGGCGTACCAACGACAAAAACCGCGGGTTTTCCGTACGGCGCGGAGACGCGTGCAGTCTGACCAGCGTGGTACTTCTTTCCAGACCAAACGTGGGTGAAAGTTTGATTCTTGCCAGGGAAGTAAACCTTCACGCTAGTACGACCAGGGTCCAGCACTGGTGCGACGTATAAATCTGACCCAAGATAGAAGCTCTGGTAGCTGATTGCCTTGGCGACCTCGTCCTCCGGGTGGTAGATGACGGGCATGCGGAGTAAGGGCCAGCCCAGTTTCTTGCTTTCGGTTTCCAAAATACGGCGGCGATACTTGGCAAGACTTGCAAACAAGCGGGTGTTATAACCGAACCAAGAGTACGTGGTGGAATTGGTATAGAACTGGGCATTGACCTCAGGAACGTTGCCCTCGTGGGTACGAAAGACTACGCTTGAGACCGCGGCAAGTTCGCCCCATCGACCGAGCAATTCAGAAGAGCGGTTCACAACACCGTTACTATCCCAAGTAGTGGTGTATCCGCCAATTTCCATGTGACCGTGAGCATAGCCTGACAGACCCATGTGACCAATGACGGTCACGGCAGCTTTGATACCGTCGTTGACACCCCAGTTGGTGTTCTGGTCGCCTGCCCAGTATAGATTCATATGCCGGTTTGCCGCCATAGATGATGAGCGGTGGAACAGGATAGCGTCGGAGAATGAAGACACATTCTCTCCAATCCACTGGTGGAGAGCGGCCCACTCGCGAGGATAGGCGTTGTGGTAGAAGAAGGGATCAATGCTCCTGTTGGAGAATTGAGTGTCCGAGTAGATAGGGGTGTATTCGCCGAAGTCAGTCATGAATCCAGAGATATTCGCACTCCAGACTTGATCGAGCAGGACCTCCTTGAACCAGGATCGTCCAGCAGTGTTGGTGAGATCCAAAATACCAGCGTCAAGGCCGGGACCACTGGAAATAACGGATGTGCTATTGGTAGTGGAGTTTTGGATCATGTAACGACCCTTGCTGGCCTCTTCGTATAGGTTGGTGCGGTAGCCATCAGGTTTTGTGCTGACATTTGCCAGGAAGGGGTTGATGTATGCCAGGGTACGGACGTTGTGTAGATCCCGCAGAGACTGCACGAACTCCTTCCATGTCGGGTAGAGTGTGGTATCAGATTCCCAGTTCCACCAAAGACGAGATACGTTCAACGACATGTAGGATACGCTTTGTGAGTGTGTTCCAGACCAATCTTGGAGCCAAACTGCACCAATGGGACATCCAAGTTTAAGTCCTTGTTTGACAATCCGGTTCACCTTGCTCTGCCCACCTTGAATAGCAAGCACTGCACCGGTGTCAACCCACTCCGGTAACGCAACCATCTTGCCGGTATAATCTGTGAGCATGGAAATACCGTTAAGCATATTTTCGGCTTGCATGAAGTATCCGTCCAAGGTCAGACCATCATATCGCACAGTAACGGCATTAGGATCGGTGAAATCGAAGCTAGTGTAGGCAGAGCTCTCTTGTGTCAGGTGGAACACCCGAGATTTGGAGCTTATATACTGCGGGATTGCAGTGTACGTTGTGAAATGATCTCCGCCGGCGAAGAAGCTGTCCTGGCTTTCAAGACGAGTTGTGGGCTGGTCACCGCGACCCACACCTTGCTCGCGCGAGAATATGGGGACAGTCTGGTTTTTGAAGGAGGCAAACGATCCCTGCGCGCCAAGTCCGTAGAAGTCTTCCGATGGCGAAGAACGGTATGCCAGGAACAACTTCGTTGCTGCATCAGACGAACTTCCAGGGTCTACCTTGACGCTGAAAGCAATGCGATCGGGGAACTGCGACGGGACCCAGAAGGCGACAGAGAAATGAGTGGCATCACCACATCCGGTGAGTTGACCCTGAATTAACGCAGCATGGTCGTTTGAACTTCCTTGCCATGACCGAACAGCAACATCACGAATCTCCTGACCGGTACACTTGTTTTGGTCCACTTCGTTGATCTTGAAGTTACCGTTTGCGGCGATTACCTCGTCGCCTCCTGCACTGGCACTGAGAAATGGCTGGCCTGGCAGGGTCTCCCAGATTGACCGGCCACGGTGGGCAATAGACAGAAAGTTGGCACGTTCATTAACCGTGAGTTCGAAACCGTTTCCTAGGTGCCATGGAGCATGGACCGCAACGCACGGAGCTGCAAGTGATGCCCAAAGCCAAAGCCTAGGAGCACGCATGTTGGAATAAGACTGTGATCGGAGTCAGCAGGGTCCACGTGGCGATGGTCCAGCTTATATAGCCTTGCAGTCTCCATACTAGTAGGGTCTACAGACTCCTTGGATGACATCCGAGGAGATGCCTGTCCCACTTGGTGTATTCGTAGCAAGTGCTATCGGTCATCAATCTGTAGCTTTGAGAAAATCAATACGATAGCATGCACGTTTCTAATAGCGATCAGCCAATTTCATAACCTGAGTTGGCGATGCCAAAAGCTCACGGAGAAATAGGCTCCACAGCCGACAGCCCGTCGGCTTATCGCGTAGCGCCCCATCGGCAACGGACCTTACTGAGATAGAAAATCCGGGATTGGATTAATGTCAGCCCCTTGATAGGTCAGACAAATATGGGTCGCCTTCCATCTGTAGACTGTGAGGTGTACATATTTGTACTGCTCCGTACCGAGGTCCCTGATGTGGCCGGAAAGGGGACGGGTCGACCCCGGGATACCCGGCCTTCGAGGGGAAGTGGGGCGGACTCACCACGTGCTTGCTGAGATCACGTCTTCAACGCTAAAATGATATATACCTACATACGTACGCCATAGATAGGGTGATATTGCCTTGGAATAGTGATAGTATGAATGTATGGAGTATTTGGCTAACATGTAAGCGATATGTGCCACTTGTTGGGGTCACCCGGTTACATCTCTCAGGCATTCCTCTTAGGCACCCTAACAAGCCGATGTGCCAGAGCACCATCATCTAATTTGAGAACCGTTTGCTCCCACTTGAATCCTTGAATCTTAGGAAGAAGCTTGATCCAGACATAATAGTAAACTCCACACACCCCGATACTGTATTGATTGGTCAAGTCAGAGATATATAACAACGATAAGTAAGGACAGCAACAACTTACATTCCAAGAGCAACCGCGCAATATGTTGCATACCAAAAGCTCACATCACCTCCCTTAGCCCCAGTACTGGGCGGATACCACGGCATCACGACCATGTATAGGTTAGAAAGAATTGCGAATGCCACTGTAACGTGCCAGGCCTTGTAGTCCGGGGGCGGGAGATTGAGTCGTGCACGACGAATTCGAGTGACCACCAGGCCAATTGTGAGTATCGAGCCAAAGAAACTCGATGCGTAGACTCCGAGATCCACCACTATGTCCCAAAATTAGCAAACGGTCTTTTTAGTTCCCGCGTAGTCATCACACAGCAGGTCGGAAAGAAGACAAGGACGTACCGAAACTGAATGCATCACCAGCGGGCGGCGCCAGGATCATTAATACCGTTAAGCTCCATTTCACAAAGTAGGGGCCGAGCGGTGTTCCAAATGGCCTCGTCGAAGTCCAGAATGAAGTGAAAGGTAAAACACCTTGTCTATATCGAAACAACGAGTTAACACCACTTCCAAAATATACACCCTCTTTAATCACTAACCTTCCACACTCCCTAAGCATACGAGACTGTCCAATAAGCACAGCCAGGAGATTTCCAAAAGCACTCACGCAGATAAGGAAATTCAACGCCTTAGAGGCACCACCAGTTCCAAATACCTTCTCGAAAAAGACACCAGCCGCAACGACTTTCGAGTTTAGAATTTCCTCCTTGGTCGCAGCGCTAAAATAGGCAATATTGGCCAGTACATATAGAACTGCCGTAACTCCCAATGAGAGTGGAGCACTCCATTTCAAGGTTTTGGTAGGATTCTAATGCGAGTTAGAAAATGGAATTCGTCAAACTCTTATGTGAAAGACATACCCGGACTTCATTGACAACATTGAAAGCATTCTCATAGCCCGCAAAGGAGAACCAAACCTTGGTCAATGCATTGGTTGCTCCGTAGGCTGTGGCGCCGCTAGTACCCTCAAAGGCATTCCTGAAATTTGCCTTAGGGTCTTTCACTGAGGTATGACCTCCGAGAACCACCAAGCCAGTTATCGCGATGCTAAGTTTGGTCAGCTCTGCCGGTTAAATATATCTGTCTCGTAACTATATTGCGGGTCAACACGTACAATGTCAATGTCAATAGCTTGACTAGTCCGATGGCATTTGCCAGTCTCAAAGACCATCTGGTGTGAAACGCAAGAACTGTGACGCGATCATTAGCACGTATCACACAGATAGAAGGATTCTCACTCACCCAGTACTGCGACGGTATAGCAAGCTACAGCGACTCCCTTCAACTTCCACGGAGTAGCTTCCGAATCCGCAAGTTTGAAGAGATACTGGGCCAGGACTAGACAAAGTCAGTACTCGTCACTTCGCCATACACCAGAAATGCAATCATACCAATAGCATTACTGCTACTAAAGGAGAAAAGTACCGTCTGCATCGCAAAGACAGTAGGGAAGAAGTACTTGGGTCGGGGATACGACTGTTCCAAGTAGACAACCTCTGAACCGGACCGACTAGGGAAAGACGATGCAAATTCCATGTAGACCGACAGAGAGCTAGATGCCATCAAATATCCGATCACCCAATAGAACAATGAGAGGCCAACAGAGCCGGCACCTTTAAGGACCGTCGATGCTATTGTATGTGAGCATATCTTTAAACAATCCAGAGGGAGTTAAGGTGTACGTACGCGTTGAAAACACTCCCGTTCCAATCATTTTACTCAAATTCAAGAAAATCACAGTAACCCAACCGACCGAATACCCCAGCGGGGAATTAACCTCAACGGGCGCTCCCGATGCCTCCTGGTATGTGGCCTTGGAGGTGTTCCCGCCGATTTCGGTGGTAAATTGCAGACTATCATTGTCGCTGCTATCATATTGGGGGAGCTGTTCGGTATGTTCCCGTACGGGAGAGGGAATACCCATGTTTGGAGGCAGGAAGAAGGTTAAGGAGAATTGGGGTCTTGGTGAAATACATGGCGAGACATGGGATGTATATATATTCTTGTTCAACTTGGGCCCCCTCTACAATAACTGGGGCGCGGTTAGGAGAGCGGCAGGCCTCATCTACCCAGAAACTATAATAACATGATAAGACGGAATGACCCAGAAGAATTTTGGCCCTTGTGGCGTTTATGTTAAATTCTAGCTTCGGTTAGTATTGCCCTGATGCGCGCTCTAATCCTTGTTGGGTATCGTGCATGGTAGCTTCCAGAGGATATAGTTAAATGCTATCACCAGGTTGCAATGAGAAAGGAGAGAAATAAATTGGCGACCAGTTAGAAACTTGATGGGGTAGAACTTTATCAATGGCCAAGGAATTATGTGTTCAGTTGCGAGATGGCATGTACTATGGCGCAATAGTTTGCAACAGATCATGAGAATGAGGTGATACAAAATCAATGAGGGGTTCCGGAAATGATCGTCAGATCCAATTATATATTTGAATAAAATGCAAAACGACATGGGTATGCTGAAGGATCAAACTAGCAGGGAATATGTGGGGATTGATGAATCCCAACGGAGCAGGAAGTCGATGGATGAACGGGGGGAAATGGGCCTTGGGAAAAAAGGACTCGACCAACAGATTCCCACCCAAGAACAATTGCAAAACGAAGCGACCTTTCAATTCTTAAAACCGGTGATAGCTGCGTCCAGTTTCCATCTCCGGTCTGGATTTCTCAGGTCCTTTTGGAGGCGCACCCAGTATCAAGTTTCCCATAAGGGGCGACTTCCCCAGGAAGTGGGTGTAGCACTCATTTCAAACTCGATTCTTGCCGCATACACAATCTGACTGTGCTTCAAAACCGGGGCGTTGACAGGTTTCCCATCAACCTTCAAGCCACCAATGTATGGCTTCGTGGATGCCCCCGGAGCGCTAATTTCAAGCCTCCTCTCTCTACCATTGGCGACGGCTCCACCAGTTCTCGCTCCACTAGGAAGACGGATAGACACTTCCTCAAAGAACGGTGTCCCGACAATATAATCGTCACTGGCAGGATTGACGGGATAGAATCCCAACGCGGAAAGGACATACCAAGCACTCATCTGTCCCAAGTCTTCATTTCCGCCCAACCCTCCACTGGTCGCATTGTAGGTCTCCCAAGCAATATCCCTGATTATCTCAGCTGCTTGGTTGGGATAACCGAGAGCAGAATACAAATAGGGTACATGGTGACTTGGTTCGTTGGTATGATCATTGTGACCACCCTGGAAATGCGCATCCAACTTATCGCGGAAGGCTTCACGACCACCAAAAAGGGCGGCCAGTCCTTTCACATCATGCATCACATCAAACGTGTAGACCCAGTCATCGCCTTCGGTCCATCCAAGGGTGTTATTAACCCAAGTCCCGTTCGCGTTGCGAGCTTGCATAAACTCAGTCTCGTTGTTCCAAAGATACGCGTAATTTCCGCTTCGCTTCTTGAGGGCTTGTACGGTGGCGTTGTTCTCTCCCGCATGGGCAGCAACAACCGAGCAGGCATAATCATTGAATGCGTAGTCCAATGTGCGGCTACCGGCCTCGGACCAGCCGTCATTAGACACCCAGCCCTGCTTCATGTATGATGTGAGTCCAGCACGGGCCTCATATGAAGTGCCGGGCTCACGGTCATAGTACAAAGTATCGGTATCTTGATCAGGCGGGGTGTATGCATCCTTCTTGACTGCTTGCCAAGCCTTGCCAATATCAAAGCCCCTAAACCCTCGCTCTAGGGCGTTGGCAAGGACCACGTCTGCATTCGTCGCGATCATAATATTTGTCTCGACTAGGTTGGCCCACATTGGCAACCAACCAGACCAATCGAAGATGCGTAGCAAAGAGCGCATCATGCCGTTGACACGTTCCGGCGCGAAAAGGGTCAAAAGCGAGTGCTCGGCTCTGTATGTATCCCAAATTGACCAGGACTGGTAGTATGAGTCGTTCTCAGTGTGAACACTATCAGT
Source organism: Penicillium cf. viridicatum (assembly GCA_028974045.1). Lineage (NCBI taxonomy): Eukaryota > Fungi > Ascomycota > Eurotiomycetes > Eurotiales > Aspergillaceae > Penicillium > Penicillium cf. viridicatum. The sequence goes on along the minus strand of JAPQKQ010000006.1, from coordinate 4,251,987 downwards.
GTAGCCCGAGTAGAAAATACGCGGTGCACTCTCCTTCTTTGACGCTGGCTCGGAAAAGTCACTTGGATACTGGAGTGCATGAAACAGGCCAGTATACCAAATAGTGCGGGGGTCGTTATCCGGATGGGTCTTGTTGATGCCCTTGATGGATACCCTGCCCAACTTCTCAAGCCAGGCTGACTTCACCTTTTCAACAGTATCCTCGAAGGTGTGTTCATCTGGAGCCTGGATCTCAAGGTTCTTCCGTGCCTGTGCGACGCTAATGTACGAAACACCAGTGCGCACTTCGACGCGCGATGTCGAGTTGGCAAATTTCACATATGCACCAGTGAAATTCCCGTGTCGGTGGATCTCATCCTTTATAACCGAGCCTCCATTTGCCACACCAAATTCGGTAAACGGCTCAGAAAACCGGGATACAAAATATCCTTTGAACCACGAGGCTTTGTCCGGTCCGAGAAGGTAATCCTGACGCTCAGTGTTATAGCCGTAGATCTCTCGGCTATCGGCATCAATATGTACTTCGCCTGCCCAGTTCCGGCGCGAGGCTTGAATAAATACCCAGGGTTCTCCTTCGTCATTCAATTTTGTAGAGCTGTGTTGGAAGTCAAACCGAAGATGCCCAATATGAGAATCTGCAGACATAGCAACCTGAAACCCATCAGAAGGAATTCATGACGATTACGAAAAGCAAACAGATACCTGAATTGACCGCTCATACTCGTCACCATCTGTACCATGAAGCACAGACTCAATCTGCCGTTTTCGCGTCCGCCCATTGGCACCCTCCTTCACCTCATCCGGCACGGAGCCCGCACCACCGGGAACAGGCCCATCACCTACAACCTCCGCCGTGGAATTCCAGTCATGGTCCAAGAGCTGAGCAGCATTGACAAGGACCTCATAAACATGTGGCGTACTCCTCTCATCCTTCTTCCGGAACTGCAATCCTCGATTCTGAAATAGCGGCTGCACGTCGCCGATTCCCGGTGTCAGTACAATCTGACCGGCCTCGCCCATCCAAATAGCGGGTTGGTGCGTGGCCTGAAATCCATGTATGAGGCGGTCGCTGTCGCCGTAGGGCACTTGCGAGATGAAGTTCTCTCGGGTCTGCGGCGTCCAGCGGGTCATGCCGAACGGAGGGCTGACGGAGGGGATCATACCGCCGTTGCCATTTGGTGTTGTTCCGTAGGTGCCGATGAGGGGGTTGACAAATTTGAGAACACCGGCATTGTTGTGGTAGCTTGTGTTTGTCTTCGTCTCCGTAGTTGGCTGGGAGTATCCACCTCCTGCAAGCCCTGCTAGGAGTGGGAGCACGCAGAGCATGGTGATGGAGGAGCGTTGGTTGAAGACAAGTTCTCCCTGCATTTCCTGGGTCCCACTTTGTAGATCCAAGTCCCGAAAATTGACTTTTCTACCTTATAATGGTGAGATTGATCCCAATTCCCGAAATGCGGGGTTTGGTAGTACTGGCAGGTAGTAGCAACATTCCTTCTTCATTGGAAACTTTTGAAACTATTCCTTACCATTTTCAGGGATCTACTATGTTCATTTTATTTAGAATGGGTCTTCCCAGTCACTCGGCAACTCAGGCCTTGGGGAGTTACACAATCCGAATCAAAGAAGACATGGATTTTTGAAGATAATAAACAACCCTCATCTCATTTGAAATTGTTGAATTTTAGACATTTCGAAAAGCAAAGACAAAGATTAAAGCATCACTTTCATCACTTTCATCCATGAGAAAGTACAGAGACAACACTTGCCGTAGAAATCAACCTGATCAATCCATATGCACTGTCCTGAACAACCTATTACCAGTATCGGTAATCCCTCTGCCGGTGAATTGGTTGTTCGAAAAACGGAGGGCGACAAAGTACAGTCCGGTAAATCGACCAAGGGACCAAGCAATCCTGCTCGTGGAAATCGCCGGCGAGTGAATCACCCCAGCAACCACTACAATGCGAATGGTCGCATGAAGACTTCGGATATGTTGTACGAACTCCAATACTGATTTGCCAGTATTCACCACAGAGTCAACCAGTATGATTGTAGCTATATTCTTCAAATTGTCTTGGTGGAGGTCATTGGGTATCTTCGCGTGGTGAAACGTGCACAGCGGAAAGGCATCATTGACCCCGAAGGCCATTGCCTCCCCACCACGCATGAGCGGCACAATCAATGTTTCTTTCTCATTTAGGAGTCGATAACCGTCACTCTGATAGCCTTGAACATGCGGAATGGGGTAACATTCAATGCCAATGATCTCGGTACAGAATTCTGCTCCCAAATAGTATCCAACTCGCCGATGAACCTCTCGTAACGCAGGTCCGGAAATAGATGCATCACGCATTGGTGTCATGAGCAATTTGGCCGCAGGTCGGTCGGTGGCGTGAAGGACATACGGACGTTTGTATCTAGCAAGGACCGAATCAATGAAATGTCGATCTGTCAACCGGACAGAAGGCAGCCGAGGGGTATCAAGGCGCGGTGTTGCGTGTTGTGGTAGGACTGCCTGGCGCGGCTGGAACCCGTTCTTCCCAACGGCCTCTGCCAACCTTTTTTCCATACTCTTGCTTCGTGTGGTCTCTTCCCCGGTGACGACGATAGCCTCATTTGCCGCTTTCAGCATCTCCAGATCGAGGGGACTGTCCCCAAATGCAAAGACATAAAGCTGTCGAACGGTAGACAGATACCTGACCAATTCAGCTTTGACGGAGGGCGTGACAACAAGTCCGTCGCGGAGACGGCCACCGCCAATCACCTTCACAGTCAGCGAAAGGCCCTCTCTTTCAAGGACCTTCTCCCAAACAGATCGGATTCCACAGGTAATGACGATTGCATGGACATGTGTCGTTCTACGAACCAAGTGCAAGAGATCCTTAATATCACTATGCATGTGTATCAATGATGACACAGTCTCGCAACAGGCCTCAAATTCCACATCCCCAAGAGCCTCTTCATACAACAATGTTGCCTGGCGGAAGGCAGTGTAAGAATATCCCAGGGGACTGCTAAACAACGCTTTCAAGGGACTGTTGCTGTCGTCCTCAGTTGAGGCAGTGCGGACCTGCTCCCAGAAGAGCACTCCGCTATCTTCCTGGGCCAAGGTTTTGTCGGCGTCCAACACGATAACAGTTTCCAAGCGATCGGAGTCAGCGAGTATCTCATCCATCCTTTGTTCGGCAACATTCTTGTTGTATCCCTCAGAATGTGTCCGAAAATCCCGAATAATGCATACGAGCTTGCTGACAGATGCTAGCGGTGGCGATACCAGGGTGAAAAGGATGTTATGATGTCTGCATAGATGGCGAAGTTCGCTTATCTCAAATGCCTGCCACCTGGCCAGATGGGAGATCGATGTGCTTGGACGGCTCCGTTTGCCGTCATGGAATCGATATACCGCAATGATCTCAGCGGGGACATCCAGGTACAGGATGTGGGTGTACGTAGCCAGATCGCCTGGTGTACAAACTGACTGGCCGGCCTGATCTTCCTCCGCCCAGAACATGAGGTGCCCAGCAACGATAGCACTTTTCCCTGTGTTGCAACATTCCTGCTTGATTCTGGCTATGGCGAACTCGCGGCAATTGTTCTTGGCCTCTTCCGTCAAATTCTGGAACGCTTTAAGGCCCCCAGGTGTTACGGCCGCGATAATATCACTCCCATCGTAGAATGCAAAGTTGTCGTTGCCGAGTGCTGTCTTGAGTTTGTCCAGCCAAAAGGTCTTCCCGGACCCAGGGATGCCATACAGTCCAATAATAACTGGCTTAGCACAATCGGTAATCCCAAATTGGGTAGATTGTGGTTCATTGAGGTTGGGACAGTCATTAGAGTACATCATTCTGGAAGCCTGCATCGTGAATTCTGAAGGTGTAGAGGTGAGGAGGAACGGGAGTAGATTGAACTTGATCTTCAACGGAGAAAAGCGTGCTACTCAAAGAGGAGGTTAGCATAGACTAGCTGTTTTCAACCTATTTGATGATAAAGACCGTTCCTGAGTTGAATTCAATCATGAACCTGCTATCGAGAGGCAAAAAAGAAACAAAGGAAGTGAATCAACATGCAGACTTTGTCACATAATTCGAGCAACGAACACATAATCGGACCATGTACCATGCCGACATAATAACTTGTGATTCATGGAACCAGAGGCCAAATGCGTCTAAGCTGACGGCTTACTCGCTGAAAGTCCGTTTGATCAATCTCGTGGCGGGAAGCGACTTCATTGAGTTTGCGATCCTTGCTTGGGTTCACGACCTCGTTTACTAGTTTCCAGTTCCGGGCATTACAAAGGACAGCAGCGACTTTGTAAAATGACCATCGCGACGTGTATTTAGCCAACATGTACATGTAGATCAGGCTGGAGCGGAGGCCGGACAAGCAAGAAGGATTCCGTGTTCGAAACCCATCATATTGGGCCCGGGTGATTGAAAACAGAACATCTGAAGCCTCGCTAAGCTTTTCCCATCTTTTCTCTGCAAGTCGGCGCTCACATAATTCCTCTCGAAGTCGGTCTCGATGCCACGCGGCATGTGACTGCCGTTGAAGACTCAGCATCGTAAACCACCATCTTAATCTTGTACGTCCCCGAGAGCTCATTTCGTCCCCTTATTTTATGGAAGGCTGGTTTTTCAAGTAGTACCAGTGGTTAAAATTGAATGGGTAGTGAAACGATAAAGAGTAACTAAAGATGCAAGGCGTGTTGTGTCAAACGCAACTTCCTGACATCTTCACCACATATTTATCCCCCGACAGTTGGGAGGTGCAACCCGCGCATTAGATTTTCAGAAGATCCTATCTCTTATAAGAATCATATATCATACTGAATTCCGAATTTCTGCATTTATCTGTAAAGAATAGCATTTTCTATGTTTTCATAAACGGTAGAAAGAGTATGAAACCCTTCAGCCTAAAGGGCCAAGCGGGCCAAGCCACTAAAAATAGCCACGCCAGATCAGCCACCTGTGCCACGAAAAATAACAAGTGGCATGCGCGTCCCTATAGGGACGCGTGGATGATCTCTCTAAGAGTTTAAATAAACTCCACTTGCACTTCCTTGGCCATTTCGCACGTTTGAATTTTTCCATTTCTCGATTTTCCGACCCTGTTTATCGCACACCATGCCAGCCCTATATGCGGCGCTAGCCCAAAGCGCGGTGGAAACGGCCCCGCACCAACTGGCCCGGCGTGGCTTGAGTGTCAACCACACCCAAGCTGTCACCTTAGGGGTGATGGGAGCATATGTGGTAATCATCGCACTACTATGGAATCTACCATATGTCCGCTGGGTACTATGGCCCTTCAAGGTAAATACCACCAGCCCTATATTGACAGACTGCGACTAACCCCTTGATAGATGCTGGTGATTGCCTTCCATGAATTCGGCCATGCGATTACTGCCTGCTGTACCGGTGGAAAAGTCAAGTCTATCTCACTGGATCCACATGAAGGTGGTGTCACTGTCATGCAGGGCGGTATGAGTGCTATCACTCTGCCTGCTGGGTACCTGGGGTCATCAATTATTGGCGCTCTATTGATCTTCGCTGGATTTAATATCGTCGCCAGCAAGGTTGCCAGCATCATCCTCGGTGTCTGTTTTCTGCTCACCCTTTGGTGGGCACGGAGAGACTGGTTGACCATAGTGACTGTTCTTCTTGCAGTCGGGTTGTTGGTAGCATGCTGGTTCATTGTCCATGGTGAAGCCTTGCGCTGGGTCGTGGTATGTCTGATATTTCGATTTCCTCTGTTGTCGACTTATACTAATCCAATTTTCTCTACAGCTGTTTATTGGTGTCATGTCTGCTTTGTACAGTGTTTGGGATATTGTAAGTACCAGTTACACTCTCTTGGTTTATGTTGCTAATAACCTGTGCTCTAGTGCGACGATCTCATCCTTCGCAAAGTAAACAGCTCCGACGCCAGCGTCTTTGCAAAGAGATATGGTGGATCTTCCCAGTGCTGGGGAGTCATCTGGTCTCTCATATCCCTTGCTTTTATGGCCATTGGCATCATTGGTGGGATCGCAGCATTCCCTCAGTCATTCAGCCAACAGGAGTCCGATTCGCAGGACTTCATCTCGACTCGCTAGTGACTCTCGCAGGGTTACTTTGGGACATTACAAGTGAAAATAATGCTCTTTAATGAGATATGATAGTACGTTGGGGTATATTCGCACATAGCTTATGAATCCAATTTCCAATAATTTCAAATACCTGGACACTTTGATGGTGTTATGAGCAATCATATTATATATGGTCTTGTGCGGTACCAAAAAGGGATCTATCATTATGCAAGAGGAGATTCGTTCTTAGATGACTACTAGGTCGAATATAGCGACCATCCCATGAAGACCCAAAACAACTCCTTTCTCCGGATTCCAAAATGCCTCAGACATTTTCTCTCTTGTCCAGGTGGGTCATCAAGCGCACTCGTTAGGGTAATCTTTGATGACCAGTTTCATCGTACCAGGCCAATCCTTCCAAGGCACAACGTCACTCCAGTTGGTAAAAAAAATAAAAATCGGTAGTCCTTGAAATATTCATGGATGGGAAACAACCTATATATATATATGGGCATGATTTCTGGCACAACTATTCGATGCTCACCACATAGCAGCATTTGGCACGAACTAGACGCTTCCACCTCCGCACTGCACTGTATGCAAGGTACTGTGACTGGGCCTGATATACCGAGTGATCCTTCACCGCGAGTCGTAGATGCAAGATGATGAAACTAAGCGTTGGACGTTTCACTAGTTATCCAGCTACTAATCGTTTTCGGTTGGAGTTTTGGTCATAATACAGTCATGTTTTGTTTATTGCCTATTGTACAAGTACGTGAATGATAATTGCCGACAATTTATCGTGCATTCTCGGCCTCCAAGGCCTCTTCGTGCTGTAAAGCCATCTTGGCCATGACGTCCCGCGCCGCGACCTTAGCTTTCCGCTTCTCATTCATAGCGGCCTCGTCCCCATCATCATCTGGACCACCAGTTCGTTTCCCATTAGGAGAGCCAGTATTACGCTTGCTCTTTTTGTTGGGTGCTGTGTGAGCCTCAGGAGGGGCCTTGGTCGATTCTTGTGACTTATGCTGGTCCTCTCGACTAAGTTCATGGTTGATATTTGGGCCAAGGGATTGTGCACGCAAGCTGCGACGAGACGTGCGACGTCGCACTGTGTTTTGCTGGCCGTTTGATTCGACATCCCCCTGCGTGCTAGAAGGAGCGGTAGTGGGTGATTCGGTGGAATCGGGGATGGTGGGTTGGCTGATCGATTTTCTCGGCCTGCCAGGTTGTCTTTTCTGAGGAACAGCTTGGGGCTCTGGGGGGGCTGTTTGGGGGCTATCCTCGACCGGCGCACCCAGACGTGGGCGTTTGGCTATGGTTTGCTGTAGGGTATATGATTGGCATTGAAGGGAGTTAGAGGTGCTTTGGGGCTCTCGAGCAGGCATATGCACCTCTAGGGACTTCAGTTGCTCTTGTGCCGGTGACCCGTTGGTAATTGCAGCTTGGCGTTCGTCATTGAGAGGAACACGAGAGCTATACATCGGCGGATCTGATAGCGACATTTCGTCCACCATATTGTCTTCGTCGAACGAGTCCGCGATTGCCTGACTGCGATCGCTCGGGAATGCGTCAGGCCAGTTACGTTTTCGGCCCGCTTGAAGCAAGCCGGGGCTCCGAACTTCGGGGAGCGCAGAGTTCATGTTCATTATCGACAACGACTCTTGCTGCTGTGGCAGGGTCACTCCCATGTAGCGATTCTTCAGTTTCAGCGCTTCAATCTCCAACTTCAGTTTCTCGATCTCGTCAGACTTGGACTTTAGCTCCTTCAGCACCATAGCAATCATGTCAAAGTCTTGTCCTTGCAGTATAGAGCCTTCGCCCAGATTTCGGCCGGGTCCATTCAACTCAATTCGAAGTGCTGTAAATGAATGTTTGAGATCTGACATTGTGTCTTGGAGGTGGTTCACTGAGTTGGAAATCTGATCAATGCTTCTACCCTGGTGAAGCATTTGTGTTTGCATAGAGGGATCAAGGGTAATGGGATCTGTGCGGCCAGCTGGCACTAGTGCACTGCCCTGGACGAGGTCGGGGTTTCGGCGCGGAGGTTCTTTTGGGGGACAAATCAGTCGTTCGAGGGCCCCCTGTTTGAAGACGGGCTGCACCGTTCGCATCGTAACAATCTCTCTAAAAGCAACTTTCGACATTTTCCACAGAATATTCATCCTAAGAACAGATTAGCAGTGGGAAGCGCCGGTCTTGGTCCACAGCCACTTACCCGTTGTCAAGTGGACAAAGTACTCCCATCCGTTGCTGACAGAGTTTACATGACACTTCTTGGATGACACGGCCACGTAACAGTGTCATATCCGATGTCTGAGGGATTTGCTTCCGCTCTGACGAAACGGCGATGCGATGGAGGTCGACACTGAGCCATGCTGTTGGGATTGAGTAGGCATTAGATAGTTTGGCCCACTCATTCTCCAGTGCGGCCAGCGAGCTGGAGCACCGAGCACACTGACACAAAATGCCAGGCCGTGTGAGATGAGATAGATCCATCTTTCCGCGACCAGTGTGAGGAGTTAGAGAGTCAGTAAGATTGTGCGGGCTTGAACCACTGAAGCGCATTGCCCGCCCGCGGCCACCCAAGGCTGACTCAGCGGTCGAGGCCGTCCGTTGGACGCACTAGTCCCAATTTGGTTATCGATAAGGACTACTTGCGGTGGCGTCATAGCAGCGGAGGCATCGAGTTACAGATTATACACTTCTGATAGGTGAAACACGACTTTTAGGTTGTGTTCCTGGACTGGGATGAATTGTGTGCTTATCCCCCGATCACCAGTGTGATCTGCTGCACATCGACGATATCTATATTGCCCGGTTCCACAATGTAGCATCCATTCTGTCCCCGATCACGTGTCGGCTCCCCTCTTTCCCCAATTCCCTCGACTCATCTGCGCTTGCTGTCGCAAAACTCATCCATGAATCGCTTGTTTCACCCGATCTGTCGGTCTTCCTCGGCACTTCGAGTAATAGCCCCACGCGGAGGAAAAATAATCCTTCCAGTCGCCATGGCACAACTCTCTACTGATGCCCTCGCTCGTGCCTCGGCAGTCATTGGCACCAGTGACAAGAAGCCCACAGCCTGGCATGGGGCTGGAGCTGCTGAGTTCGACCTCCGAAGTATGACTCAATCGAGAAATGGAATGACGGAATTGAAGCTGATCTGAGTCAGGCGATACAATGACGAAGCCTACACCGTCGATGCTCGAAGCGATCTGCCAAACAACTCTTCTGGATGATGTGTTTGAGGAGGATCCAGTCACCAACGAGCTGCAAAGCTATGTTGCCGAAATCACCAAACACGAGGAAAGTCTGTTGGTCCTTTCCGGGACAATGGGAAACCAGGTGGCCATTCGCTCGCATCTCGCCCAGCCCCCTCACTCAGTATTGTGCGATCATAGATCACACATCATTTGTTATGAAGCCGGTGGAGTGAGCGCTTGGACGGGTGCCACCGTGAGCCCTGTTATTCCCAAAAATGGGGTGCATTTGACGTTGGAAGATATCAAAAAGCATGCAGTGCTTAGTGATAATATTCATTATTGTCCGACCAAATTAATCAGTTTGGAGAATACCCTGGATGGGATGATTATGCCGCTCGCTGAGGCGAAGCGCATTGTGGAATGGGCTCATGCTAATGACATCAAGGTCCACTTGGACGGTGCCCGGCTGTGGGAGGCCGTCGTGTCCGGTGCTGGGAGCTTGCCTGAATATACAAGCCTGTTTGATAGCGTTAGTCTTTGCTTCTCGAAGGGGCTGGGGGCACCCATTGGAAGTATCATTGTGGGCTCCCAAGAGTTTATCAAGAAAGCGCGTTGGTTCCGCAAATCTATCGGCGGTGGTGCCCGACAGACGGGCGTGATTGCAGCTGCGGCCCGGGTTGCACTCACTGAAACTTTTGGCACAGACCCCAAAGGCCAGACCGGAAAGCTTGCAGCAACACATAAAAAGGCGAAGCGCGTAGCCGATCTGTGGACTAGTCGTGGTGGGAAGCTGGAGTACCCCCTGCACACCAACATGGTTTGGTTGGATCTCGAGGCATCAGGAGTGGGGCCAAATGACCTGGCTGAGATTGGACAGCAAAAAGGGCTGAGATTGATGGGTGGCCGCGTCGTGGTCCATTACCGTAAGTGTTTCCTTAATCTGCCTTGGGGCCGGGATGCATGGCTCAAAATCTGACCTGTCACAGAGGTATCGGATGAAGCGCTCGCACGACTGGAACAAGTGTTCGATACTGCACTGAAGGGTGATTTCAAACGTAGTGAAGATGTTAGCAAGCCGTACGGGAGTAAGTAGTTGAAGCAAATAATAACTGAATCTAGTTAGTTTACATCCAGGTGTAAATATATGAAAGCCTTGCTTTACTATGCAGATGCAGAGATGCCCGTATGTTTTTCTTTTTTCATAGATCGAACTCGAGACGATTCCACGGTTAACCCCCGCTATATCCCGCTTGACCAATCAACGCGCTTGTCGCCTGATGAGTAAGGAGTTTACGCGCCTTAGGAACGCGTCGTTGCCTGAGGTACCGAGTCACGATTGTTGCGGCTCGTTCTTGGTCTTGTTCCTCGGACGACGACCTTCCAAGGAGTGCGATTTTGCGTCCCGGTGTCCCCATTTTTATCTTTCTCCGTGGACAGGTCGATAGGAAATCTTTCAAGCTGTGTGAGTTCATTCTCGATCTCGAGTCGATGCTACACGAAGGCCTCTCCAAGCTTCCAAAAGACATTTGCTAATTTGTTGGAACGGAATTCCACAGACATACCTCCTGGCCCACTCGAAATCACAGCATACAGTCCCTTCCTTAATTCGAGCATTGTTAATACGCAAATACCATTGGGCAACATCTCATTGAACGGCATCTTGACGGTCCGGTATCCCTCCACCGGTAGACATCTTTAATACCAGGATCGAGCCCTGTATTCTTATGGCTTGCGGACAAGGGTTGGATAGACTCACTACTAATTCCATGGGCAGCGTCGTCATCTCTGTTGACCAACACTGCCTTTGAGGAGAGTTGAGGAGGGACACCCCACTCTGCAAGGCATACGGTTCACTTGTCGCTCACCCATTGCCTATTCCGGTCCTTGCAATCACTGAACCGAACATTTGTGACCAATCCTTTGATCAAGCGACCCATACCCTGGTGAATGGGTCATTGGTCTTGAAACATACGTATCGTTATCTTACCCAACCTTTGCCCGGGTGTGCGGTTCCTCAGCCCTAGTACCCATCCATTCCCCTCGAGGTATATATACAAACTCTCCCTTGCCTTTACTTCTTGGCGCAACCTTACTGACATATTATATCTCCAGTCTACGACGTTAATGACCCTTTTACGCACATTTCCTTTACTGGCCTCGCGGCACATATACCCTACCCTATCGGATCTGTACCTGTAGTTCATTTCTCTGTTCATTCTCCTAACACCTTCATTTGCACTTTCATTCATCCTCATAATGGAAGCCACTCAGGAATCCACCCAGCCATGTGCTGATCCTCGCCGAATGGGAATGCATAACTCTGGCATCCAAGATTCAGACTTGGCCGACATCATCTGTATCCTCCATCCAAACTCGCATGCTGCCCATGATGCTGTTGGTGCCACTGGAGGAATATGTGCTCAGCATATACTCCAAAGGGACATACTAGAGCACGAATCCTCTCACACAGCAGCATTAGATTTGGCATTGAGGCTCTCGTCAAAAGTTCACAACCTGGGACTTGGTTTCTGCTTCGGTCGCAATCGCTCTCGCTGTGATGTTCTTCTGAGTGTTGATGACGATGCTAAACGAGTGTCGAACACTCACTTTCGCATATTTCTAACCGAGGACGGTATTCTTATGCTCCAGGATACGTCGACAAATGGTACCATTGTGGACAATTGCCGCCTGCGAAAATCTCAGAAGGATGGGAACAGTCGAATGCTCACAAATGGATCCGTCATTCAAGTCGTCACCGGATCCCAAACCTCCGACGAGGTCCGCTTTGTGGTTCGAATTCCGTCACGAGAAGGATTCGCTGTCCAATATCACCAGAACTTGTTTCGCTATTTCGAAAGAGTTCATGCTCATTCCCCGGCGCATAAAGAACGACAGGGCCCAGGCCCGTCGGCCTTGGCGTGGTCGTCCGCCAATGCATATGGCATGCATTGGACAGGTGGTGCCGAGTACAACGTGACTGGACAGATCGGAAAGGGGGCCTTCGCCACTGTGTACAAGATTGCAACAAAGCAACATGGCGCCATCTATGCTGCAAAGGAACTCGACAAGCGCCGGTTCATGAAAAACGGTATCCTTGATCAAAAGGTTGATAATGAGATGAAAATCATGAGAGATCTCACACATGTAAGCGATGTTTTTCAGTTTGCCTAGTAACGATAGAACTAACGCGCCGCAGCCGAATATCGTTCAATACATCAATCACCACGAGCATGATCGATGGATCTACATCATCATGGAGTATGTGCCAGGCGGCGAGTTGTCGACATACCTGCAGACCCAGGGAAGAATTGCTGAGGAGATGGTGAGAACGATCGCACGACAAACGTTACGAGCACTTCACTATTTGCATAAACGCCGCATCACCCATCGGGATATCAAACCGGACAACATCTTGATTGCCTCGCTGGACCCGCTCAGAATCAAATTATCGGACTTTGGGTTGTCGAAAGTGGTGGAGCAGGAAACCTTTTTAAAGACTTTTTGTGGAACACTTCTGTACTGTGCGCCAGAGGTGTACCCGGACTATGATCAATACCGCCGTGGCGAGCTCCGAAAGAGGCGTCGCGTTGGAGACCCGTAAGTCACTAATTTCTTTTTCTCTTAGGAAGCCTCCGCTGATATTCAAAGACCGCCCAAAACATCTCCGTACAGCCAATCTGTTGACATGTGGTCGTTAGGGGCAGTTCTTTTCCATATCCTGTCTGGCGTTCCACCATACTCAGGGCGTGCAGAAGATCGAGGTGTCCAAATGCTTCGTACTATTATGACAAGTGATGCTGATTTCGATGCCTTGCGCAAGGCCGGCGTGTCCGAATCTGGCATTGACTTTGTCGCCCAGCTTCTCAACCGGGACCCTTTCTCTCGTCCGACAGAGAAGGAGTGTTTCCAGCACCCTTGGATTGCGGAGGTCCCTGATGTGGATGAGTATGAGGATGATGACGACTTGCTATATGACCATCAAGATGGGCTTTCAATTATTGGCGAGGATGCTGAGGACGAGCTAGACGCTTCACAATTGTCTATCGCTGAGGGTCCGGGGTACGTACATGAAGCCGACGGCGAAGAAGGTAGCAGCAGTGAAGAAATCTCCAAACGGCCTCGGATTGAGTACATTCCCACCGATGTTCGCTATCCCAGTCTTCCCAATATTGAGAGCTTCCAAGATGGGCAGGCGGTGGTGGACAATCATGCCAAACGTTTGTTCGGCGAGGTTTCTGCCTCGGCTCTGCGCAGCTCCCACGCACTCGGCAATATGGATGCATACGACGCAAACAATTTTCACGTTGACTTTCTCTCTTCCGGTGAGTCGATGATGAGCGACGATCCCAACGAGTCGATTATTTCCCTCCCGGCGGTTCCCTTCGGTGGCACTGCGCCCAGTTTGATGGGTGCAGAGAAGCTCGTTGGGCAACTCAACATGAATTCCTTGAACCCCGCTCTGCAACTCAAGGGTGGCCCGGTTAACAAATCCTCCTTGCGGCAGACCACTCCTGGGCACATCAAGGACGGGATGTCAGCTAGTACACTCAACAGGGATTCTGTGCCGCCGACTTCGAGTCCTAAGGAACAACCTGTCTCGAGTCCCCAGGAGCCAACCCCAAAAGCAAAGTTCACACGTCGGATTGACCTTGCTCTTGCAATCCCCGACACAGCCAGCGAGGCATCCAGCGATAATAGTGCCCACAACAGCCGCCGTAACACTGCTCCCAACGACCCCTCTCTCCCCTCCAAATCACAATACGATGCCGAGTTTGCTATTACCCTTGATGCGCAGACAGGCCAAGCTATCTTGGATCAGATCAATGCGGAGGAATCAGACCCGTCAGATCCGATTGTTCACCGACCCAACTCCCCGTCTATTCCTCCCATGCTGTCAGATCCCGAGTTCGCCAAACCACCAAAGAGATATGGAAAGTTGAAGAGTCTCCCCGGTTCGATATTCGACTTGACAATCTACCTTGAGGATAGGCTCACCTCATGGGGTCGAGGCCCGTTAGCGACTGTTAAGCATGCCGACCGCATGGACACAAGGATCCCCGCCTATGCCCTAGAGGTAACATTCTGGACTCCAGGAATCGAAGCGAGGATCGCAGCAGGTGAAAGCTGGCTCGAAATCCCAGGTGTGATGGCTATTCTCTCCACCAAAGCGCGTTCTGGCATCTGGGTAAACGACACACTGCTGCGCCGTGGCTCTATGACCGAGGATGGTCCCGAGGCTTTACAATTTGGGAAGCTCTACACAGGCGACATCATTACTGTGTACCAAAACAAAGACCGAACGAAGTTCCTCAAGTTCCAGTGCGACTTCACCCATGGCGAAAGTGCCCAGCCTCGGCCCGGACACGAAGCCGGGTTCATGGTGCGACAGGCTCTTATGGCCAAGGCTGGCGGGGCGGCGAACCGAATGCCGATTCGGCCCCAATGCAAGGATCGGGATTAGATTGAGATCTGGCGTTATTAGTCTTTCCGCTTTGGACGTAGATTGATAGGAATTGCGTGGTCCGGTGGGAATTAATCGTTACATATTTTCTATGCTCCACAATGGTCTTTGTCCGCAAGCAGTCGAAGTAGATGTAGAGAAGTGGAGCCGATCTCCGCCAATCGATCTATACTTGAATAGTTCATAGGTTAAACTGGATTAATGTCAACTGTGCTAATTGTCAACTGTGCAGTGTGTAGTGATCAGAGATACAAAATCAAGGATTTAAAGTATTGAGGCTCATTTGACATCCAAATCCAATTTCCCCTTCAACCAAGGGAAGGATCGAAACCTAAATCGCACCTACTCCAGGACCGTGGCATCGGACGTACCCGCATTCGGCCTCAAGTTCCTTCGCATCTCGAATCCGGCACATAACGTGCAACACACGTTTAATGATGTTTGGTGTGTCTTAACTACTTACTTCTCTTCCTAACTTCACGTCACTCGTTACATCTCTCTGACCTCACAACAAATTCATCCCTTCGCTCGTACTTTCCCTCCGGCCAACATACTCAAGATTCACAACAATCACTCTCTAGCAAGTCACTGTTTAGCGCCGATCACCGCGATGACCTTATCGCGATCACCCTCTCCCCACCCGGGCGGGGGTGGTCCAGCCCGGGACTTGTTCCGGCTAGCGGCACTGTATCACCGAACGGTCCATCGCCCGGTTCGATATCCCCAGGTACACCAGGTGGCATATCATGGGCAGCAGCCAAAGCAAAAAGCGACGAGGTGCGCGGGTATCCATCATTCTCAACACGCAATGGCGGCTTCTTCTCTCGCCAACGACACAAGATCTCGACTCGCTTTCATAGCGTTCGAAGGCTTTCCTCACGCGAATATGTCGATAAGGATGATTTTGGGCGGGAATGGAAGCGTGCAGGCAGTGGTTGTGGCCTGCTAGGTGCCTTGCGGATACCAGTGCGCCGGGGCCGGTTCCGGCTGCTGTTGGCATTGTTGTTGGTGTGGGTTGGGTATCTATTTTTCTGGACGAGTAAGTGATTTCTACTACGATGAATTTTTTTCGACGTGTTATTCTAACAACATTCCAGGCATTATCCAAACATACCGACGATCACCCATAGGTGGTGGGAGCAAATTCGTCATCATACTCGGATCGAATGTGGAGGGCGGCGTCATGGAATGGAAGGGTGCACGTGAATGGGCCATTGAACGCAACAGCATATGGAACAAGAAGAGATATACACAAAAGTGGGGATACGAGCTCGAACTGGCTAATCTGCTGGCCAAGAAGCGATATTCACATGAATGGCGAGAGAGCTGGGAGAAGAGCGATGTGATCCGCGAAGCCATGCGCAAGTACCCAGACGCAGAGTGGTTTTGGTGGCTTGACTTGAACACCTGGGTTATGGAATACGGCACATCCCTCCAACACCATCTATTCAGTGACCTCGAGTCCCACGTTTACCGCGATATTACCGCCTATAACCCTCTCAACATCACCCATCCACTCCCTGAGTTCTGGCTCGACGAGCTAGGTCGTTCGCTCGAGGGCGATGGCGAGGCAGATTCATTAAATATGCTTCTGACACAAGACTGCTCCGGATTCAATCTCGGATCTTTCTTCGTGCGCCGATCTGATTGGACAGACCGCCTGCTCGATATCTGGTGGGACCCGGTCATGTACGAGCAGATGCATATGGAATGGGAACATAAAGAACAGGATGCCCTGGAGTACATTTATCAGAGTCAACCATGGGTTCGGAGCAGTGTTGGCTTTTTACCACAACGCAGCATCAATGCCTTCCCACCTGGCGCATGTGGCAACGGAGATAATCCAGTGGTTCACTATCAACAGAACGCACATGATCTCGTCGTCAACATGGCTGGTTGTATGTTTGGTCGTGATTGCTGGTCTGAAATCTACTACTACCGCGAACTGAGCAATTGGCTCGGTCGGTCTGGTTGGGAGCGATTCAGGGATGGTGTCACTGATGTATACGACCGAATGACCGCAAAAGTTAAGGATGAGGATAATTGATCCATACTGTTTTATGCTCTTTACGTTGATTATGCTTATCTCCGGCAGGTCAACATTTTTGTTATTATTCCTTGCATTATGAGAGGCTTTTTGTTGAAAATTTTGCTTTGTATGTATATTGCTTTAGTGGTTTCGCTCGCTTTGTCTTGATCGGGGCGTACGGTAGTTGGTGTGAAGAACCATGGTCAGTGAAAATATGATATCTTTGCAAGGCATTTGTTCTTCAACAAAATAGGTTCAACTCGCTCTGAATAAAATAAAAATATAATCTCGAGTGACCAAAACTGCCCTCATTGCCTGACCTACCGTTTTCGGCTTGTGTAAACCCACGTGACCTCACAGATATGCACAAAAGGCCCCTGCAGTCTCCCGTATAAAACCACGCCAGACCGCCCTCATCCCACCCAATCACAAGCCAGGTAATCCAACCTTCAAGATCAACGATCCAGACGACCGCATCAAGTTGCCTCCAAAAGCCGACTCCCTGCCAACAACCCTTGCTGCCATTATCCTCCGCCCGAGCAAGCAAACCACCTCACCAAACCCTTACCTCACACCAAACCACGCAAACCAACCACCCACAATGCCAACCGCCGAGTCCGCCGCCTTCCTCGCCAAAAAGCCCACCGTCGCCCCGACCTACGACGGCGTCGACTTCGAGGACAACGTCGCAGTCCACAACGCCCGCGATGCTATTATCCGCGAGCAATGGGTCCGCAGCATGATGGCGCGTCTGGTTGGCGAGGAATTGGGCAAGTGCTATGCGCGCGAGGGCGTGAACCACCTTGAGAAGTGTGGTGTTTACCGAGGTGGGTTGTTTTCCTTGTTTTTCTCTCCTGTCTATGCTACATATCCAGGAGAGTGAAGGTTCTGCGGGGGTTTTTCTCTGAAAGAATTGGATTTGAATGGATTGAGGGCTATGTAGATTGGTTGTGATTGTGATTGTGATGCGATGTACTGACCTATATATTCCCTGCAGAGAAGTACTTCGAGCTCCTTAAGGAGAGCAAGATTAAGGGTTATCTCGGACAGGAGAAGAACCGCTTTGGTGGAGAGTCGGCATAAGCGTTTACGTATTTTCTTGCTTGTTCGGCTATGCGATTGCGTTTCGAGGCTCGAGTTTGATGGTTGATATCGATACCGCGGGGAATGGACAATTTTGATGTCGAGATGAAATGGTCGGCTTTGGACTGAACCCCCGTGGTTTTGATTCGTCTTGTCCATACTTGGTCTTATAGCCACCCCAACCCAGATCGGGTCCGTGTCGGAGGGAGACGAAAAGATGGCAGAAGAGGGTCTGGAGATTACCTTCTTTGTGCTCTTGTCCGTTTGTACTGTACATAATATCACTTTGTTTGATCACTATTCCTTTTTTTTTATACGATGTTGCAGTGCTGTTCGGAGGGATCGTAGTGACCCACACTCCATCGGTCCTCGTGTCTTTACCGGGCCCTTGTGCTTGTCCTTAGAGATGCGATTAAATGCTCTATTCGGTATATATCACCGTATCCCATGTTCTACATATGTACTTATATGTTGGTATCATTCAATAATAAACGCTCGAAGCTGTCGCACTTCGGTCCGGGAATGTACCCGGAGGTCCACGGCCATCAGGCTGTCCTGCATCATCTTCACTATCGTCATCACTTCCAAACAGAACATCGTCTCTCTCATCTGGTGGAGCACGCATCCGCATGAGTTGGTCCTCATCTAAAGAAGGGGGTTGGTATGGTGCCGGGGGAGAGTGAATATCTCGACCAGAAGGCAGGTTAGAGAGCAATGGTGCAGAGGGTGGAATGGGCTGTGTGTTCATCTACATCGAGTCAGTAAGCCATGCATATTGACACCCGCCTGGATCATGGAGGACATAGATAATTCAAACTCACTGTGTCATTCATTTTCACCCATTTCGTCTCAAGCATCGCAAGGACTCTTCCCTCCTCGTTACGACCAGCATCATCCCCCGCATCCAATGGACCTTTTTCGCTGCGGCTACCTCCAGCATCCTTAGTCACTCGACGATCTTCACGCCGCTCTGTCCACTCGCGCTTTAAACGGGACAGGCCGCCCTTTGCAGAACCTCCCGATCCAGCAGGGTCTTCGCAAGAAGACCCTGCTCCACGCAGCCCAAGTGGAGTGCGTGCAGCTCGCAACCACGCAATACCCTCACCCACTTTGCCTGATAGCTCAGCATCTACACCAAAGAATCGACAGGCGCGTGCCCGAGCAACGCGAGCCAAAACTCCTGTATAGCGGACCAAATCCTCATCCACACGGCCTGCACGACCAGAAGTAGATCCCACAGCACCTAGACCTGCAGCCGCTTGTTCAGCGTACTCTGCGGCACGAACACAGAGCCTTGCGAATAGCAGAGCGCGTACTTTCGGGATCGAAGGTGCATGGACCATCCACTCTTTATCATTCGGATTGCGCGACTGGATACACGCTGCAACATACGCATCATCTTTAAGAACAGCCAATAACGTAGCCTCCGCCATGGCCAGAGATGACAGAGCTGACTGCGTAGCAGGCTCGAGATCCGGTACTGTTGACACAGTAGCTGCGGTGAAAGTCGGCGAGGACGCGAGCAGAGTATGCACCGAGCTAGCCTGTAGTAGATACCGCGTTGCGGTCTGCACAGCAGCAGTACGAACATCCGGAGATGGGGTAGACGATGCGTATAGCGCAGCGACGACTCCTGCACGCGCCATCCTACTCAGTACATACCCCAGAGTTGTAAGCGTAAACGCCAATTCGAAGTGGATGCCCCGGCCGGAGACTCGTCCATTCCGTGTGCGGATACCGTTTCCGCTTGTGTTATTTCCACCGGACCCGAAATTCAATCCGCTTGAGGTTGACAACGTATATCTCCATGCCGACTCCATCTCCGCACGGATCGTGATGTCGACTATTTCGCCGGTGCGGAGATTCGTCCCCCCTGACGTATAGCCATCTTGAAAGGCAGAAGGATATGCATCGGTTGGAACAGAGCGACCATTCACTCCATTTGAGATTGCGAATAAAAAGGGTATATATTCATTCAAGGCGGACAGAACTGTGGGTAGGTGGGCATCCTGGCGCGGGCCGCGGGGTAAGCGCTTGTGCGCCTTCAGTGCGAGGCGGAGAGCATGGCGGGCTGTTGAGGCTGATTGGGGGAGGGATGGGTGAGTGGTAGAGGATATGAATGATTGAAATGAGAGAGGCGAGGTGGTTGGGAGGATAAATGCGTAGACCATGGTGAAGTGGTGAACTGGGGTTGGAGAAGGGAGGCGGGAATCGGAGCTGATGTCACTGCCAAGACCGTCGGACAACAGATATATATCCAACAACATAACATCTAACAAGACTACCAAAAAGACACGCCAAGGTATAAGCTGCCAACTATTCTTGTACTATAGAAGAATCACTTTGACAGTTCTGATTTACACGCTTAGACAGAAACGTTGAAAATTTCAACAGAATAGATATACCAAGAAAACAAACGATTCTAGATTTTAAATCAACAATCAACAATCAACAATCCAACAAAACCAACGTAAAAGACAGATATATAGTAGAACGCAAGATATTCGCCAGAATCGCCACATTGCACTTGAAGAAAAAAAGACCTTGCCTATCAGGGGACTGCTTTTCCTCCTCCTGTTCCTCCTGGGCTTCCTCCTACTGGTAATACTGGAAGGTCTGGTAAGAGGGGGGAATTTGAGCCGGATTTACCGTGGGCACAATCAATGATGATGCTGGGTGTACGTCGCTAAAATAGGTATAGCTTGAGCCATCTGGAGCCGACGCTGAATACATCCTGTGTCGTGCCCACGGACCATTCAATCGAGTTTGCGCTTGCGTGTTGGTGTCATCGAAAATGACGACTTGGACTGGATGCCACAGGAGGGACATGTAGGTCCTGGTCGTACTATCCCACATGTTAATCTCAAATCGCCTGCAGATTAAGTGGTCAATTGTCCCATTCGCAACTACTAGGGGCATGACACCTAAGAGTGGTGGAAGAGGGGGGTCATTTTGTTGGGGGTCACGATTGCAATTTATGAGGTGCTGTAGATCGCTTTGATTTATCTGCATGACGGAAGCCCCAGTATCATCCATGAAGGTCAGGTCAACCGGCATAGATGGCAATAGAGGCATAAATGCACCTCCTCCAGCTTGAAAAGTCGCATCTGGAATTTGTACGCAAATTTTCATCTTTAAACCATGTTAGAGATAAAAGCTTTCTCCTAAGCTTGTTGGCATCTTCACTCACGTAAGAACAAAATATTCCCTTTCCAGGATACGGCGTAGCTATCCATTGTGACATTTGGGGTCCTGGACCTGGTCCTTCAAGCTATGCATATTAGTTTGTGACTAGTCCGAGTGTTGGAGGAGACATACCCCTTCTACCCAAAAGCCTGTGTGGCCGGCATATTGGGCATTGATGATATCAAATTCATCCCACCTGAATGGCCTCGGGTGGCAGAGTTGTGTGCCTCTAGACCAGTAGGTAACAAGACCTGGATTCCACCTCAATTGGCCCGACCTGTATGCTGCCATGATGTTCGTCACATTGGCAACCAGCTCGTACTTGTCATTCTGGCTCTGGAGCCATCCCAAAGTCCCCTGGAGGGTTTGCAAGCGCTGGACGACAGGCCAACTCAATCCAGCGGGCTCCAAGGCCATCATTGCACTAATAATTGAGTTAAACTCCGTTAAGAGAAATGTTCCCGGAAATACTCACTCGCGACTTTGCTGCTCTAGCAATAAGGTCCTCAGCCTGAGATCAAACTCCCGGGTTATGATATTATCACTGATACGCTCACGGCACCTTGCAATCTGAGCATTCAAATCCCTGCATAGCATATATCAGTATCCATAGATGTGTATATAGCGGGAAAGACGTACTCAGGATCAAGATCGGGTTCGTCGGAATTCCAACCGATTGGCGTATCCTCGATAAACATAATTGGATTCGCTGCCGGCTGTTGCCATCTTGGTTGCCGTTTTGGCCGTGTAGGTGGTGTAATTTTACCTTCATAGGATTTATTCAAATCCAATGCAAGTACGGCCGGATCCAAGGGTTTCGGTGTAATAATAGGGATGGGGACAGTGGCAGGAGCAGGAACAGGGATAGGCAAGCCCATTCCGTCGACCTGGGGCTGAGATTTCTCTTTGCCCTTTTTCCGGGCCGAAGCACTGGCAGTGTCACTGGCCTTCCTCTTTTTTGTGGGAGAGGTGGTGGCGGCATAGTGGCCCTGTGGCTTTGCAGCAGCGGCTCGCCGAGGACGATTCATTTCGAAGAGCGAGATGATAAAAACAGTATTAAATGATGCAGGTGCGAAAACTCAGTGCAGAATGAGATAATGGAGACAAGTTTGAAGTCGGGTGAGGGAGATATTTGTACTTTGGGACTGAAAATTACATACTACCATGAACAAACAAAGAAGACCAGATTGAAGAAAAGCCTCCCCAAGTTCAAAAACGCAATGATTCGAGCCTCAAAGAAATCCTTCGAGGACACAGTTGGATTTACATGAAAGAAGATGAGAAATTCGGGTTCTGTGATCTTTTGGTCCAACTAGAAAACGTGTGTGAGTAGTTAATCTTAACAAAGAGCTCCAACTCGAAACCAAACCCACACTATTCAAAGTAAAAGAGGACCAAATTTCAACAATTCTTTAAGTCATAGGGTGTCAAAGAGCCTGAGCTTCAGGATCTTTTTTTAGTTCCTTACATTTCATGTCAGAGAACCCCGTGGGTCACCTTGGCCTTCCTTTCCGGTTACTTTTGAGATGAAAGTGAGAGACCGGTGATTTTATTCGGCGATGTCGCTAGAGAAGCACTCTAGAAAGACGCTCTAAAAGACCATTTCAAAACATCATCTAAAAGGCATCTGAAAAGACCAAGCAAAAACAAAGTAGTATGTTCTTACATATAATGTCCCTAAAATCATCTCTGGCCAAATAGATGGATCAAATTATTGAAGTCTTACAGAAGCAGTATACGCAGCCGACGATTCTGATAATTCCACACTAGTACTTCTGTCTTTGTCTTCAATTTGGCTCAGCTCCATGAGGGGGATGTCACCCTCGTTCATCCGTGCCTTACAATCTGGAATAATATTACAACTGACCTTGTACGGTCTTTGTGAGACTCAACTTTATTCCCAACAGAGTGAAATCCATTCTTGGTCTCCAATGTACAATTAGCGATAGTCCGTTTGGGCTTGTTCCTTTTCACGTAGTATTTCCCCAAGTCGAAAAAGAACGAGAGATACGTATAGACAGTCTCATTTCAATCAATGCTCGTACAAATTGAATCGAAAACGGAGTGTAGCTGCCATGCTGTAACTTGATACTTTGGTGTAAGCCTTTATTGAACTCCCCTGCTCTCTTGCCTCTCTTTCACTTGGAGGTCAAATCTTCTGTCTCATCAGTTTCGGATATCTGTCACAGACAAAAGCAACAACGAGCCAATCTGGTTCATTGAGGATCGAAACCTCGAGTACATGGAAATAACAAAGGAAAATTCCAAACCAAAGAACTTCAATCACTTTCACTGTCTCTTTCTAGCCAGGTAACATCTTTGAAAGCATACATAGTTAGATAGTGATAAGTATCCTTGCTCGCACATCCTTTAAAAATTTAGATTTAATAGGCGATCTATTCCTAATCCTAAATTTCCTCTGAACTGACAATTAACTCTAGGAAACTGGATACATTTACATTACTAACATATATCCACAGCAATGTCTCGGATGGTGTTTGGACCGGGCCTTGAGGGGGACTACACAAAGATAGTCCAGATTGTGGTGACACAGATTGAAACGCTGACATACAAAGCATGGCGACGCCACGAAGTGATTGAGAAACTGGAAGCCCTTTGTCGCGAGCTTGTATTCCAAGCAACCTGCGATGAACGCAAACCTCGCAGTCATCTTCTTGGGTATGCGCAATTCCAACGTTTCTCCATGACACTCAGACTTTGTTTACCCGAGGCAATCCTCGTCCTCGAGAGTGATTGGACTAGTTATGAGATAGATAGCCGGACCTTCGACTGGGAGAGAGAGGATGTGATAGAATACACGGCGGCTTGTATCCTCAAGGAGACACTTGTCGCTGCACAGTCAACTGACTGGTATCTTTGACAGGGGCTATTCGGAGGATTGATTTCTATAGGATATATTAACAGAGTTGAATTCACTACTAAGTATTTCTGACACATTCATCTGTATCAAGTACGCGTAAATACTCCCATAAACGATCTATTTCGCGTACTTTGTTCTCACTCCGCTGTATTTTTAGTCTACGTAGTAAGAAATTCAACCCTGTTGTAGCACCTTTTGAAATCCCAGTGGGTGTTGAATTCGGAGATTCATAGAGAAACACGAGCAGATTCTGGTAACTGCAAACTATTGATAGATATGATATCCATATCGAAACACCATATTCATTGGACTAAGTGCAAAGACAGAGAACCCAAGTCCACATCTGGACAAATCCTACGATCAGTGTCAGAAGGGAGAGATAACCCGAACCCAAGGTACAAGCGGAGTTGAAAGAACTAGTCGCCGAGGCCACAGCACCAGTCCCTGAGTTGGAAATTGAGCTGGCTGTGGTCGTGGAGCTCGCTGCTGAGGTCGAATTGGAACGCAGGGTAGTGCTTTGGGGCTCAGCGGATGAGATCGTGGGCGGGGTGCTGGCGGGATTGGAACAACTGGGGGTAGTGCTCGAAAGTCCCGAGGGTGAGGACGAAGACGAGAAATCCTTAGCAGACGAGGTAGATATGGCAATTTCAATGGTGGTTGAAGTTTCTGATTCGGCTGAACTCGAAGTGACGAATGAGGTTGTAGTGGATAAAACCGTAGAAGACGAAGTCGACGAAGTCAACGAAGCAGTATAATACTAGAACTGGTCGAACTCGAACTCTCGCCCGAGGAGACACCCTAATTGATCTCAATACTATCAGAAGACCCAGATTTATCGGAATAGACATAGCTCTTCGCTGGAGTGTAGTTGACAACCTCAACCGACTTGACATACATCGAAGGGTGCC
This sequence comes from Penicillium cf. viridicatum, assembly GCA_028974045.1. Lineage (NCBI taxonomy): Eukaryota > Fungi > Ascomycota > Eurotiomycetes > Eurotiales > Aspergillaceae > Penicillium > Penicillium cf. viridicatum. The sequence continues at coordinate 4,227,169 of JAPQKQ010000006.1, read as the reverse complement.
TTGGGGTACTCAGTCTCACCGCCAGCCCAGTCGATCGTGCCCTTGATTCTGCTCGGATCACCTCCGCCCAGATACCAATCCTCACGCGCATCGGTGTCTGTGGGAAGCGAGTGCCACCTTTCGCATCAGTATGGTCGACTGTCCGGAGAACGGTACCATCGATCGCCCAGGACAGTTTCTCCTTTGACCAAATCCAAGTGTATTTATGGAACACTTCTTGTGGGCTCGTCACCGGCTGCCAGGTCCAGCGATCGTAATCCTCACTATTATCACCCTTGCCATAGTAATTTGTCTGTAATTTGTCGGTGGAGCCACCCAGTGCTTCCTGTATAATCGTCAGCAGATTTATTTCCCAGGGAGACGCAATGCAAGGTAGAGCTCACCCAGTCAATCTCGTCATTCGCGTCTGAGAGCATGTAAACCGCACTGACAATACCAGTACTAGGAGAAGCCTTCATCTCAACAGATACCTCGCCATAGAAGATGTAGTAGTAGCCAGTCACAATTGTCGGGGAATCTCCTTGCTTGTGGATCGTGAACTCTGCACCATCAGTCCCAGTGACTACTGCTCCACCAAGTGTTGTCCATTCATTCAAAGCCGAAGTCTGCGTCAAGTCGTAGTTGATATGGCCTTTGGTGTTTGTTGCCCTTGTTAGACGGGCAGGTTTTCTCGAAGGCATTGCAGTCTGGTGCTTGCTGGGCAAGAACGAGGGTGATTGCGGCAGCCAGGGCTACAAAAAGGAGTCTATACTGCATGGTTGATATGGATCAGTTGGAGTGTGGAACGGACACGTCTCGTCGACAGGGGAGACGAGACGAGGAGTAACAAACTGACGAATAATAGGTAAACAAAACAAGGGGATGAGGGTTCGTGAGAGAAAGAGAAAAGAACAAAACAAGAGACCGTCCGATCAGAAAGACTAAGAGCCTGCTGTTTACATCTGTGAAATACTTCCGAAAGTAGTAAGAGTTGATGCAAATTCTGAGCTCGTGCCTAAGGGCTCGGGTCTTCCTTCAGCATTTTTGTTTGGTTGGTAGGCTAAATATGTAGTTAGATATAACTCTTAAAACACAAGATAGTAAGCAGAAAAAATATGATTGGGCTTGTATAGAAGAGGCGGGACTGTCTCTATCCAGGTCTAACAGGGCCTCAATATAGAGCGAGTCCAACTACTTTGGCAAGGACATCACTTGCCTGCCATTTCCTGGGGCTAGTTCTAAAGCAAGTGAATACTTTCAATAGACATAACTGCAGATGGACCAGGGAAATGAAGTGCTTGTCAAAGTAGTTGGTCTCGATCTAAATTGGTTCCCCATTAGTACTAGGATGGCCTGCCTATATTGCGCGACAAGCCTCCTCGGCAAAAGAGAAAGTCACAAATGATAGAAGCCGAAGAGGCGAGCTGGTTTGTTAAATAGTCTCCAGGGCTGTTTCGCGGCTTTTGATTATAATGCACTGCGTCTTTTTCAAAAAATTTTCCCTTTTCCACTTTTTAATTTCCTCAACTTCTTTTTATGGACAAGCATAGCCAATGATCGGATATTGTTCCTGATCTGTTCCTGAGAGCGGATGTTGGCGGGCGTAACAAAATAGCGTGGCCAATCGGCATCGTGAAAACGACTAGTTAATTACGCTGACAGTGGGCCTTCAACAGGCGACTAACGCAATGAAGCGGTGTAATTTGCGCTAAGGAGCTTACTAGTATATAGTGCAGAGTCAAGCTTCGAAAAAGCTTTCCTTCCGGACTCGGAGATAACATTAGTCTCCATAACTTCAATCTCGACTGGATGACTCGTCTGCGACACTTTTCGACGCTAAGCTCGACTAAGTATGGGCAAGGTTCTAATTACAGCAATGGTTGATGCCTTTTGCTATCTCGCTTATTGACCTCCCTATTCTTGATTTTGCTAGCAGTCATGGCGATTTTTCTAGCCATTAAACTCACATCCACGGACTCCCTCATCTCCTTTCGTGGATGAATTTCTTAGATGTTGATTTCTTAACATCCATCCCCTCCAACTATCGTGATACGCCCGCTGCATAATTGCGATATAAAGCGGTATTGTGTGGGTACTAGGATCGGACTGAGCATACCGAGTTGATACAGCATTCCGGCATCATGAGGTCCTGGTTTTCGTTTTTGCTTCTGCCCCTGACTACCATTGTCGGGGTCGCCAATGCCAATGCCGAATACACCGGAACGGATTGCAACCCTCTCGAGAACAATACATGCAGTGCGGATCCTGCCCTCGGAACCGAGCACACATGGCCCTTCAACTCAACTCTCGACACTGACCTCTGGACCATGAAAACCGGAACTCTGGACTACACATCCGAAGGCGCCGACTTCTCCATGAAAACCGAAAACTCGTCAACTCTCCTCGTATCCAACTTTTACATTTTCTTCGGCGTGATGGAAGCACACGTCAAGATGGCGAAGGGAGGCGGCATCATCAGCAGTGTTATCCTGCAATCCGACGACCTGGACGAGATCGACTGGGAGTGGGTTGGATACAACACGAGCGGAGTGCAATCCGATTTCTTCGGCAAGGGAAACACAACCACGAGTGATCGGGGCGGATATCATTATGTTTCAAATGCAGATACCGAGTTCCACAACTACACCTCGTACTGGGATAAAGATCGTCTTGAATGGTGGATTGATGGCGACTTGGTGCGGACAGTGAAATACTCCGAGCCGTTGACTGTATATGGCAAAAACTACCCCCAAACACCGTGTCAGGTCAAGATTAGCAACTGGCCGGTTGGAGTCAAGGGACAGTCCCAAGGCAATCTCGAGTGGGGTGGTGGTTTGGTTGACTGGTCCGATGTTCCGTTCACTATGAGTGTATCGAAGGTCCGCGTTCAGGATTTCCACACTGGAAAGGAGTACAAGTACAATGGAACCTCGGGCACCCATGAGAGTATTGAGGTGGTCAGGTGAGTTTGTTTTGAAGCAGGAATTCTGTTATTTCGGGGACTAATTTCAATTCGCAGTGGAAACTCAACCGCCATAACACAAATCAACAAGACCCCAGCCAAGACGCTATCCGAGAAATGGGATGATCTTGGCCAGGGGGCTCATATCGGTGTGTACTGCGGTGCCGCTGTTGTTGGCGCGCTTCTCATTGGCGGGTTTTTATTCTATTGTTTGAAGCAACGCCGGAGCGGCCGTCTACAACAGGCCTTGAACGATGGGCAATACAGCGCAGAGCTCACGACGTTGGAGCAGTCGAAGTTGAGATGGAGGCAAAGTGAATTGCGTGGTAAAGGAAGCTACCAGCCAGTTCCTTAACCGGCTTCATTTGCGCACTATGTTTCGGTCATGTATAATTTGTTGTTTCACTTCTTGTATATACTATGTTGAAGGTTATAACGTATTTCACCCCATTGCTGGACACACCCCATTGCTGGACACCCAACCCAACCTATTAAATTTAAATACATTTATCTCAACCATAACGCCATTAAATTAATTTAACTAACTAACTAGTCTATCTGGACATGTTTCTCTTCTATGCCCTGGTAATCTGCATATTCTACACCCCCGGGGGCCGCGTACGTGGCTGAATAGTCGATTCTCCAGGTATACCAGGGCCGGGGAGGGGTGCTTCAGTTGCTTCCTGTTGCTGCATAATTAATGTAGATGCTTCTTGAACTGAGAGGCCTTCTTCAGTAGGTATCTGCCTTCGGGATCGAGTACGCTTTTGCTTCTGCTTCTCGTTGGCGGCACGTAATTCCTTGTTTTCTTTGGCGAGTAAGATAGCACCTTGTATTGTAAGACGGAAGCCTTTCACAAGCTGGTTTAATATACGATCTAACGGGCTAGGCGGGCTTCGAGATCTTATACGAAGCAAAGCTTTAATTGATAAAGCTTGTCGACGTAGTTCTTTCTCTATAGAAGGGGTTTTTGGGGTGAAATTCCGGCTTGATTCACTCCCCCTACTCGGAGGGGGGGTTAGGGTTCGAAGCCGGATATTAAGCTTTGAAATCACTCGGTCGGGTCCAAATAGTACTAAACCGGTAGCTAAGAAGCTATTCTTAATTGTCTCCGATTTAAAAGCTTCAATTCGTGCAGAGGGGTATGCTTCGAGGAAGTCAAGTTTATCAATATAGTTGATCCCGTTCCGTATCTTAGTCTTAACCATCCGACCGTACGATCGTTTTAACACCGCAAAACAACCTATATCAAGAGGTTGTAAAAGATGAGATAAATACGCTGGTATATAGATTAGTATCACCTTATTTTACTCATAAATTTCGTCGAATTTAGGTATTAAATAACTTCCGTAGCTATCGAGTATCAAAAGCCGATACCCCCCCTTCGTACGTAAAGAAGTACTAGGAATAAAGAGCTTCTTAAGCCAACGAAGCCCAATTTCATCGGAGGTCTAGCCGTTAGGACTAACTTCGAAGCGCTAATCCTCCGGGAGGCCTTCAAACCATAATTTAATAAAGACTTTACCTTTAAAAATCATATACGGAGGAAGGGCCTAGCTAGAAGCATTCGTATACTTAATAATAGTTACCTACTCTCGATTTCCGGGTTATAAAAGTACTCGCCGACCGTAGTATTCACTCCTCGTTATAACCTTCGTAGTTGCCGTTAACCCTATCGCGAAACTAGTCTCGTCAAAGTTATAGATATCGTCGGGGTCGATTCTATATTAAAGGATCGTCTTTTAAACTAGATCAAACCACTCTCCGATGATTTTAGGGTCTTCGCATTTCGCACGCTCGTAATTATATCGTTTCGAGAATCGGGAGGAGAGGAGAGGACGTCGTTTAACGAATTTTATAACCCAATTTTAGCCGACCGAAAGAAGCGGGGTGGTTCCACGCTTCTAAAGAAGAAGATCTGCCATTTCTCGTACCATAGAGGGCCGGGGGGCTACTCTACGTAGATCCATAGAGAGAATCCATTTTTCAAGAGATTCCTCTTCAATCTAGGTCAATTTCTGTAGGCTAACGCGAGAAATCGCGTGGTTTTATATGCTATAGAGGCGTGTAGCGAGAGTTGAATTCGGTATATTAAATCGGCGGGCGGTTTCACGAATTGAAGAGATTTCTCGATTCTTAAAAGCCTGGATAGCTAGTAAGATCCTACCCTCTTGCTATATTAAATTTTTAGAGCTCCGGGAGCGTATTGGTGGCATAGTGGGTGGTGGAAGAAGAAAGGGGTTAAATTAATTGACGCGTTTTGGGTGGGTGTCCAGCAATGGGGTGTGTCCAGCAATGGGGTGAAATACGTTATATTGTAAATTCGTCTACACTTGTCAAGGCTTTTTCTTCTGTCTGCCTACAAACCCGAGAAGAGCGAGAAGATATCTAAAACCAAAGACGTAAAGATACGTACGATACGTACATATTTAACCAGACTACCAAAAAAATTAGTTACCCAAAAGACTACCAAAAAGACTGCTAAAAAGACCAGTTACCATAAAGGCAACTAAACAGACACGGCAATGCCGCCGTATAAGCCGCCGAATATTCTTCCAGATACTCAAAGAGTTCGCTATTCGCCACTCGAATATTTGATATTTCTTGGGGCGTCTTCTGCTATTAGACACAACTAGGGAACGTGTAGATCATATGACGCGTTTCTCGTGAGCTCCTAGGACAGGCAGAGAAATACCACATCAGAATTCCACGCAGGAGAGGATATCCGCTGGAATACTCAGATGCAAACAAAAATGAAAATCCCATGTTAATCCCCGATTAAACGAGATCCTGGCAATTTGCACCCGCTCAACAGACCGAGTCTGCTTGCAACTCCACATCGGGCTTTCAAGCCCATCCCATAAGATATCGTGGGGCACGCGGGTATAGTTCTGGTGGTTGAGCTATTCAAAGAGGTTCGTCTCCTTTGAGCAGTGAAGTGGGGGCGATGATCATGGTTCGAGTCAAGGTTGGAACAATGTCGGCGACCACTGGTGAGGACTCAGTTTGACCGTCCCGGTAGATGGTGGTGGGCTGTTTGTGTTTCAAATAGGGGAGTAGTGATGAAAGACAATCTGAGTGGAAGGACAACCGGAAGGGTGACATGTCGGCTCAGGTCTGGGCACATTGGTGAAGTAGAGATTCAAGCTTTGCGACTCTTTCAAAAGCCAAGCAATTCATGAGGCCGTGTGGAGCCCTTCACGCCCCCATCGCTTCGTCATCGGAGAGATGACTCGGTGCGCTGCTTACACCCGAACTGTCGCTATCAGTTGCCTCTAAAGCCCGGGCACGAACCTGTGTACCCCAGTCTTGGATGCTGGGGACACCACCCTCAATGACGACAGGGTGTTCCTCGGCATGTTTTCCCAGGACAGTTCCAGCGTATCGGGACTCCTCGCCAGTCTTGCTGTGTTTCTTCTTCAATGCGGTCAAGTAATCCTCCTTCTCAACGGCGTCAGGGTCCACCATGTCACCCTCGCTGGGCACAAAACCGGCAACACGTCGAATTTCACGGTGGGCAGGGCCAGTGATCCAGCCGAGGAAAGCATCAAGACCACGCATATCTTCTTCTCCTTGCCATTCCTCTTCCCATTCACGTAATTGTGGTCGTATGGCTCCTGCATCCTGCAGAGCTTGGTAGATGTCTTCGAGATCCGGAACTGGGTCGTATGGGTGTGAATTTGCGGCATGCTCAGCTGCAGATGAGGCGAGAATTATCAGATACCGGCCAGTCAGGTCCTGAATAGACTCCAAGACTGAAGGGCGTGTCGAGTGGAAGCCTTGAGCGCGGAGGATTTGGATGATCGGAGGGCGGAGGAGAGCGTTGTGCAGGTTTGGGCCTGACATTATGGCGGAGAAGCAGAAGCAAAAAAAAAGCAAAAAAAAAAAAAAAAAAAAAGTACACAATTTTGTTAATGGGATGAAAGCAGTGGCAATTAATATGTAGGTGAAGAGAGGTAGAGCGAGGTGGCGAAGGAAGTGTGAAGTGAACGGATGTTTTGAAGAGACGGAGCGGCGGGATCCAAGGCGGAGGCGGACAAGCTCTTATCTAGAGTATGTCCTGTTTGTCCTGTTCATGCCAGACTTGATCTGCCAAAATCTCCATATCACGATGACTTATGATAAAGTCAGTGTCATTTGGCCCTTTGGGCCTAAGCTGGATATCTTCAAATAAGAGTCGCATGCTCCCCTGGATCTTCTCACACTTTGGTGCCGGGTTCCTCGTGATCTCAATTTTCTGAACGGGGACTGGAGCGTGGGCGCCCATCTTCCATTGTTCAATAGATATCCTTCCGCGCTCATATATCTTGACTGTAAGCACGATGTTGACCTGTCCAGAAGATTCGTTCAACCAGAAATTCACATCTTTAATCACCTTCCCCCGGGGCTCTGACCACGCGACTTCCACTGCGATGGTCGGCCATCTCCTGTCGAGCCCTGAATGTTCCGGCATCCAGGAGCAATCCGCACGTTTCTTCTGGTTTGAACTACCTCGAAATATCGCTGTTCCTGTGCCGACAAGCGGATAATTTGGGTTGTATGGTCCACTCCATGCAAGGAATATACCAGTGAAAGCAGTAGTTCCTACTGCATGAGGTGTGGTCTCCATGATGTTGACGAGAAGCTCGTTAATAGAATGGTCATAGAACTCCCAAGATTTCCTGAGGGATCTTTCTTCGGAATTCTGAAAGCAATCGAGGAAGGAACGCTCATCAATAGTAAAAATAACATACGGATTACGTGAATCCATATACCCTTTGCATTGCTCATCTTGCTCCCCTGGCTCCTCCACAATCTGGAGACAATGCTGGATACCTTTAAACTCATATTTTGGGGTCGTAGAAGGAAGAACGTCTGCATAGGCCATGATGCCGGGTGATAAACCAGGTTAGACTAGTATACACTATCTACAAATAGAAAAATGTAGGCTTTCATTGAGGCAAAAAATGACAAAATAAGAGCGTCATTTGGCTCATATGTAGGTTGTACATTTTGCTTCCCAAAGTATTTAGATAATACTAGTACCTTCGGAAGAAATAATCATATCATAGCACCCCAACCTTGGAACATATCAGGCATTAAGGAGATGAGCTAGGTACATGATGATCTTATTTTGTCATATTTTTGCCACTCGAGAAAGAAACTCAAGCCTACATATTATACATTTTTTCAATGTATCCATAGGTGTACTATAGCCTTCTCTCTTACACTAAAATTTCGTCTTACTTGGTTTATCGGCATCATGTATGAAGATGTTCTTCCTTCGAATACCCCAAAATACGAGTTTAGGGGAATCCAAGATTGTCTCCAGATTTTAGACCGCCAATGCGAACAATATGAGGGGTATGTGGGCATAATGAACCCGTATATTATCTTTATTATTGATGATCGTTCTTTCCTCGATTGTTTTGAGAATGGCGAAGAACGCCAACTCAGAACATCATGGAAGTTGTATGAACCTTCCACCAACCACCTATTTATCGAAATGCCGTTAAGTACCATTCATGAGGCAGCAAAAGGAGCGTTTGGGGCACTATTCGAAAGATGGGCCGGAGACGACTTGAATCACCCCCTGGTTGGTACGGGTGCTGCAAATTTCCGAGGCAGCTCAAACAGAAACAAACACCCGGATTCAGGGTGGCGCCCTGGATATTCTGCAGGTGGTAGAGCAACGGACTGGCCGACTATCGCCGTCGAAGTCGTCTGGAGTGAGAGAAGAGTGCAGGTGGAAGAGGATGTGAAGTTCTGGTTGACTGAATCCAATGATCAGGTTAACGTTGCGGTTACAGTAACCGTTCACAGGCGGGGCAGAATATCTGTTGAGAAATGGAGATCAAGAGGACCAAATCGAGCTCCTGTCCCTCGCCAAAGAATTGAAATTGTCCGTCATCCGGCCCCAAAATGCCCGAGAGTTTCAGGGAGCTTTCGAGTACCCTACGAAAAAATACACACCCGGAAAAAGCCAAAGAACGGATCAGATTTTGTGCTGGGCCCTCAGGAGATGGAATACATTGCATACAGGGTTTGGGATACTCAGTTTAAGGGCCGTCCCTAGAGGTCGGAAGAAACCTTTCCGCTCTCCGACATTTTCCTCCACCTTACTTCCTCCACCTACACATCCTCCACCCTCTTTTGCCTCTCAGTCTTCATTCACTTATTACCTCTCACATAGGCAGGTGGCTCTCATATCGTCATCATGCCATTAAAGATCAAATTCTCAAGGAGACCAGACCCCCCGCCAGCAGAAGAACCAACACCCGTACCTGCACGCGTGCCTATACCTGCGCCTGCGCCCCCAGTGGCCGAAACTCCTCAACCCCCGCGCAAGATCACACTTAAGATCGCGCGAAAATCACAACCCGAGCCGAGTGATGAGAAACCAAAGAAAAAGAAATCAACAAAAAAGCGACCTGCCGAAAGTGTCGCGCTGCCCGAGCTCGAGCCGGAGCCGGAACCCGAGACGAGCCTACAAGGCCCCAAGCGAATAAAGCTCATCCCATCTAAGAAACCCGCCCTACAGTCAATCCGCATCAAAAACAAGGGAATCGTTCCCAACCGACCGGTGGGCGTTGGGTATGACTCCGAAGCCTCGGACACCGAAAATGATCCTGCCATCGAAGAACAATTTATCCTACGAATGCTCCCGGGAGAGGACTGCGATATTGTGAGGAAATCAATCAGCGATAGGACATTCAAGACTGGCGAGGTCGGGCTCAAACCCCTCACACGTGAGGGCCGGCGTTCCATCTTGAATGTTCGGGGTCACCAATATGCGGCAGCTCTAGTGGATCTACCCTGCATCATCGAGGGCATGAAGAGTTGGGACCGACGAGGCTGGTACAAGTCAGCGGACATCTGTCAAATGCTCTTGGTGCTGGGACGCGTCAACAGTGACCAAGAAGCTTTGGAATACCCACTTCCCCCGGGCGTTGACTCCCCCGATGAAAAGACACTTCAATACGCACACGGTGTCGCACCACCCCTCCGCTGGGTTCGCAAGCGGCGATTCCGCGACCGTGTTAGCACACGCACAATTGAACAAGTTGAAAAGGCTGTGGAAGAACTCATGGCCCAAGACGAAACTTCGATTTTCCCTCCCAAGTTTGAGTTGGTGGACAGCACATCCCTGAATCGCGTCGAGGGCTTGGTGCAATCGGGAGAATATGAAGATGAATACGATGATGAGCAGGATGCATACGGCGAAGCGGAAGAAGAGATGATGGATGACTTCGAGGATGCCCTTGCTGCTGAGATGGAAGCCGCCTTGGCTGCCGGCGATGATGAGGCACCCGGGCCAGGACCAGAGCAGGTGGACACTCCATCGATGCAGCCTTTCACACCAGCTGGAGGACCGACCGAACGCGGCGACACCTCTGCCGATGAGAGCAACATATCCGACGAGGACGAAGAAGATGAGCTGGATGACGATCAAATCGAACAGCAACAACAGCTCCAGCAACAGCGCGAGGAAGTCGCCGAGCTAGAAGCTCTCATCCGAACCGAAACTGCACAGTGGGAGAAGGTGCAAAATCACATTCTGCGCAACAAGATGGGCCGACGTATCCAGGAACTGAAGAAGGACCTGCAACTGAAGAAGGTCTCTATGGGCATGCCAGCCGGGGACGATATCTGATCTCCCTCTTCATATTTTATGTTCAATGGTGGAATTTTTCGGCGTTATCGTTTCAATAATCATACCCAGTTTGTTTGACCGAGGGCGAGTCCGGTTTTCATGTTGATACAAGCAGCGCTTAGCTAGCTCGAAATAATTAATGAAGGTTATGTCCAAATCTCCCAACTACATACAATACACTCCTCCAGCTCCACTCCAGGATCAAACCCAAATCTATCGCCGAGACACTTTCATTGCTTATTTACCCACCACGAGATCACCAGTAGCCTGTTTAACCGCCCCCTTCACATCCAACTTCTCATCCTGCTCCAACTTACGTCGTCTAGCAGCCTCCCTTTCAGCAACCTCCCCCTCCGGCTCCGCCGGACTGCTCCCAACCCTATCACCAAGAATCCGATCATGCTCAACCCTCTTCGCCCCCAAATTCGCCGCCAGATCATCCGCCTCGCCAAAACCAGGATGACCAGGCCCACCCGCACTCCCAACCGGGCCAGCATGCGCACCAGCCTGCGCACGCTGCATGCCCATCCCCTTACGCTGAACAGTATCCGCAATATACCCCTCCGCAGGCTGCTGTTCTACACCGTATTCTAGATCGACGTCAGGTGCATTGTGCAGTTCTTGTTCGTGTTGTTGATGTTGTGCGCTCAGACGAGCGCGTTCTTCATCGCTGGATGGGTTTGACTCCGCTGTCCGTTTAATAGTCCCGATTGTGTCGCCGTGGTGTCGAACCGGTTCGGTGGTTGCTCGTTGCTCTTGTGGCGTGTGTGTGACGGGATTCGAGGATTGGGCGTAGGCGGCTTGTTTGGGGGGTTGGGAGGGCTGGTCTTTGGTTTGTGAGCGGGTTTGCATGGTGATACGACGTGATGAAATAGATTTTTATATTTCAAGACTTGGACTATAATGGGAATATGTTCAAGGTGTTTTTGTAACTCCACGGCTGAAGAAAGTGACAGCTATGTACCCACTTGTGACGTCAGGGGTCTTGACCAATGAGAACAGAGTGGGAAGTACAACAATGCCCATGTCCTCGGGTGTTAATTCCAAGTACAATGTTGACCTTTTAGGTAAAGTCTATGGAAGATCCTCTATGTGCATGACAAACTACTCTTAATTCGTACTAAATCAAGAAATGCGACCCATCAAGGCTACCAAGTCCACTTTCCAAGTGAACAAACGCCTCTTTCCGCACAGATCGTCGTATTGACCCAAACTGACGGGACTCCTAAAACCTCCCGAGGTCAACAGCAATATCCCATCCCGTCTATCCCCGCCCTAGTGGCGACACATCCTTTTGAATGTAGACTAACTTCCAGTCCACCAACTAATAAAACCGACCAACGGGGCCCGGGGGTATGTCACCTAACCCACTCCCCCCCCTCCCCCCCTAACCCATTTCAACGTCCGAGGGTGAATTAGGGGAACTTTATTTGACTCCACTGTCTGCCCACTCGCTTACTCGTGATGGTTCTTCTCCCTATTTTCCACACCGGGTGAACAGAAACATCTATCGATACTACTCCATGGCTACACAAACCTACTATCTGCCTCGTGGCTCGCGAATCCTGGTGACCGGCGCCAACGGCTTCGTCGGAAGTAATGTTGTCCACAGTCTGCTTGAACTAGGGTTCCGGGTACGCGGGACTGTCCGGTCGACCAAACCGTGGCTTGATGAGATGTTCCGGGATAAGTTTGGGCAGGACTCGTATGAGTCTGTTATTCTAGCTAACTTTGAGGACGTGGATACTCTGGTTGGGGTCATGGATGGTGTATCTGGGGTGGCGCATGTGGTACGTGTTTGCTAGCGGAAATGGGATTCGAAGATGAGAGTCTGTGCTAATGAGATGTTGCGATGTATAGGCATCAGATGTCACTTTCAGCTCCAATCCGGAAGAGGTTGTGCCGTGGGTATTGAGAGCTACTCATAATGTGCTCGAGGCTGCATCGAGACATTCTGGTATCCGACGGGTTGTCATGACCTCTTCTGCGGTCGCGGCGTTGTTTTCAGAGCCGAATAAGGAGGGTATTGTTGTTCGAGAGGGTGAGAGACCAGTTCCTAGAGAAGGGAAGAGAAGGATGCGTTGGCTGACACTGCATCTAGATTCCTGGAATGACGAGGCTATCAAACAAGCTTATAATCCAGATACTCCAGAGGATATGAAGGGTATGTTCGGCTATGCTGCCTCTAAGACCGAAGGAGAGAAAGCAGCATGGAAATGGGTGGAGAAGAACAAACCGGGCTTCCAATTCAATACCGTGTTGCCTGATTTTACCGTGAGTTTTATAGTCCGATGGCCTGCCCTTTAAAACGTACGATATTGACTCGGAATAGCTCGGGAGAATCCTACACGAAGAAATCCCTGGCTCGACATCGGGCTGGGTCTCCGGCCTGGCCAAGGGAGATACACGTATTTTTGAGACATTTGTGCCGCGTAAGTGCACACCCACTGGTGTTAGATTGGTATTTGATGATAACTGACATACAAAAACAGAATACTTCTGCGATGTTATCGACATCGCGCGTCTCCACGTAGCGGCCCTTCTCGACCCAAATACGATCTCTCGACGACTCTTTGGATTCGCTGCCCCAGTGAACCTCACTGATATGATCTCGGTCGTTCGAAAGCTGCGACCTAATAATACTTTGATTCCTGAACCTCCTGTTGATGATGGACATGATCTGAGTGAAGTTATCCCCGCGAAGGAAGCGGAAAGGCTCCTGCGGGAATTCTGTGGGCGGGAAGGGTGGACTTCGTTGGAGGAGAGCATTGCACAGGGACTTGAGGTGTCTCGGAAGAGGTTGTCTTCGTTGTAGCGTTCCATATTTCATCCGACATACTTCATTAATCTCGTCAGTGCATGCATAAACAAGAAATGATGGTTTTTCAATTTTCGCTTGAGCCAAGCAATGGTGCACAACAGGTGTCATTCTCTCATTCTGCGGTTTCAGAGCCGTTTCTACGAACTGCCCTCTTGGTGGATTTCCTAACCATAGGTGTTGAATGTTTGTCTTGGGTCTTTTTTGGTGTCTTTTTTTGGGCATATTGACCGCGTGCAACACTCCTCACTGTTGACCTCGAGAGTCCCCCGACACTGGCCGCAATAGCAGCCCAGCTAGGTCGATCACCTTTCCTCGCCAAGCGTGCGATGTAACGTGTAGTCTGGTCACTCAACTTAGAGGGACGGCCTGATCTGGGCTTTGAAGCCATATCTTTGCGTTCTTGAAAACGCGTCTTCGTGTGGTAAACAGTGGATCGCGCAACGCGTACATCTTGTGCGATTTTGATGGCCGAATCGCCATTTTCAAGGGCTTTAATAATTGCTGCACGTGTTGTTTCTGACAGCTCGGGGCTTGGAGCTGGCTTTTTGGGTTTTGTTGATTGGGCCATGGCTAGTAGAGTATTGTGGATGATTGGGAAGAGTTAGCTTGTGGGATTGGGATTTTCCTTCTTTCAGTTATGAGTGAAGAGGAATAATTAATTCTCCTCCAAATAATCCACCCTCTATATTCGTATCATCATTTCTTCACATGTCTCAGCAATAGCATTTGGTTAAAATTGTATGGAATGTCAAATTACTGCGGTAATGTGACCACTGCTCTTCCTGTAATACCATCCTCCCTCAGTTTCTCGATCAAAGTCGGCACAGCCGAGAAATCAAAAACTTCGATCGACGGCGATATCCTACCAACAGCCGCTGCTTGCAGTAAGTCGGCTAATTGAGCTTCGGTTCCCACAGACGACCCTATAAAGGTGAGACCTATCGTTCCGAGGGTTAATATACGATTTTGACCACAATACCACATCCTCATCTTACCTCTTGCTGTGCAAAGCGTAGCCGAAAGGGGAATATCCAAGTCATTGGGCGGCAAGCCAACATTCACAACAAAACCCATATTCCTCACCAGGTTAGGTGCCATCTTCAACGCCTCTTTCGTACCCGGGACAACGATTGTCGCATGCGCACCCTCTCCAGTGAACTCACGCACTCGAGCAATAACATCATCAGTCTTATAATCAAAGAAAACCTCCGCCCCAGACTCCAAACTCAACGCTCTCTTATCATCCCCACTATCAACAGCAACAACCCGCAAACCTTTCATCCTCGACGCAATCTGCACACCAATGTGACCCAGCCCGCCACCAGACCCCGAAATAACAACAAAGTCCCCAGCCTGCAGCTCATTATCAAGTTTCGACAAAGCACCAACCATCGTAAGTCCCGCACATAGCAATGGTGCCGCAACTTCATCAGCAACACCCTCGGGGATCAGTGTCAGGAACCGCGCATCGGCAATAACATATTGCTGCAATGTTCCAGGCACATGGCGACTTGTATTGAGCTGTTGCGCACAATTATGCGGGAATCCTCGTTTGCAAACTGAGCATTCGTTGCATGCGCTGTAGAGCCATTTGACGCCGACGCGTTGGCCGAGGAGGGATTCCGAGACTTCGGGTCCGGCTTTCACTACTGTTCCGACTCCTTCGTGGCCGATGATGGAGTTGTATGCGCCCCATGCTAACACGGCGCGGAGTTCTGAGCGGCTTTTTGGTGCGTATTGAGTTAGTCTGTGGTGTTGAATTCGGGTTTGAGAAGTAAGCGCTTACCATAGACCTGTGCAGGTTAATTTGATGAGAACTTCGTTGTGTCTGGGACTTGCGACAGGCATGTCATTGCGAAGAGTGATTGTTGCCTTTTCTCCTGGGTTTTGCACCACGGCGGCTTGTTGTAGAGTTGGTGTGGAATTTTCCATTGATGCGAGTGGTCTCAGATGACGTTGTTTAGTGTTAAGGAGCGTTAGATCCGATGTGGTCAATATTCCCAATGGTTTATTACGCTTGCACCCCGCTTTTTTCTTTTTCCATAGAAAGCAGCGATGTTTAGGCCTCGTTTGTAATGCATTTTGGTCGAGTAGAGAATGATGTTCGGTTTGCCGAGGTAATTGATTCTCTTCGGTCAGGATATCGGCAAGTAGGTTGCGACTACTTTGTGATATTATTCCCATTCCTAGTAGCACTTCTACAGCCTATGATTACGTATCTTTTTGGTTAGTAAAAAAAACAACTAAAAAACAGACATTTGAAAAGAGATCTAAAAAGAACATCCAAAAAGACATCGGGGTGTTATAGATATAACTTCCCTGATATCATCGTAAGCCAGATAAACAAGATCATTAGAATATAAAAGCCGCATATGCGGTTGACCACTCTTGTGCTTGTTCAGTGAAGAGCATATATAATAACCGCCATAAGTGACCAATTCCGACCGTCCTGCACTATTGGCTATCTAGGCCTAACCTTTACTCCCCGGTCTATGCCCAATCACTTTGGCAAGTTTACACGCTTCCCGTTTAGCATGTACGGAGTAGAGTACCCCTGTGAAAGTAAAGCCTTCGAGACCTGAACCCAGTCTTCCTGGTCCTTGGCCGCTATCAGCCACTCTGGATCCGCCATAATTTTCTTGATGGTTTCCACATCGGGAAGTGTGCAGTCGAAGTCAGCGAAATCCCAGCTTGAAGAGCTTAATGCAAGTCCTAGCATAGATGCGCGATACGCTTTTATCAAACCACCGAGCTTTGAGGCACTCGAGGGCCGTCTTGGATGCCGGGAGCGAGAAGGACATTCAGAAGAGGCTCGCATGGGCCAAAGTCGAACTTGAATATCTCGACTCTAAGAGCGATGATATAATAATTGTCAATGACAATGTGGAAAAGTCGTTGGATGAGCTTGACGCATCCCTACTTACTTTGCTCCTTTATTCAAAGTTTTCAATTGCATCTCTTTTCGTGATCTATAGTAGAACGTTCAGTTATATATTTAGTCAATACTTAGTGCAGCATGCCAGTTGGCAGCCATCCCCATCAAGGAAGATTGGAGACCAATACATTGTCTCCAGTAGCTCTTGAACCCGAAAATCTGCCGAGATACTAAATATCACGAGCAATCCTTTGTCCTCCTTACGAACCAATCTGAATGGCTTCTATCGTCACGTGATGATATCATTAGCGGCAGCATGTGATGACGCCGAGGTCTGATTAGTATTCAAATAGCCGATCATGTTTAAAGATAGTTGTCGTGTTTTCTCCACAAATTTATTATTCCAAACATTCTCATCATGACGACTCTTTTCACTGTACCGATAACCTCTACTGGAGGCTCGATCATCTGCACAAACCCTAGTACAGCGAAAGAGCATGAAACCATCTATGTACTCACCTTTACTTCACCCCCGGACAACCGACTGACACCCATTTTCATTGATGCTCTACTGCTCGCTCTCGATATTATCGAGCACCGTTACCCCAAGGGTGTGGTAGTGACTACTAGTGGAATTGTGAAGTTCTACAGCAATGGGCTTGATCTTGATCTTGCCGGGAAAACCGAAGGGTTCCTTGAGAACTGGCTGTGGCGCTTGTTCCGACGATTTTTGACGTATGTTCTTGTCTCACATTCTCAGTTTGAGGATACAGTCCAGTCACGCATAATTTCTAAAAATGGAAAAAAAAGAAATACTGACCCGCTCCAGATACCCCATGCCAACCGTGTGCCTACTAAACGGGCACGCTTTTGCTGGCGGCTTCATGTTGGCCATGTACCACGACTACCGAATCATGAACCCGGACCGTGGTTTCCTCTGTGTCAACGAGCTAGAATTCGGCGTCCCGCTTCAGACGCCCATGATGGCTATCTTCCGCGAGAAGCTGACGCCACCCATCTTCCGAAATGTTGTTCTAGAAGCTCATCGCTTTGGTGGACGCAATGCCCTCCAAGCTGGTATTGTTGATGCCGTTGGTGGAGCCGAGGAAGTGCTTGCGCTTATTCAGACCCGCAAGCTTCAGACTAAAGCCGCGACGGGTATCTACGGCACCATGAAAGAGGAGATGTATTCTCGGGTTTTGAGCGGATTGGATGATCATGCTGGAAACTTGCAGTGGCGGGAGAAGGTTGAAGATAAGAACGATGTTGTTCGGGAAAGAGGGTTGGAGGCTGTACAACAGTTTGAGAAGAATGGAAAAGCGAAGCTTTGAAATTCGTGGGGTTTAAAGATTATTGGATTCCTTGTTGATATTATATTGAAGTGTGTGTATATATGCCTATCCTTGGTTCAATCATTTAGACCAATGACTCGGCCTCTTGTGTCGGTCGATGTATCTGAATTAAAGAAGGACTACTTTCATAGTGATCTACCAATCCATATGTAATATGGCTTTGTGGTTGATTTGGGCCACGCTCAAGGGTTTCTAATTAGGCAAGAACTGTACGTGGACAACTAGAAGTTGGTAGAAAAAAAGGATGTACTCGGGAGTCGGGCTCATTTGAAAGATTCCGTCTTATCGTGACTTATGGCTCAAACTATGACCATTGTTTAGATATAGCCCTGGACAATGCTGTTCCTCTGAACTGCAGATCCTCAGAGACACGACAGTATACATTGCTCTTTCATAATCGCTTCATAATAACTTGGTATTTCGCTCACTGGGCGTTGAATCCTGTGCTTATTTGCCTCATTAAACGGTTAGTTTGTCTGCTAGGATAATACAATATCAATCCGAAAAAGAGCTGGTCGTAAGTTCCTTCTAAGGTCGTGGACTGGTAGTGAAGCCTAGTGTGCTTCATCCATCTAAGCTAACATCATCAAGTTATCCCACCAACCCAACACTTACAAAAATGGAGCAACATCACCATCTCCCACTCTCCTTCGAGGGGATCATGGCCTTTGAACGCTCTGAGAGTCTTACCGAATACGAGGTCTGGAGACAAGCCATGGTCCAATACAACCAGAAGCGTGGCGAGCAGGCAGATGCCACCACCCCGGCCAATACCAGGGCTGAGATCCCCCTCGGTGAGAGTGTCTTGACCAAAAAGACCACTCCTCCATCCGGTGCCCACACCGTAAGATATTTATTCTAGCTCATATCTCCCCAGACCTTTACTGACTCAAGTAACCTAGACCCACCTCAACCACCCGCCCGTTAACGCGGCTGGGGAAAACCACATCCTCATGGCATGCAAGCCGGACGACCCCATCGCCCAGGAACGGGTCAGGGAGAACACCGAGCGCCTGATCGACTCTGGTGTTGCTACCAAGTTGTGCACCGACCGCACCTTGGAAGCCTCCCTCTTGGACCGAACCGAGACTTTAGGAGCACCCCAGGACAATGCTGAGACTGACGAACCGCGTGCCCACGAGGCCCATATGCGCTTCTGGGCGGCATTTGGAGGTGACAAGGACATTGAAAACAGTCTTTAGGGGCTGCGATTTCCCAACGGCTCTGTTCTGCCAACCGCTGCTTTTTTACCCAGGGAGGAAGGTGAGATTGTCCCCGAATGAGGACCAGCCGTATGATCCTGCTTAAGTCTTGTCTTTTTTCTATTCGCAAAGTTGGTGCAGATCATCATCCCATTTAGTGCTCTTCAGACTCTGAGAATCATATTTTGATTGGAAGCCATTCCTGATGAGTTTGTAGACAGTTTCTGCGACAAATTATGGGCATGTATATCTGTCGCAAGTGAATGTTCTTATTCCTGTATACCCTATACAAAGCTGGCCAGTAGTCACGGTGTTTGCTTCTCGAATTTAAACTTTTATAGTTCTGTGGGGCGGTGATGCAGATCCAGAGCCGCACTATAAACGCATTAATCGGTGTTTTACCAACTGTCGAATCACTAACTACTACTACAAACCTTTGAACTTATCTAGGTAGTAATATCTGATACAAACAATACCATCCTTACAGAACCTCAAATGTCCTTCGTGATGGACGCAACAAGCTTTACTCGTGTATTGCGGGGTCCCGATTAGGTTTGGTGTGGACTTGATTTTATGAGTCAGTACTATGAAGTCTACCTAGATACCTACATATATGTAGGTACTTATTTATTTGTTCAGAAGCAAAGGTATTTCTATAGACACCTCAAGGTCCAAGTCCCATTTCTTACACTTACTACAAGATCTCACTAACTACATCATCGCATAATTCCTATTCCCGCATATGAATATTCTGTATCTTCCATTACAAACCTCTACAGCTCTTCAACATCTAGCACATCTAACAATGGCTTCAAATACTTACAGAGCTATCCGAGCCAAACAAACCCCAAGTACAATCACAGTGTACCAAGCCTATTCCCCCGAGATAGCTGAACCAGCAATCAAAGCCCAAAAGTTCGTCCCTCCATTTTCACGGGAGAGAATGACCTGGATCAAGCCCTCTTTCCTATGGATGGCATACCGATCAGGTTGGGCAAAAAAGCCCCGACAGGAGCGTGTCCTGGCAATAGAGATTACCCGCGAGGGATTCGAATGGGCATTGCGCCATTCCTGTTTGAGTCACTATACGCCTGGGGACAAGACAAGCCAGGAGGAGTGGCAGAAGAAGCTTCGTGCTAGTCCAGTGCGCGTTCAGTGGGATCCCGAGCGGTATATTTCAATGCGGTCTTTAAGTTATCGAAGTATTCAAATTGGGCTGAGTGGGGAGGCTGTTGGGAGATATATTGATCAGTAGATTGTTTCGGTTACTGATGTGACTGCTACTATGAGGCAGATCGATGGATATCTTAAGATTGGGGATGTGCAAGCTGCCAAGGGTTGTTTGCCTGAGGAGACTCCGTTTGTTTTACCTGAAGATTTGCAGGTGTATCTTAAGATGAAATAAATCATGGTTTTCTGTATCTCCTCTATCTCTGTCAACCGACTGAGACTGAATGTCTCGTAGTACGTTAGAAAAATCAAACCTATCTCCTATTTATACGTGGGGGAAACGGCTCTGTTCTAGATCATATGTCTAGAAGTTTGCCTGGGGGCTCCGATAGCTAAGAACTCTTAATATTATATGTACGCTTGCCTTGACCCCATTTCGAATGCTGTTTGTAACTTGGGGTGTACTCTTTGTGTAGTTAAAGATGAATTTGGAAGAGAAGGGAACAGTGAAGGGGATGAAGAAAATCGGGGTTTCCAAGCCCATACCTGTCTGATACTCGTGGTAGAGTTTAGTGCATATATACATATATTTATGCAAATATATATAGTTGATTGACGTTTTTATCCAAGGGATGAGCCATAATAAAATTTCGAACCTGGAATGTATGGATAAAGAGGAATCTTTCCTTTCTCTGTCTTTTTATATTCAGGATAGTGCGGAAAACACGGCGGCAACCGAGCCAAGAAACCATGCGAAATAGTCAATGAAACACACCAGTCCAGCTCTGTTCGTAAGTTGTAAAGTACATAACTTCGTAAAAGTCCATAATCCCATAATCATCAAATCCACTTTACAGGCTCAAGTCTTTTTCGCCTTGCTGGGACGACCGAGTTTCGGCGGTCCCTCCAACTGATCTACCAATGGACGATACGGCGACGCCAAAACATGCTCCGGCGCACGCGTTCGTCTTGGTTCCCCAGAGCTTGGGCGATGTAATTGCTCCTCGTGCATACGATCAAGTGGCTCTCCAACAACCTGGTACTTGGCCCAGTTGATTGGGGGCATACGGACAATATTCTGCGGAACGGGGATATGGCCGAAATTTGAAGCCGGTGAGCCGTCTGGATTCGTGCGTTTTGAACCTTCTTCATCCTCATCGTCGTCCCTCGCGTCATCCTCGGAGAACTGGATCACAGCACCGTGGTCCTCGGTCTTCAATCGACCTGCCGCCAGCTCATGCGCAAACCCCTCTGGATCAGCAGCGGCGGCCTCCTTCATGCGATCCAATACCTGGATGTCGCGCAAACTTTGCTGCTTCTGCATTTGCAGGATCGAGATGGCGGAACGGAGCGCGATGGCATCTGGATTCTCGCTCTCCGAGATAGGGACAGGGGGCGGTCGGGGTTTGAAGACGGGAGGATTGGGCGGAGGAGGCGGGGCGTGTGAGTAGTTGGCATATGGCTGTGGAGGGAGATGTGATGTTGAAGAGGGAGACACAGGTGGCGGTACGATTGATGGCTCGTTGGAAGTGACTGGCGCGAGATGAGCAAACACGGGCGTCACCGGGGAATAAGGCGGACGAGGTGGAGTTCCCGGCTGGTCTGGGATTGGGGCTTCAGCCCCTTGTTGCTGCATGATGAGATTCGATGGAGTGGAAGAGGATCAAGCAAGTCCCTAAGTGGGGGGACAATCGAGGTCTTTCCGTTGATAAGGCGGGATATGCGGGTTATGACGACAGCGGTTCCTGGATTTGCCGCAATCACATGTGCAACGTGCGATAGCTTCGATCAAAACAAAGACTGGCGCTGATATTGAAGGAGCATTGACTATTTCAGATCTCAAAGATAAACAAAATATGTGCAAGAATTAGTTTGCCTTCGGATAGGGATGAGCGTATCGGCTATGTGCCACTGATCTACGAAGAGAGACAGCCCTCCTGTAATGCAGGTGTTTGAAACGCAGCATTGATCGAAATGTAAACTAAATTTATACTATATATGTAAGATTTGTATAATAATAGACTGAACCTTAGACGAACTGTGATTTTCTATCTTAGAGCTGGAGATGTAACACGAACACAGTTGACCGCCTCATCGTGCGCTCTCACCGCCCGGAAAAATCTATGAAACATCAGACCACTCGCTGGTGAAGCTCCCATTCCTCTACAAACCTCAAAAATGAAGCGCAAGACAGATGCAAGGGCCTCCCTCGATGGCAATGCCATGCCCCAGTCCAAGAAACGGGCTCTCTCCAGCGAGGAGGCTGCTGCCCGCTTCCGCGACGGCCTGTTCGATACCGCGGAGCAGCAGAAGTACACCGGCGAATACGCCAAGTCTTCCCCGTATGTATACACAGGAAAAAAAGTCCAATGACAGAATACTAACATGCCTGAATCTATAGCTACCTTCATGGCGTCATTCACCCTCTGATCGAGCCCACTCTTCTCCGCTCCGTCCGCGACGAGATCGAAACCCAAGTGTCTTTCACCGAGAAGGAAACAGATATCTACAAGATCTTCCAGTCCGGCGATCTCGCCAACCTCGATGGACTGGATGACTCCTCCCTCTCGAAGTTGCCGTCCGTACTGAAGCTGCGTGACGCAATGTACTCAGCACGGTTCCGCGAGTACCTGTCCTCCGTGACTGGCTCCGGCAAGCTGAGCGGTCAGAAGACCGACATGGCCATCAACGTCTACACCGAGGGCTGCCACCTCCTGTGCCACGACGATGTCATCGGCAGCCGTCGCCTCAGCTACATCCTCTACCTGACCGACCCCGACACACCCTGGCAAGCCGAGTGGGGCGGTGCCCTGCGCCTGTTCCCGACAACGACCGAGAAGGACGCCAAAGGCGAGGACGTCAAGATCCCCAGCCCGGATTACAGCCTCTCCATCCCTCCCGCCTTCAACCAGCTGAGCTTCTTCACCGTCCAACCGGGTGAGAGCTTCCACGATGTAGAGGAAGTGTACCACCCACGCGAAGGCGAAGACAAGTCTAAGAAGCGCGTGCGCATGGCAATCAGCGGCTGGTTCCACATCCCACAAGAAGGCGAAGACGGCTACGAGGAAGGACTGGAAGAGAAGCTCGCCGAGCGCAGCAGTCTTGCGCAGCTGCAGGGCCGCGGCGATATCTACGACCTGCCGCAGCCACAGCCGGTGTCCTGGGAAGAGCCCGAAGTCGAAGGCAAGGGCAAGGGGAAAGTGGAAGAGCAGAATGAGGGCGAGTTCACAGAGAGCGACCTAGCCTTCCTACTTCAGTATATTGCGCCTTCGTACCTGACGCCTGATATCGCCGAGGAAATGTCAGACGCGTTCTCAGCTGAGTCCTCGCTCAGCCTGGAGCGGTTCTTGAGTGATAAGTTTGGATCGCGTGTTAGCGCGTACATTGAGGAGCAGGAGAGACAGGCTCTTCCGGCTTCTGCGGATGAGATCCAGGCACAGCGTGGGTGGACGGTTGCTCGTCCTCCCCACAAGCATCGATACCTGTACCAGCATGCTTCCGGCGAGAAGGATACCGAGAACCCGATTCAGGAGTTGTTGAACGTGCTGTTCCCGTCGCAGCCTTTCCGGAAGTGGCTTGGACTTGTTACTGGCGTGGACCACCTCACGAGCCACAATTTGCTTGCAAGACGGTTCCGCCGCGGTGCGGACTATACTCTTGCTAGTGCGTACGAAGGCGAGGAGCCTCGACTCGAGTTCTCGCTCTGTCTTACCCCGAGCACGGGGTGGGAGAAGCAGGAAGAGGAGGAAGATGATGATGATGAGAACGAGGATGGAGAAGCCAATGGCTTGTCTGATAAGGCATCTAAGCCGAAGGAGAAGACAGACGACGACGCTGTGGAAGGTCCTGCTCTAGGCGGGTACGAGATCTACATGGCTGGCGATGATGATGATGAAGATGATGACGAGGAGGAGGACGCTGAGAACGCTGACCAAGTCCTGGGTCGGAAGAAGACAAAGGCCGATCCGGCTGTCTACCGGTCTGCGGGTGCCGACGAGGATGATGGTATTCTGTTCAGCACGCAAGCGGGATGGAACCGGCTCAGCATTGTGCTGCGGGATAGCGGCACTCTAAAGTTCGTCAAGTATGTCAGTGCTGCGGCGAAGGGTGATCGGTGGGATATCACTGGTGAGATTGGGGTTGAGTTTGAGGAGGATGATGAAGATGAAGAAGAGGGTGATGAGGGTGAGGGTGAGGACGAGGATGAAGAGTAAATCTTAACGATGGCAGCATGACTGCAGTGCATATGTTTCAAAAAAGATTGTAGATATTATATATGGCGCATATACGACTTGAATTGACTTGATGATACATTACTTGCCTCCGAACACCACCTTTCATTCTAAAGCGTACGTTATGCCCAGAGAGGTCGACATGGGCATCATTGTAGATAAACTCCAAGGCGAATTCCAAGACCATATAGATCAGAATTACCTTCAAATGGCGTGCATCAGAAACACCACTGATTCGCATGGCAGTCTCTTGAAAGGGGAGGTTGATACATATGTAGTTTCGTGTGAGATGCATGGATTTGCTGTCCGAGCCAACACAGCAGCACTGCCCACTACCCACCTGGGCAATGTTGGTGCGCCTCACTAAACACAAAATTTAGAAATTACAGGTTAAGTTGTGTAGTAGGGAAAGTACAGTATTCAGACGAAATAAAACGTCAAAGTTACTAGTTCAAAAAGATCGGCAGGATTTACATTGACAGACTTCTTACCGGGGGTTCCTTCAAGCCCAAATTAACTTATAAGGAACAAAGATCGGTTCCAATTTCTTTGCCACCCGATATCGAGACTTTAACGCAAGGTATCCACGGTCATGTCAGCAGGATCTGGAAGACTATAAAGGAAATTATAAAAAGAAATTGAAGTTCAAGTTTCAAAAGCTTAAATCAGAACCTCTCGTGGCTTGGCAGTGGAGGGCTGGCAAAAGTACGGAGAACCTAGGTACTCGAAAACCAATTGAAATTCTCAGCAAAAAAGCCTGCATCGAGGCATATGGAGTGCCATTTCTCTCCGACCGCCGAACACTTTTGCTCGTGTCTGAAAATTCTTCAATTCCATCCCCAGGTTTCTGGGTTGGAGTCGGAAATCCAACATCGTCCACAGATGATGGTCAGGATCCGTTCGGATGGATGTGCGATAGTCCCGGGATCGATAAATCTTCTGGATCATCCAGTTGCCTTCGATCTGATGTTCTTGGGCAGATTGATATGTAGTAATGGCAAATTCCTTTACCACAAATGCAGTTGTTGTGGCGGCGCTGGATGGCTCATTTACCTTTACTGCCTCTAATTACTCTGATTTGCAGGGTACATCACTGCCATATCTCGTTCAATCGGACATAAACACACTAGGGGGCTTGCTCGAGGTGAGTGAGGGCTATAATACGGTTAAGGACACTTGGGACTTGCTTCGCAGTCAGGATTGGGAGACCCCATCGTTTGCTTCCACGGTCACAGTGTACAATTCGCATGCGAGCTGTGCGTCGCCCTCAAGCATGACTCGATGGCCACAGCATTACTACTCAATTGACTATTGTCTGAGCCAGAGGGTGGAGGAGCAATGTCAACTCATGTATAGTCCATGGATTTGCATGGTGGTCATCATATTCAATCTCATTAAAGTCATTTGCATCCTGTTAACCATCCAACAACGACGGCAGGGCTTGTTCCTCACAGTCGGCGATGCTATATCTTCCTTCCTCAAATGTCCAGATCGAACCTCATTATGCCAATCTTGGGTGGATCAAAGAAACATAAAAAGAACATTTTCAAGGGCCGAACCTGTAAAATCGGGGGGTTTTACCGCCACACGGACGCTGGTTGTATGCTGTCGGCTGTCGGCTGGCGACGCTTGACTATCACCATTATTTGGTAAGCAAGTCAACGCCCTTTCCTGGTATAATTATGTACTAATCTGAATAGTTACCTGAGCTGCCTTTACGTAGCAGGGAACCTTACTGGTATCACTTACAATGGTGTTACTGAATACCTGCCCAATTCCAACATCTCTACCATCTAGGGTTTAGGTTTCGCTGCCGTCTAACCGCAAACCCTACTTCGCTATTTGACAACATATCGCCTCATCGCCATGGTGCTCCTCTCCAACACCCCTCAGATTATTCTCTCCATTCTATATTATCTGATCAACAGTATTCTCACACGCATGCTCATGGCCGCCGAATATAACAACTACTCCATCCGCCGAAAGCCTCTTCGCGTGTCATGGCCCGAAGGCCTTCAACGCTCCACGTATTTCCTTAGTCTGCCATACACATACAGCGTTCAACTGATGGTGATCTCGGACTTATTGCATTGGTTACTATCATTGGATATATCATTGGATATATCATACGTTCGCATCGTCCAGTATGACCAGTTCAGTGTCGTTGATGAAAGCAAGACAATCTCCACATGTAACCTCTCGCCAATCGCCATGATGTTTACGCTCGTACTCGCTGGTTTGGCATTTGCCTTGCTGATTGGATTGGGGTTTAAACGATTTCCAACTCGCATGCCGCTTGCCGGGAATTGTAGTCTGGCGATCAGTGCAGCGTGCCATCCACCAATGGGCGATGAGAATGCAGCCCTCAAACCGATAATGTGGGGGGACGTTTCACTTTATGCAGCCGATGATGGGAAGAGAACCTTGATGGCAGAAACAGCCCAACTAGGGAGCGAGGAGATCAACAAGAGTGCAGAAGAGGAGGTTTTGGTGTTACGGAATATGGATTCTGTCATTTCTCATTGCAGTTTCAGCTCGATGGACGTGGTAGAACCAGTATCTTCGCGACGTTATGTCTAGACATATGTACCATATAATGCCTGGCACTCGAGATCTTTCCCTTTCCGTTTTAGTGCTTACCCCTTGCCGCTTTTGATCACTGAGTACCCCAAGTTGATCACGGGACATTACACATCAGAGGCCTGGCCAAGCTCTTCTCATGAGGAAAGTATGCGATTACAAAATAGTCTCAGCCGTTGATTCGACCCCATATTTTCACCCGATCTGGTCTAGCCAAGAGATCTACATCGTTAACAAATAAATTCTTGTAGATACCCTTGTCTGCACTACTCCTAGCATAGTAATTGGCCATTTTTTGAACCATGCTTTGCGAGTTTCTACGCTAGGCTGGGGCTTAAATCCCAAATTTAAATTGAAATAAAC